>CP139504.1:107089923-107504135 GCA_021014915.2 Artemisia tridentata subsp. tridentata
TTTTTGGGCTGAATTAAAAGAAACTTATGATAAACTAGATAGATCTGTTGTGTTCAATTTAATGCAAAAAATTCATAGTTTGAAACAAGAAGATCTTTCTGATTCCGAATATTATCATAAGCTAAATTCTTTATGGAGAGAATTTGACATTTTGACTAAATTACCCAAGTGTGTTTGTGCTGCTAGAGAAGATGTTTCTAAACATAATGATCTTATGAAACTTATGCAATTTCTCATGGGTCTTAATGAAGTTTATCAACCTATTAAGAGCATTTTGTTGTCTAGAGAAACTTTACCAACTATTAAAGATGCTTTTACTATTTTCTCTAGGGAGGAATCTCATAGAGGGATTCCTTCATCTTCAACTGCTTCTGTTTCAAAATCTCAGGTTTCCAGTTTTGTATCTAAAACCAAATTTTCTAATACTGGTAATACCAGCAGTTTTAAAAGGTTTGATAACAAAAGGTTCAACAATAATGGTAATAATAGTGAGAATAACAGAGGTCCTAACTTGAATTTAACCTACAAAAATTGTGGTAAAGTTGGACACACTATTGAGAGATGTTTTGATATCATTGGATATCCTCCAGGCTACGTTAAACCCTCTTTTAAACTTGGTGTAAAATCTAGTTTTAATGCTAATGCTAATGCTTATCTTTCTCAAAGTAATTCTTCACATTCTTCTTATTCCCTCTCTCTCACCAATGATCAAATGATGAAATTGATGGCTCTCATTAATGATATGCCATCTGGTAACATTCAGGCTAACATGGCAGGTATGCCAAGTTTTTTAAACTGCAATGTCTTTTTCAATATCAACTTTCATAGATTTTTTAACAACAATACTATCATTTGTAATATTAGTCTGGGCTGGATTATTGACTCAGGGGCTAACCAACACATGACTGTTACAACTAAAAATATGTTTGGGATTATTGACATATCTGATTTAAACTTAACTGTTGGACATCATAATGGTACTTTGGCTAAAATTAAGTATGTTGGAAACCTGCAATTTTCTTCAAATATTGTGTTGTATGATGTCTTGGTTGTTACTGAGTACCGTGTTAGTCTTTTATCTGTGCATAAATTGATAAGAGATAGCAGAATGTTTGTTGGTTTTGATGAGAATAAATGCTATATTCAGGATTTAACTCAAAACAGAATAATGGGGACTGGTGGCCTATACTTGTTTGATCAACCTGTTTTTCATACTTTAGGTAAAAGGGTTGGTATTTCTGCATATGTTTCTAAAATTCTATCGGACAGCATGCTTGGTCATCCTGCTGACCATGTTATTGATGTGCTGCATAATGAGTTACAGATGTCTTGTGGTTCACATGTTTCACCATGTGAAATCTGTCACAGAGCTAAAAAAACAAAGGAACCTTTCCCTTTCAGTGTCCATAAGTCATCTGCTGTTAGTGATCTTATTCACCTTGACCTTTGGGGACCTTATAGGGTTATTACAAGATATGGGTATAAATATTTCTTGACCATTGTTGATGATTATTCCAAAGGTGTTTGGGTTTATCTTATCAAAACAAAAGATGAAGTGTTTAATATGTTTACATCTTTTTATAATATGATGAAAACTCAGTTTAACTGTGAAATCAAAATGGCCAGATCTGATAATGGAAGTGAATTTGTTAATAATCATATGCATCAGTTTTTTGATCAATCTGGAATAATTCATCAGACCACTTGTGCTTATACTCCTTAGCAAAATGGGATTGCTGAGATGAAACATAGACACCTTTTAAATATGGCTAGGAGTCTTATATTTCAGGGAGGGATTCCTTTGAATATATGGACTGAGTGTATTTTAACTATTATTTATCTTATTAACAGGCTACCTTCATTTGTTCTCAATGGAAAATGCCCTTTTGAAATGATTTATGGGACTAAACCCAAGCTTTTTTACATTAGGAATTTTGGTTGTCTGTGTTATTCTACTGTCTTAAACAATTTTGATAAGTTTTCTAAAAGGTTTATTAAGTGTGTCTTAATTGGTTTTTCAACTGTTAAAAAAGCTTATAAACTCTATAGTCTTGATGATAAATCTATTTTCTATTCCAGAGATGTTAACTTTTATGAAAATGTTTTTCCTTTTAAAATGAATACTCATCTTTTAAATGAAACTACTTCTGTTCTAAATAAAGAGTCTCAGTTAAACCACTTAAACTTTTTTGATGACCAAATCCCTAAAAGACCCAATGATGAAGAGAGAGCTACATCCAATGATGAAGGTAGTACCCTACACTCAACTAGCAGCTCTAAAACTGCAAGTGTTGAGGGTGGTTCTGCAACTTCAATGTGACTGGGTGGACAGTTGACCGGAAGAGAACTTACACTCTGTTCCCGAGTATAAAACGGAAAGAAGAGAGATGGAGAGGGAAAAAAGAGTGAAGTAAAAAGGAGAGGAATAAGAAATTATTTTTTTATCTTGTGTTCCCGAGTTGGAAATAAAAGAAAAGGAAGTAACAAAAAAAGAGCTTTAAAATCAACTTCACTCCATTTCATCCCAATTTGGGAAGTAAATTAGGAGAGTAATTTTGATGTAATTTACTATCCTTTACTTTCCTCTCCCCTCCTAAAAAACTTCAGGAACACAATTTTTTTTTTATTACCATCCCAAACCTTTCCCTTTCACTCCAGAAAATAAACTCGGGAACAGAGTGTTAGATTCGTCCGGCCAGCAGGCGGGCGGTGTGCTTATTGTATGTGATAAGGATTTAAAACGTCCGTTTTTAGGGTGTCATTTAAGCCCTAAACGCGTACATTTGTGATCAAATATTGCCCTAAATCGTTTCTTTTCACATTTTAGGTACTTGGGAAGCAAAAGATGAAAATCGACACGATTTGAGCTAATTTGGACAAGAATGTGAAGAAAACGATCAAGTCACGAAAAAGGGGTTCTAACGATGTCACACTTTACAACATGACGCCGTCACTTGTATTTTGGCTTGAAGATTTAGAGTAAATTGTACACGAGACGGCTCAGGCTTTTTAAAAAGCGACGGTGTCACATGTCCTGACGACGTCAGAGATCAAAAGGGCGATGCCGTCACAACGGCGATTCAACAAAGACAAAACCCTAAATGGCGGCGAGCTGATGGCGTCACAATTTGCAAGTGACGCTGTCACAAGTGTATTCCTATATATATTTTTTCATTGTTTTTCTCATTATCGGTGAACATCTTGGAGGAGCATAAACCCTAGATGATTTTGAGCTTATTTGTAAGGCTTTTTCAGCCACCATACTCATGTTTTATTGAAGTTAAGTGATTCCTCTTTAATCATTTAATATGTCTATGTGTTGTTTGATTATATGTTTTTCTTTTCTTCATTTTAACATGCGCAATTAGATTTATTAGTGTTTGCTTAGATTGAATGAAACCTAGTTGTTGATTATTGATTGTCGTCTCTTGTTTAATTGGTTGTCTTGCGTTAGGAGTAGGAAAACTTGCTTATATATTATATGTGTTAGCTTATAAATCCGACTAAACGCCTTCATACCCTAGAGTGCACTGGTGGTTTATTTTCGTTATATTTATTGCGTGAATTGCCACTTGTAGATCTTAGGAGATCCTAAGGAGAAGACTTAATTGTCACTTGTAGATCTAGAGTTTTCTAAGGGAGACTTATACATTCATAGAGTTAGGGCATTCGGCACCTCCCTATGATAATATAGGAATACAACGCGCCAATTAAACAAGGACGTGACAATTCGACTAATCAATAAAAGATAACTAGGGAGTAAAGAAAATCTAAGTGAACATACTCTTCCTATCATAAGAGTTACTGTTGGGTCAGGAAAAACCCAAGAATACTTAAAACATGATTTGGACACAAATTAACTAAGTGTTAACTTAAACCGAGAACAATTCAAGTCACTGAGAGAACAGCCTCTCAGTGAGTCATCTTCAGGATGCTTAAGGCAAATTCAAGTAGAAGAATTCACTACTCAGGAAGGCGGTACTCCCTGATGTAGCACTTAAGCCAAAGAAGAAGATGATGGTTCAGTAAGTGTTTGACAAGAACTCACTAAACCCCAGTCTCCTCAACAACAATGAAGTAATTAAGAGTGATAACCGAGAAGCGTGTCCTGAAGAACTAAGTGCCTGAGAAGAAAGGCAGAAATATCTAGGAAGGATTTAAGATAAGATCAAATCTTATCTTGTCAGGAAGAAATCCTTCCTAAGACGGCTTAAAGTCTTGGAGTGTCAGACCAACCACTCCTAAAGACTTAATAGGCCATTTCTATTGATTCTTGGAAATGACAATTACTGTTGTAATTGTCAGACACGCTTGCTCAACAACTTGTAATATTTTAATTACTTTTACTCAGTTTACTTGTGTATAAATAGATTGAGAAGGAGAGAAGTTGGGCGTGTTTTGTGCAATTAAAGCTTAGACTTTTGCAAAACAACTTCTTTCCTACAAAGAGTAACGTATCCCTGAGATAGCTCAGTGAGGTCGCATTGTTACCACTCAAGCAAAACTTGAGTTTAGATAGGAGACACCACCATACCTTTTCTATTCAATCCTAAGTGTTTGTTCCGCAAAACACTTGGGTATAGATTCTTTGATTCATTTCTAATAAGAATTTAAACGTTGAAAATTATCTTGAGTTTTCTATATTCACGTTTTATAACTGTTAGAATTAATCATAACATTGTATTAGTCATAAACACAAATAGATTAACTTTCTAGTTAACTCTAAACGTGTTAAGGGAACAACAAGTGGTATCAGAGCCTCTGGTTTATAAAATCTTTTTAAACTAACCAAGAGTGCTCTAGGTTTTTAAAACCAAGATCCTACTATGGCTGATATCAATGTACCCCAGCTAGTCGACAAAAAGGGTGGCAACTACTCCGCTGTTGCACCCAGACTTGAAGCTGGGAAATTTAGCAAATGGAAGAAGCGTATGATTTGCTATCTTACCGGTATGAACCCTACTACATCACCTGTATCAGGGATGGCCCATTTGTCTCTAGGACAGCCGCAGGGCTAAACAAGCCTGAGGCCCAATGGACCATTGATGAGAGGAGGGTGGTCAATCAAGACCAACGCCTGAAAAGCATCCTTATATCATGTGGTCCTGACGATATAATGGAATCATTCATCAACTGTCTAACAGCCAAGCAAACTTGGGATGACTTGGTAAACAGCTTTGAGGGTCCCTCAGATACCAAGGAAAATAGGGTCATGGACCTTAAACTTGAGTATAATACTTTCAGGGCAAAAGACTCTGAAAGTCTGTAACACCCCTTGACCACTTAGACCAAAAATTGAAACTTTTTACGCGGAAACGACCTCTCAAAACTGACCTGCTATCATTCTTTTATGAACTGACAAAAATCGGTAAACATTCAACCCTTGAGGCTATTTTTAAATGAAAGTAGACTCAAATACCTTCAAAACGATAGGTGGTACGACCCGTGACGACTTACGGTTTATTTTGTACAACATTTAGAAAATTACCAAATCTGGACTGTTGGATAGATGCGCCATATCCCAAAAAGAGATGCGCCATATCTACCCAAATGAAACCGAAACTTGAGACCGAAATTTGGGTTTGGATAGATGCGCCGTATCCCAAAAAGAGATGCGCCGTATCTATCCATCTGAGATAGAACATCTGCAGAAAATCTGCATAAACTCAATACTCACCCACAACTCATTTTGACCTCAATACAACACTATAACTTGTATCAAAACACTCACTTTACATTCAAAACCATACCAAATTATAATACACGGCAATTGACCCGTTTACAACCCAAAATGGGTAATTTCATACATAAACCAAACACCCCTTTAACTTTACTCAAAACACATAAACCAATCTTTGACTTATCAAATAATTACCAAATCATCATACGACTCTTGACATGCACTTTGCCACTTGTTTACTCGTTACAAAACAACACTTGACTCGCGGGGGTACAAACTTATACACTTGAGCTCAGTATCTACCTAAGCTCTACATCCTTACCAAATCTACCCATTTTGCATAACCATGCCTTAACCCGTATATCCAAATCCTTATCTCACATATCCAAGCCATCCTTAACAACACGCCAACCTACAAAACGGTTAAACATCTAAACCGTAAGCACAACGACTTAGTAAGTAAAACGACTATAACATACAATATACTTCAATCTACATGATGCATCATATACATAAAACACTTACATCAAGGCTCACTACTCCAATCTCAACTAGCACATAACATCAACATATCCATAGCATCATCTCATCACATAAGCCATAAACATGGCATCACATAAGCATAGACCAAGCTCATCTTCTCAACATAAACATACATAACACATAATGATAGAAATCCATATAACATATGCTATCATCATTTTACTTACCTCAATCCAAGCTAAATAACAACAAGAACATCATCATCATCACAAGCTTCCATCCTCATCATCATCATCATCTTTCATAAATAACCACAACTTGAAAGGAAGATCATTACTAAGAAAGACTATAACACTTGATCTTCATCATCTTCTTCATAGATCATCATCTACCTTACTTTCCCTCTCTTTTCTCTTCTAAGAACCGGCCTTCTTACTCTCTCTCCATAATGAGAGAATTATCTAGACTTTGCTAGATATAACTAGTTAGGTGGATCTTTGGTTAATTGGCAAGAATGGTCCCTCAAGTCCCGTTCTTCTTATTTTAGCCACAACTAACTTATAACACATAATTAACACTTGGCAACTTAGGTCCTTCTAGTTTATACCTCACATTTCATATTACTACATTAGTCATACTTTGACTATTAATTTGACTACCGGGTTTGACTTCCACATAACTTCGTTGACCAACCAATCGCATCCAACTTTAGCATATTTCATCTAGGGTGGGGCCTACTCAAAACCGGGATACGGGTCTAACAATTCTACCCCCTTATTTAGATTTCGTCCCCGAAATCTGTCGTCCATTTCTAATCAAAACTTAGTCTCATAACTCATCTCTATCCCAACACCTTACTTACTAGTTTACTTATTGCAACGATCTAAGTGACCTTTCAACTCTATGCATACCATATCATATCACATGCCCTAATCCACGTTACTCCCGCTTACTTCTATACCATACAACTCCTGCTTAGATTTTACATAATACAAAACATACTTATTACAACTATCCATCATTCTAATCCACTCTATTATCGTTACTTCACAATCCCACTTGCTTTACCCCCTACTCTCATTCTTTTACTACTTGATACTTAAGAAACTCGTACTATTTGACTTATCATAGTTACATTCGACTAACACGTTCACATTCCATTACTTTCATTCATCATGTTTATACCACGCCGCAAGGCACATTATATCATCATTACAATTTCTCCACTCCATCAATGTTTCTCCTAAGTCCCAACTAAAAGCCATGGTCCAATTCTAACCCTCTTATCTTAGTCCTTACAATTCCTAACTAACTCTAAACTCCCGCTTTCTACTTCTCTAACCCTACTCGTGCCATGTCGGCAACACATAGCCCACTCGTTTATAATTCCTCATTTACATGGAGAGGTGTCCCAATCGATGTAAATCAAGAAACATAAACTAGTGGTTATGTACTCCCGACATAACACCACTACTCCTAATTCCCAATTTAACTTTTATTATTTTCTCATTGTTTTTATTACATTATTTTTACTCTTCTTAGACTTGGATCCTTCACATTATCACATTCATCATGGGGATACTTTTATATGCCATGGACGTAGGCAACCCCTTGCCGGTGAAGGCAACACTTTTCATCCCGAAGGATCTTTAACATTCCTCCCGAAGGATTCCTTAACATTCCTTTACTTGGTCATCCCGAGGGATACCACATTTAACATTCATCCCGAAGGATCATTACATTCACACTTTATCACCTTAACAATGGATCCAAGTCATAAGCACCACACACACATTATTACATTCGTTTATTATAGTAATTACCGCTAATCGCCTTAGCAGTAATATGATAATTTCATAACAACGCCTTCATCTCATACACACTCCTTACATTCTTAATCCGCTTTAGTTATTTTCACATCTTTACTTTACCTCTTGCATTCTTAGCCTTCATTAATCATTTTCACATTCTTACTTTACATTTTAGTCCACTCGACTCATTTACATATAGACTTCTCACATTTTACCAACTGAAACTCATGCATTCATTATGGTGATTACAGCTAATCGCCTTAGCCGTAATATGATAATTTCAAGACAACGTCTTTATCTCACACATACTCCTCTCATTCTTTCTTACGTTTTTAATCCATCACATTTTTATTTCCATATCTTATCTCTCTTCTTTTAGTCTCACTCGCTTCCTTTACATGTAGACCTTACATAGATCGTCAATTATAACACGCTCATTATTTATTAATGATTACAGCTAATCGCCTTAGCCGTAATATAATTATTTCATGACAACACCTTAGCTTCACACATATTCATCTCATTTTAGCTATTATTACTTAGGAAGTTTCGTTCTATTTCACTATTTACTCAATCACCATGCCTTTCCTCATCTTGTAACTAAGTTCATCACAAACTTATTATGTATATATTTTTATTTCATTTCTTCACCACACACATTCAACGTTACCACATGTTCATAATCATGCTCCTAATACCTTGACTTCCCACTAACCCGTCTCTAATACCTCTTTAATGATCATCACACTAAGTATAACTACTCATAAGACCATACTTTGTTCATTCCTAGCTCACAAGCCATGCACTTTCTTTTTTAGTCACATTTCTTATAACCCACCACACAACTTATTACACCTATTCACCCTCGCTAACTACCATAGCACACAATCACATAATCATATAATAATTACCGAGACAGCCCGAGGTGCGCGGTAATCCTATCACTCACACATCAAGTCTCCCACGTCATATATCACATAAGACACATCCCTAAGTCCCCATCATACTACCCATATAGCAATCACATCATTCGTTTCAAACTATACATTCACATCCTATAACTCACAAACTATAAGCCCGCCTATCTCAAACTTATCTTCACGCGTCTACGAGTGGTTTAAGACTAGGCAACCAAAAGGAAACCTAATTCACTTAAACCGAAGCTCTGATACCAATTTGTAACACCCCTTGACCACTTAGACCAAAAATTGAAACTTTTTACGCGGAAACGACCTCTCAAAACTGACCTGCTGTCACTCTTTTATGAACTGACAAAAATCGGTAAACATTCAGCCCTTGAGGCTATTTTTAAATGAAAGTAGACTCAAATACCTTCAAAACGATAGGTGGTACGACCCGTGACGACTTACGGTTTGTTTTGTACAACATTTAGAAAATTACCAAATCTGGACTGTTGGATAGATGCGCCATATCCCAAAAAGAGATGCGCCGTATCTACCCAAATGAAACCGAAACTTGAAACCGAAATTTGGGTTTGGATAGATGCGCCGTATCCCAAAAAGAGATGCGCCGTATCTATCCATCTGAGATAGAACATCTGCAGAAAATCTGCATAAACTTAATACTCACCCACAACTCATTTTGACCTCAATACAACACTATAACTTGTATAAAAACACTCACTTTACATTCAAAACCATACCAAATTATAATACACGGCAATTGACCCGTTTACAACCCAAAATGGGTAATTTCATACATAAACCAAACACCCCTTTAACTTTACTCAAAACACATAAACCAATCTTTGACTTATCAAATAATTACCAAATCGTCATACGACTCTTGACATGCACTTTGCCACTTATTTACTCGTTACAAAACAACACTTGACTCGCGGGGGTACAAACTTATACACTTGAGCTCAGTATCTACCTAAGCTCTACATCCTTACCAAATCTACCCATTTTGCATAACCATGCCTTAACCCGTATATCCAAATCCTTATCTCACATATCCAAGCCATCCTTAACAACACGCCAACCTACAAAACGGTTAAACATCTAAACCGTAAGCACAACGGCTTAGTAAGTAAAACGACTATAACATACAATATACTTCAATCCACATGATGCATCATATACATAAAACACTTACATCAAGGCTCACTACTCAAATCTCAACTAGCACATAACATCAACATATCCATAGCATCATCTCATCACATAAGCCATAAACATGGCATCACATAAGCATAGACCAAGCTCATCTTCTCAACATAAACATACATAACACATAATGATAGAAATCCATATAACATATGCTATCATCATTTTACTTACCTCAATCCAAGCTAAATAACAACAAGAACATCATCATCATCACAAGCTTCCATCCTCATCATCATCATCTTTCATAAATAACCACAACTTGAAAGGAAGATCATTACTAAGAAAGACTATAACACTTGATCTTCATCATCTTCTTCATAGATCATCATCTACCTTACTTTCCCTCTCTTTTCTCTTCTAAGAACCGGCCTTCTTACTCTCTCTCAATAATGAGAGAATTATCTAGACTTTGCTAGATATAACTAGTTAGGTGGATCTTTGGTTAATTGGCAAGAATGGTCCCTCAAGTCCCGTTCTTCTTATTTTAGCCACAACTAACTTATAACACATAATTAACACTTGGCAACTTAGGTCCTTCTAGTTTATACCTCACATTTCATATTACTACATTAGTCATACTTTGACTATTAATTTGACTACCGGGTTTGACTTTCACATAACTTCGTTGACCAACCAATCGCATCCAACTTTAGCATATTTCATCTAGGGTGGAGCCTACTCAAAACCGGTATACGGGTCTAACAAGTCTCTCACAGACCTACACCAGATACAAGACTTTGATAAATGAATTATCAAATGATGGTGTTGTACTGTCTAAGCATGAGACAAATGTTGGCTTTATCAACAGTCTCCCTGAGAAGTGGCTCAACTTCTCACAAGGCCTGAGGAATGCTAACCACATTCAGACCCTTGAGCTCCCTGAAATTTATGGGAAATTTGTCTATGAAGACAACTTGATCTCAAGAAGATACCTTGACTCAAAAGCTCTTGAGTCCAAAAAGGCCTTAACCTCCACACCCATATCAACTGCTTTCTATTCTAATGGTGTTGTGCAGGATTTTCAAGAGGATTCTGAAGAAGAAATTGATGAAAGGACTGGTGAGGAGTACCTGAACGACTTGAACTTGGAATTCCAAGAAAGGGCACTCCTTGCTAGTTCAAGACGTTTCATCAAAAGAAATCAGTCCAACTTTACAAAACCAAAAGCAAATGAGACCACTGAATGCTTTAAATGTGGTAAAAAGGGTCATTTTGCTAGGGACTGTTATTCTAAAACTATCTCAGAACCCTCTTACAAATTCTTAGGAACTAGCAAGTTTCAACCTAAAATGTTTCAGTCCACCCAACAATTTCAAAACAAGGGTCAAAAGGATTTTGAAACAAAATATAAGAAAATCAAAGCTAAACTTGCACTTCTTGAAACTAACCCCATATTGCCTCAGGCTGCTCAAACATCTAAACCTATTCAGACAAAGAACAAGGTATTAGTAGCTGAAGCATATGATTGGGATGAAGAAGAGGTTTCCTCAGATGAGGAAATAAGAGTTAGTGCACTGATGGCACTTTCTGAAGAGGATCAGGTGGCTGTGGGAAAAAGCCATGCTAGGAATGGAGAGTGGGTCAACATCACCATGAAGAAGGTAAATACTTTACTTTCTATGGATGATGATTCTGATTGGCAGTCTTACATGAATTATATTTGTGTTGATCTAAAGTTTGTTGAGGAACAAAGGCTTAACCTGTTTTCAAAATATAACAATATTGTGTCAGAATTGAATAAATGTAGAGATGAACTGCTTGTACTAAAGCAAGCCAAACTAGAAACAATAACTCTACAAATTCAGAACACTGAAATTTTGAAACAAAACCAAGCCCTACAAACTGAACTTAACAAAGAAAAGGCTGTCATCCAAAGCTGGACCAAGAAGAACCCCAAGGTTTTTGACACTGTGGGATTAATCTCTCAGAAAACCATTGGTATTGACCCTCTTATGGTTGATCCAAATGTGTGTCATAATGAACTAAACTTTGTTCCAGCTGGCATATCTTTTGAGCAAGAAATGCTTCCCAAGTCTAATGACTGGATTGTCAGGGACAACCCAGTCAGTAAGTTACCAAACTTTGAGACTGGAAAGATCTTGCTTCCTGAAAGTCAGGCCTTGAAAAATATGCTTGGACTTACTGAACAACTCAGTAAGCTCGAACTCACTGAACAACTCAGTAATACTGAGTCTGTGAATGAGTCTGAATCAGAATCATACCCACCACTTCCTCCACTGAATACCCTTCAGGGTGCTGCACCTAACTTAGGCCTCCCACAATGGTCTTCTCACCACACTCTCCAAAGGAGAGATCAGGAAAGGGAACAACCATCCTGAAGAGACCAACCCTTGAAGTCTCAGTAAATACTGATGACTCATCAACTTCAGTCCCTTCTGAAGCAACAACCCAAAGCCCTGATTCAAAATTTGATCAGTTGGCTGAAATGGTCAGGAAGCTGGGAGAGAAGATTGCATCTTCTGAGAAACCTTCTCTATCCAAGAAGGAACAAAAACCAGCTTCCTCAAAGACCAAACCCAAACCAACCAAACCCCTGAAAAAGTGTGAACTGTGCAACTATACAAATCATCTCACTGATGATTGCTATAGAGTCCTTTATTGCATGATTTGCAAAAAGGAAGATCACAGGACCTCTGATCATAAAAAATGCTCAGTCATGTCAAACTTTTCAGGACTTAAGACTCAGTGCCTGAACTACCCTTCTAATTCTAAGCAGAAACAGAAGCAAAAGGCCAAGCCTTTTCCACCTTGCCCATTGTGTGGATTCAATGACCATCATCCTGAGGATTGTCAAAATGACAAACACTGTGAATCTAGTGGAAGTTCCACTCAGAAATCCTCAGGAAAAGAGAGGGTCATTCAGTCAAGAAGAGGAATGAATAAACAATCCTCTCAGACTACTGAGGCCACCCCTGCGACTAAATGCAAAACATGTGGTAGCTTAGTCCACTCAACCACTGACCATGAATCGATTAATACTTTCATAAAGACCTACAATACCAAACCCTCCACAAAATGGAGTCCTAGAAAGAACTGACCCAGTTTACTATTTGTGCGGAGGCATGCCAGGGATCCTGTTTGGCATCTAGACAGTGGATGTTCAAGGAGCATGACTGGTGTTAAGGAGCGTCTGCACAAATATGTGGAAGAACCAGGACCCAAAGTGATATTTGCTGATAATTCATCATGTCTCACTGAGGGTTATGGTTCAGTAAACTGCAATGGTATTGTCTTTACTAGGATAGCATATGTAAATGGTCTTAAGTATAATCTGATCAGTGTCAGTCAACTATGTGATGCAAAATACATAGTTCAGTTTGATGATAAGCAAGGAACCATCTTCAATGCAAATAAGGAAATTGTCCTCATTGCACCAAGAAGACAAGATGTTTATGTATTAGACATGTCCAGTCTAACTCAGGATGGAACTTGTCTCTTTGCTAAGGCCACTGATACACTCAACTGGCTTTGGCATAAGAGACTCACCCACCTGAACTTTAAAAACATAAACAATCTTGTAAAACAAAACAAGGTCCTTGGCTTACCATCACTTGTGTTTTCAAAGGATAAACCATGCTCAGCTTGTGAAAAAGGTAAACATCACAGAGCATCCTTTAAAACCAAAACCAACTTTTCCATCAGGAACTGCCTACATCTTCTCCATATGGATCTATTTGGACCTATCAGTCCAAGGTCTATTAACCATGAGAAGTATACTCTGGTCATAGTGGATGAATACTCTAGATACACTTGGGTATTCTTCCTGATCAAAAAGAGTCAGGCAGCTGAAACAATCATGTCCTTTGTCAGGAACATTGAAAATCAAAATGACATTAAGGTCAAACAGATTAGAACTGACAATGGGACTGAGTTCAAAAATTATGAACTTGAATGTTTCTGTGATGAGAAAGGTATTTCCCAAAACTTTTCCTCTCCATACACACCTGAACAAAATGGTGTTGCTGAAAGGAAAAATAGAACACTCATTGAAGCTGCTAGGACAATGCTATGTGGATCAGTCCTTTCCAACCATTTTTGGACTGATGCAGTCAAAACTGCCTGTTATACACAAAACAGATCCATCATTGTCAAGAGACATGGGAAAACCCCATATGAGTTATTCAAAGGAAGAATCCCTGACATCAGCTACTTTCATGTCTTTGGGTGTCCTGTGTTTATTCATAATCACAAGGATCACTTAGGGAAATTTGATGCAAAAGCTGATGATGGATACTTCCTGGGATACTCACTTGTCTCAAAAGCCTTCAGAGTGTTCAACACAAGGAGACAGCAGACTGAGGAAACATTTCATGTTACCTTTGATGAGAGCACTGATGCAATCAGGTTCTCAACTGCCTCAGTAGAAGAGATAGGAATTGATAACTCTTCAAGATATCCTCCTGATGAATATCTTCCTGAAAATAATCCTTCTACTCAGTATCAAGATGATGCTAACCTCTCCTATTACATAATCCCTCACAACCTACCTAACCCAACCATCACTGAGTTTGTTAAGGCACATGTAAACACTGATGAAATTAATCAGTCTGTTCAAAATGCTCAAGAACCAAACAATCTTAGTGATCAGGTAGACACTCAAGATCCAATCAATGATCATGTGTCTACTCCAGAACCAACCCCTCTACCCAATCAGGCCTCCACAAGTTCAAATCAGTATCCAGGACCTCAGGAAAGTTGGACTAGGTCTCAGGACATTGAACTTGTCAATATTATTGGAGAGCCTACTGAAGGCATGCTCACCAGGAGCATGGCTGCTAGTCTAAGAGCAGCCTTAGCCAATGAATGCCTATTTGTGGACTTCATTTCCACAATTGAACCCAAAAGTGTTAAAGAAGCACTTACACATCCAAGTTGGGTTCAGGCCATGCATGATGAACTGGAACAATTTGACAGAAACAAGGTAATAACCTTGGTCAAATGTCCTGAGAATGTCTCAGTCATTGGCATGAAATGGGTATTCAAAAACAAAACTGATGAAAATGGCACAGTCATTAAAAACAAAGCCAGACTTGTAGCCAAAGGCTATAATCAACAAGAAGGCATTGACTATGAAGAAACATTTGCACCAGTAGCAAGGATGGAAGCCATCAGGATCTTCCTTGCTTTTGCTACATACATGAACTTCAAGGTGTACCAAATGGATGTTAAAAGTGCATTCTTAAATGGTTCACTGAAAGAAGAAGTTTATGTTCAGCAACCTCCTGGATTTGAAAGCCATGAGTTTCCTAATCATGTCTGTAAGCTTAATAAAGCCCTTTATGGACTGAAACAAGCTCCCAGGGCATGGTATGAAACTCTCTCAGCCTTTCTGATCCAAAACAAATTTGTCAAAGGCAAGATAGACAACACATTATTTATCTATAAGACAAATACTGATGTCATACTAGTACAAGTGTATGTTGATGACATCATCTTTGGCTCAACAAGTTACAAGCTTTGCAAACAATTTGAAAAACTAATGGCTAAGCAATTTGAAGTGAGCATGATGGGAGAATTAACCTACTTCCTTGGTCTTCAGATCAAGCAGACTGATAAAGGAACCACTATCAGTCAAGAGAAGTATGTTAAGAATTTACTGAAAAAGTATGAACTCAGTGACTGTGCCTCTGTCAAGACTCCCATGGTTCCCCCAAACAACCTTGGTCCTGATCTCACTGGTAAACCAGTAAATCAAACTCTTTTTAGATGAATGATAGGATCACTGATGTATCTACTTGCATCAAGGCCTGATATCCAATTCTCAGTATGTCTATGTGCCAGATATCAATCTGACCCAAGAGAATCACACATCACTGCTGTGAAAAGGATATTCAGGTACCTGAAAGGTACTCTAAACCTTGGATTATATTATCCAAAATGCTCAGGCCTTGATCTTAAAGGATACTCAGACTCTGACTATGCTGGATGCAACATGGACAGAAAAAGCACCTCAGGCTCTTGTCAAATACTTGGTGGGAAACTAGTCTGTTGGAGTGCTAAGAAGCAACAATCAGTTGCCTTGTCCTCAGCTGAGGCTGAATATGTTGCAGCAGCTAGTTGTTGTGCAAATGTACTCTGGATGAAAAGTCAACTCAGTGACTATGGAATTCAGTATAAGATGGTACCCATCTTTTGTGATAACACAAGTGCAATTGCAATCTCAAACAACCCTGTTCTTCATCAGAGAACAAAACACATTGATATTAGATATCATTTCATCAGGGACCATGTCATGAATGGTGACATTGAATTACACTTCATCCCTACTAAATATCAGTTAGCTGATATCTTCACCAAACCTTTGGATGAACCAACTTTCACAAGACTGAAAGCTGAATTAGGAATGTTGGATATCGAGAATCAGTCCACAGATTGAATCCTTCCAACTGAAGTGTAAATTCTTAAAACCTCAGGTCCCTGACTCAATGTGTACATCAGTGAAAACAAATCACTGAATCTTCAACCTCAAGAATTAAACCCAAGTTCCTGAAATCTTTAAGGTTCAGGAACTAAACCCAAGTTCCTGAATCCTTGTAGCTCAGGAATCATTCCATATTCCTGAATCATCAGTGACTAATCCCAAGTCCCTGAAAAACCATCATTGAATGAAAAGTCATTCAGAGCCCTGAAAAAGGACATTCAATACTAACTTAAATGCTCTAAGTATCTAGTTAGTAAATGTCCGAGGTTGGTAACTGAATTCTTATTTAAAATAAGAATATTTGTTCTTTTTGCCTTTCTGGCATGCACCTATGGGCCCCCACTTCCCAACTTGGCATTCAATGCCCTCTCTCACACAAAACACTGTGTGATGATGAAAACTCTGCAACTTCTCCTTTTGCAGAAACTGCTCAACTGTTCACCTTGACAGTTGTGAAAAAAGAGGAAAAGTGGAGTAGTGGCATTTAATGCGGATCTCAAACCGTTTTATTCAAAATAATTTCTAAACTTATTTTTGAATTAAATAGAAACCGCTCAAATGCCTAAAACACCCCCATCTCCACTTCCCTATAAATAACCCAACCAAAAGAAACACACACACGTTTTTATAGAATCTTAAGCAAAACTCTGCCATTTTTAATTCTCAAAAACAAATTGTGTGTGTATTCTTAAGCTTTAGAAACCCAGAAACCTTAGTCAAACCCAGATTTACCCACAAATGGCTTCTTCTAAAGCTATCACATATGCCCCCAATGTGGAATTCCTCACTGGGGACGTTGACCTAACAAAGAACAATGTGGTAGGAAATTTCTCTTATCCACAAAACTACCCAGCCTACAAGAACGTTATGAAATTTCTTCGTAATTGTTTTCTTGCAAAGGCTTTCACCCACAACCCCTCAGTCATCTACCATGACTATTTGAGGGAATTCTGGTGCACGGCTGTGGCTACCAGCCCCAAAGACACCAAAGAGTCAATCATCACCTTCACGGTGATGAATGAGAGCAGAACCCTCTCCTTTGGCTACTCAACCTTCATCAAAGCCACATGCCTTGACTTTGCTGAAGCGTTTGCACCCAACCCTACTGATCAGGACATAAAGAATGAACTGATCTTTTTAGCACCCCACGACCCCAGACGTCCTACAACGTCTGCTGGAGGCTTATTGGAGAAAGCTCCAGTAGTCAAAACATGGTTCCATCCTATCTAGAGGATACTGATGACATTTGTCATTCAGGTCCTGGGTGGAAATAAATCCTCTACGGAACAATTGAACTCATCACAACAATTGATGCTGTTCAGTCTCCTTGAGGGTACAAAAATTGACATCGGAGGAATAATCTTCCGAGATCTTGTTGCCAAGCTCTCAGGAAAACATAGGCAAAGGCATATGTCCTACCCTAGATTTGTTTCCTGTGTGCTTCAGGACCTACTTGGTTCTGACTACGTGAGGCCTGATGCAGAAGGTACGAAGCCTGACGTCCTGCACAAGTCAAACTTCACTAGTGGCATCAGTGAGGTTACAAATATTGCCCTGACTAAATACATGCAATCAGTCATTCAGGGTAAAGACGTTGTCTCACCAGTTCCTTCACCGACCAAAAAGGTGAAGAAGACAAAGAAGGGTCAGTCCAGCCAGGTGGTTAGACCCAAGCCACTCGCCACTGAGACTGATCCTCAAAACCAACTCAACCTTAAAAAGAGGTTGAAAAAGGCCGAGACCTCTGAGACACCCATTTCTGAGACCCTCTTGACCACAAAACAAAGGCCAACGGAGGTCACTGAGCAATCATCCTCAGTGACCTCGGGCACACCCTTTCCACATGATTCCACTGACATAAACAAGTCAGAGGGATCAGGAACCATTCCCCCCTCACATCCCGATGAAGGTACTGATAAATCACAATCAGTGCCCAAGGGAGGAAAGGGTCCTGAATCCTCGGTAGGGCAGCACCACCCTACTAGGAAGAGGACCCACACCCCCTCACATCCCGATGAAGGAACTGTCAAAAAACAATCAGTTCCCAAGGGAGGAAAGGGTTCTAAATCCTCGGTAAAGTAGCACTACCTTACTGAGAAGGGGACCCACAAACATTCACATCCCGTTAACATTCCTGAGCAATCACCCTCAGGATCTCAGGGAGAAAAGGACCCTAAATCCCCAAAAGGACAGCACAATCCTGATGGGAAGGGGGTCCACCAACTTTCACAATCAGTACCTAGTGATACCACTGGAAAACACCCATCAGTGGTTGAAGGTGCTAAGGGGGACAAAGACTCAGAGGGAAAGAAATAACCCGCTGATACGGAACCCATAAACCCCTCAGGCGGTCCGATTCTCTCAGGAACTGCCCCCAAAAGCCAGGCTGGTGTTACCCCAGTTATTATGGCTAGTCAGGCTGAGTAAACCCACTCAGTTATTATGACAACGGGGTCAGGACCTGGCCAAAACAAAGGCGAGTCTTCTTATGAAGAGGAGCCGGTTGAATTTTTGGGTATTGAGTCCATGGGGGACATTCAGGCTCTTCTTGAGTCTGATGATGAGCTCAAGGAGGAGAGTGATGAAGAAGTGTTTGAGGCAGGTGAGGATATGAAAACTGATGAACAACCTGAACAATCACATCAGTCATCTCCACACCAAAGTGAAGAGTCAGGTTCTCAATCTTCTGATTCTTCTGATACTGGGGACATCCTCAAAAAGTATGATGACTCTCTTCATCTCACTGAAATAAAATTGGTCAAGTTCCTACTCAAGACCAATAGAGCTCTTTACACTGGTCTCACTGAAGATATGTTCGATCATCACACTGAAGCTGCTGTTCACTATGCCAACCTGAAGGCAAATGTTGAAAGTTATCATGATGATGTGAACGAGATACATTCTGACACCAATAACTCCCTGACAGCTATTGATCTTCATCTCAGGAAGTTCAATCTTACTCTTGAAGGCATCACCAAAAGCATTGGAACTATTCAAACAGCTGTCAAGGATGACCCGGAACTCAACAAGAAGGTCCTTCAGGCTGCTGAGACTTACCAGAAGTAATCAGCTGAATTCAGTGATCTTCTCAGCTTACTGAAGGATTCTAATATTCAGGGTCTTAGCTCTTCATTGGACTCAATCAGGACTTCTTTGGGTCTTCAGGAAAACCATCTGGGTACTTGGGCACAATCTTCAACATCCTTGGCATGGTCTCTTGGGTCAAGGATGTCAGGCATCGAAGCTTCTCAGGCATCTCTTGAGGATAAGATCTCAACTCTTCAGAAAGACACCTCGGACATCAAATCAATGATGACTGAGATCTATCAGGCTTTCAAGGGTCCTGCTGCTCCAGTGGCTCTAACTCTTGCTATCACCATGGCTTAAGCAACAGTTGAGGGGGAGGAAGACATTGGAGTCCCTGAAGTTTCCACAAGCCATCAACCTCCTTCTCACACTGAAGGGGAGATTCCTGAAGCTTCTTCCACCCATCAAGATAAAAGCAAAGGCATCCTCACTGATCCTGAGCCTCAACCAGCACCAATCTTGGTAGCAAAGGATCCTGAATCACCAGCCAGGATCCCGTATGAAATTGATGGAGTTCTTCACCACTTCTTAGCTGATGAACTCAGTGCTTACCTGGAGAAAGAGGAAGCAAAGAAGAAGTTAAAGGAGGAAGAAAAGGTGAGCAAGCCTGCTATTATTAAGGTTGTTCATGAAGAGGCTGAGAAGATTGGTCTTGAGGCTAAGGCTCTTTCAGGAAGAGAGGGTGGTATGACTTTTGTAAAAGCTCAGACTGAGGAGATGATCACTCTCAGGAAGAAAAGGGAGGAAAGGAATAAAAGGGATGAAGAGATCAGGCAGAACAGGATTAAGAAATATCAGTGGTATATGACTAACAGGTTGAAACCAGAACCAATCACTGATGTTCAAATTCATCGAAACACCAATCTTGCCGTTGTCACTGTCTATAGAAGTGCTGACAAAAGAGACTTTGAGGTTCATCAACCTTTCAGATTCGCTGACTTTGGGATCACAGAATTGGATGAGTTGGCTCCATTAATAGCAAAGAAATCAAATGTTGTGGTCCCTAGTCTGTTGAAGTCCTTGAGTCTGAGGTACGAAAGATTGGCAGCTGCACCTCAGGAACTTGGCACTCCATCTCTTCTTCCTGATTCAGCACAACCAGCTCCTTCTCAGTCTTCTTCAAGAAAAAGAAAGAAGATTGAAGCTGAGCCTGAGATCAAGGTTCCTGGTCTTGACTGCAATAGGGCTCTCCCTGAAGGTGTTCCTTTCAGGAACAATGTGGTCATTGAACAACCTGAAAGAGGTTTGTTCTTCATTGATGAGTTCGGAGACCAAGCCTTCCAGAGGTGGAGTGATATCGATTTGTCAGGGATCAAAGCTATGCTTGGTTTTCTAATGATGGCCTCTCCACTCAAGAGTCCTGAAAATGTGAAGTTTTGTCAAGATCTAAAAAGGAAAATCCGTGAGCACCCTGACCAACAAGAGCTGCAGTCAAAGAAGCCCAAGCTTGAAGCCTTTGGTATTAAGTTGAACTGATAAATCTGCCTGAATACCCCCACTATCCCTTTTGTACTTAGTTTGTTAGGACTTGTAATAATACTAATATGAAGATGTTTTTATTATTTCAGTGTCCTTATTTACATTCTAATACATTCAGTATGAGTAGAAGTCATTAGCTCACTCATAACTGATCAAAACACTTAAGAATAATTTATATCCAAATAGGGGGAGATTGTTGGGTCAGGAAAAACCCAAGAATACTTAAAACATGATTTGGACACAAATTAACTAAGTGTTAACTTAAACCGAGAACAATTCAAGTCACTGAGAGAACATCTTCTCAGTGAGTCATCTTCAGGATGCTTAAGGCGAATTCAAGTAGAAGGATTCACTACTCAAGAAGGCGGTACTCCCTGATGTAGCACTTAAGCCAAAGAAGAAGATGATGGTTCAGTAAGTGTTTGACAAGAACTCACTGAACCCCAGTCTCCTCAACAACAATGAAGTAATTAAGAGTGATAACTGAGAAGCGTGTCCTGAAGAACTAAGTGCCTGAGAAGAAAGGCAGAAATATCTAGGAAGTATTTAAGATAAGATCAAATCTTATCTTGTCAGGAAGAAATCCTTCCTAAGACGGCTTAAAGTCTTGGAGTGTCAAACCAACCACTCCTAAAGACTTAATAGGCCATTTCTATTGGTTCTTGTAAATGACAATTACTGTTGTAATTGTCAGACACGCTTGCTCAACAACTTGTAATATTTTAATTACTTTTACTCAGTTTTACTTGTGTATAAATAGATTGAGAAGGAGAGAAGTTGGGCGTGTTTTGTACAATTAAAGCTTAGACTTTTGCAAAACAACTTCTCTCCTACAAAGAGTAACGTATCCCTGAGATAGCTCAGTGAGGTCGCATTGTTACCACTCAAGCAAAACTTGAGTTTAGATAGGAGACACCACCATACCTTGTCTATTCAATCCCAAGTGTTTGTTCCGCAAAACACTTGGGTATAGATTCTTTGATTCATTTCTAATAAGAATTTAAACGTTGAAAATTATCTTGAGTTTTCTATATTCACGTTTTATAACTGTTAGAATTAATCATAAGATTGTATTAGTCATAAACACAAATAGATTAACTTTCTAGTTAACTCTAAACGTGTTAAGGGAACAACAGTTACCAACAAATTTACTTTTCTTGTTTATTAGTTTAATTTAGTTTTTATTAGTTAATTAGTAGTTTAAAACACCCACTCTTCAAACCCCGAGATTTTTACTTGCTTTAGAAAAAATATAAAAATACAAAAAGAATCATCCCTCACCTTTAGACCTATCTCGTCATACACTTCGGCATTCACAACACTATTCCCCTAGAGAACGATCAATTCCCCATGTCTCACCTATACTACACTACAACGGTTAGGTACACTGCCTAGGAGGATTTTAAAACTTGTTAGGTTTTGCAAAACTCCCATTAGTGTGAAAAAAGCATATGTGAGGGCAATAATCAAAACACTCAAAGTGTTTTGAGTTCTGTTGGTAATGATAATGATGTTGGGAATAATATTCCAAATGTTTTATTTCCCATTAAGAACAATGATGATGTGTAGCCTGTTCCTACTAGAAAATCTGGTAGATCTACTAAGATGCCTGCTAAAATAGCAGTTTGAAATATGGTCTTGAAAAAGATGTTAAGTATTCTCATTTGAGTTCTGGAAATTTCTGCTTCCCTACTTCTTTGAACAAATCTGTGAAACCTAGTACTTATTATGAAGCTTTAAGAGATAGAAACTAGGTTGATGATATGAATGCTAAAATTGAAGCTTTAAATAAAAATAACACCTAGACTGAAACTGATCTTCCTTTTGGAAGAAGTCCTATAGGGTGTAAATGGATTTTTAAAATTAAATACAAAGCTTCTGGTGAGATTGAAAGATATAAAGCTAGGTTGGTTGCTAAGGGTTTTAGTCAGAAAGAGGGTATTAATTATGAAGAAACCTTTAGTCCTATTGTTAAAATGACTACTGTTAGGTGTTTAATCAATATTGTTGTTCAATATGACTGGCCTTTATACCAACTTGATGTGAACAATGCTTTTCTTTATGATGATTTATCTGAGGATGTTGACATAACTATGCCTCCTGATTTTAATGGTAAGGATGGAAGTAAGGTTTGAAAGCTTAACAATTCATTGTATGGGATTAAACAAGCTCCCAGAAAATGGAATGCTAAGCTGGTTGCAGCTCTTACTAATCATTGTTTTGTGCAGAGTAAATCTGATTACTTCTTTGTTTACTAAAGGTTCTGGACCTACTTTTGTAGCATTGTTAGTTTATGTTGATGATATTGTCATAATTGGCAGTGATGTTAAAGAGATTGAAAAGTTTAAAAGTTTTTGAAAAGTAAATTTCAAATAAAGGATCTTGATTTGTTAAAATATTTTTTGGGTATTGAAGTTTTAAGGAATGACAAAGGTGTTTGTTTATCCCAAAGGACATATTTTTTAAAGCTTCTTTATGAGTTTGGTCTTTTAGGCTTTTAGCTGCTAAACCAGTTTCTAGTCCTTTACCTGTAAATTATATTTTGAACCATAAAGAAAGTTCTGAGGATAAGCCTTTAACTAATATTTCAAATTGTCAAAAACTTATTGGAATACTTATTTACTCGACTCATACAAGACCTGATATTTTCTATTCAGTTCATTGTTTAAGTCAATATATGCACTATCCTCTTTCTTCTCATCTTAAAATTGCTTTGAGAGTGCTGAGATATCTTAAAGGATCACTTGGTTGTGGTGTTCAAATTAATAAAACTGGTCAGTTTGGTGTTAAAGTGTATATTGATTCCGACTGGTCAAAATGCCCAGTTACTAGAAAATCAGTATCTGGTTTTTGTATGTTTCTGGGTGACTCTTTGATTTCATGGAAAAGTAAGAAGCAAGCCACTTTATCCAGATCTTCTACTGAAGTTGAATATAGGTGTATGGCTTCTGCTACTTGTGAAGTCATTTGGATTTGCAACATTTTGAGTGAGTTTTGTATAATTGACGTGTTACGAGTTGAGATGTTTTGTGACAATATTGTTGCTTTGCAGCTTGCTGCAAACCCAGTCTTTCATGAAAAGTCAAAACATTTTGAGATTGATTTGCATTTGATAAGGGAAAAGGTTTCTGCTGGTGTTGTTAAAACCATTAAGGTTCACACATCTCAGCAAATTGATGATATTTTTACTAAAGGCTAGATGTGTAGCAACACAAGTTATTCTGTCAAAAGTTGAACTTAAAAGATATGTTCAGGGTATAAAGTTTGAGGGATGGTGTTAAGATATCAAACTTTATTTCATTAGTCTAGAGTCTAAACCTGGACATTTTATACTTAATCCTAACTGCTTCTCTACTTGAGGGGCTTGTTTGTTTGTCTTTGTATTTTGTAGGATTGAGTTATAAAGTTTCAAGGACTATGTTTCAATATGCTAAGGACTGATATGCAAAGTTTGGAAGTTGGGCTATATAAGCTAAATATCTGGATCTCTCTCTCATTATTCATCTCACAAATTCACACAATCTCTCTCAAGTTCCAGTCTCTCTCATATCTTAAGATAAACACTTTGTTTCTCTCATGTAATCGTTTGGTTGATCAATGTGTTGTGATCTTTATAGTTTGGTTGTCTTACTTTCTCAGTTGTAATCATTCAATTTAGTTTAATAGATCACAGTTTGTGATTCTATCTTTAGTTTTATTGTAATAAATATTTTAAGTAATAAAAGTGAACCGAGGGGAGGTTGGTTGGGTTCCTTGATATCTGTGTTACAATTTGTACAAACTCTTTGATCTATAAGCTGATGATTTATATGCCTAAACTATATGTCTAAAGAGAATTGGGATCCTTTAATGTTTGTTTTTTTATGTTTTGTAATGTTGAACAATTAAATAAAAGAAAACTAAATAGTGAGGCCATAATTGATTAAAATATGTGATTCACTAAATTGCTTCCTTTCACAACATGTTAATATGAGAAGAACATGAGAGATTTGAAAATGAGAGTATCTCAATCCGTCTAAAGATATGATAAAGAATAAAATTACGATATGTGCCAGGATCAAAAGTAGTGATATGATAAAGAAAAAGAAAATGTGAAAGAAATATGCCAATTGATGATATAATTAGTCATGTTTTTAGGTACATTTTTTTGACATCCATATAGTTGCTCTCTATGCTATTACAATAAATTTTTTACATCTTTTCTGAATCAAACACATTATACACGATCGTATTCACCCTCTAAACGTTTGGTCATTATGTCTTTAAGTAAAGATAGATTAAGCTAGCTATTTAAATAAATAAGAGAAAATTACAAAATTAGTACCAAAAAAAAAGGTTGAATCATTTTATAGACATTTTTCACATTCTTTTCTTATTTTGGTCATGCTCAACTGTTTGACGGCTTGACTCCACCCCATTTATGACAAGTGTCTAATGCAAGTACAAAGTTAGGTGAAGATATTTTATTCATTTATTAGGAAATGACAATTACACCCTCCTTTATTATATTATTATCTACTCCACCTAACCTCACTAAGGGGCCGTTTACTTTCAACTTAATGTCCTGTTTGGTAACAAAACTGGCTGGAAACAGGAAACTTTGGTGTTTCTTTTTAACTTATTGCAAAAGAGAATCCTTAATGTGGAAGGGGGCAAAATTTGGTACTGTTTCTATTCAGGACGTCTTGATACGATTTTTTTCCCGAACTAGTGTAGGTGGAAAAAATAAATTCGAAAAATTTAGATAACTTCGAAAAAATTTATAAAAATTCAAAAAAAATTTAAAAATTCGAAAAATTTATAAAAATTCGAAAAATTTATGAAAATTCGAAAAATTTATAAAAATTTTAAAAAAATTCAAAAAATTTTAAAAATACAAAAAATTTATAAAAATTGAAAAAATTTATAAAAATTCAAAAAATTTTAAAAATACAAAAAATTTATAAAAATTGAAAAAATTTATAAAAATTCAAAAAATTTATAAAAATTCAAAAAAATTTATAAAAATTCGAAAAATTGATAAAAAATCAAAAAATTCGAAAATTTTATAAAAAATTTATAAAAATTGAAAAAATTTATAAAAATTCAAAAAATTTATAAAAATTCAAAAAAATTTATAAAAATTCGAAAAATTGATAAAAAATCAAAAAATTCGAAAATTTTATAAAAAATTTATAAAAATTCAAAAAATTAATAAAAATTCAAAAAAATTTATAAAAATTCGAAAAATTGATAAAAAATCAAAAAATTCGAAAATTTTATAAAAAATTTATAAAAAATCAAAAAATTTATAAAAATTCAAAAAATTCGAAAATTTTATAAAAATTTATAAAAATTAAAAAAAACTTATAAAAAATTTGAATTTATTAGATTTTTTTTCGAATTTTTATAATTTTTTTTGAATTTTTAAAAAATTATAAATTTTTACAAATTTTTTGAATTTTTAAAAAATTATAAATTTTTATAAATTTTTTGAATTTTTTAAAAATTTTTATAATTTTTTATAAAATTTTCGAATTTTTTGAATTTTTATAATTTTTTTGAATTTTTAAAAAATTTTAAATTTTTACAAATTTTTTGAATTTTAAAAAAATTATAAATTTTTATAAATTTTTTGAATTTTTTAAAAATTTTAATAAGTTTTTTCGAATTTTTATAATTTTTTATAAAATTTTCGAATTTTTTGAATTTTTATAAATTTTTTGAATTTTTAAAAATTTTCGAATTTTTTTAAAATTTTTATAAATTTTTTCGAATTTTCATAAATTTTTCGAATTTTTATAAATTTTTTCCACCTCCACTAGTTCGGGAAAAAACTCGTATTAAGATGGTCAATTAAGCATAAAAAAGAAACAACATATATCCACACAGGACCTAACTAGAAACAGTACACATATATCCACACAGGACCTAACTAAAAACAGGAAAAAAAAGAAACAGCCCCTAACCCTAACTAACTCCACCCACCTACCTCACCACTTTATCAGTCCACCACCACTCGACCACCACCTGCTCAATTGCTCGACCACTACTGCTCAACTACTCAATCACTGAACTAGCACTCTCTTAGACTGAAGGGAGTGAGGCTACCCAACTAAGGGGCGACTCGCGACACGTGGCGCCTAGTCAGCATGTTGGGTAGCCTCAAAAAAAAAGGGGAGTGGGGCTACCTAGGAGGGTGGGGCGACTCACGACACGTGGCAGACAATAAGTGGAGTAATATAAACCTTGGACACGTGGCAGACAATAAATGGGTAATATAAACAAAGGCAGGCGACCCATATGTATCGCTTGAAAGGCAAGTTGCCTGGTGGGGGTGGTGTAGCTGGCTACTTGGAGGCGTTCCAAGGCCTTATCGCCTACCAAGTAGCTCCACTCCTCTCGGCCTTATACTCGGTACACCTTTTCTCTCTCTCACTTATTAATTCAACCCATTACCATTTCTCACCACTCCAAATAACTACGCAGCCCACTAAAACTTTTTCATTTTTCAATAATATATGAAGAAAATCTAGATCTAAAAATATTCAAAAATATTCATCCCTTTTAATTATTGAAGCCACTCTCAAATCTTTCCAAACAGAGATAGTATGTAACTTCATAGAATTATTGAGCTCAAAATAATTATTGAAATGAAAAAGTTATATGAAGAAACAGAGCTCAAAATAATTATTGAAGGGACGAATAGTATGTAACTTTTTCATTTCCAAACGAAACAATTCTCAAATCTTCATTTCAATATATGATGAAACAAAGCTCAAAATAATTATATACTTTCATTTGGAAAGATAGCATTTAACTTCACCAAACGAAAAAACAGAGCTCAAAATAATCTTATACGCACATGCTCGTCGGAGAAGAAACATAGATCGTTCATAATTTTGTCTATCACATCCGATGATTGCAGATCTTCGCCGGAACGATCTAATCCCAAGATCGGAGTCGTCGACGGAGTCATCTTTGAAGCGGTGGAGACGTTTGACGATGGCGCGTGTGAGTCAGTCCATTATTATAAGAATCGATTTATAAAGTTAGCATCTTTATGTTAAATCTAATATGGGTTTGTTCTAATTTTAATATTTTTGTTAAATCTGAGATGGGTATATAAATGTTTGATATTATACCGAGATTTGTGGTTCTGAGAAAAATGTTTAGGCTGGTTTGGGTTGGATTATTTTATGATATTGAATAATGTTACAAAAAGTAGATGTTAACTACTTTGCCGGAACAGACGTGGTGCCGGAACAGGGGTGTGGTGAGCAGCCGAGGGTGGTGACAGGTACAAGAAAATAAACATACGGTACTATTAATAAAAGATAAGGTTTACTCGAGCAGTTGAGCATGACTAAAATAGAAAAAGAATATGAAAAATGGATCAATTTTTTTTTTTTTTTTACTAATTTGGTAATTTTCTCTTTAAATAATGGCATTTGATAACTCGACAACTCAAATTAGGGGTGAGCAAAAAACCGAAAAAATAAAAACCAAACCGAAAACCGAAAAAAAACCTAACCAATATAACCGATCGAAACTAAAAACCGATGGTTTGGTTTCATTATTTTCAAAAACCTAAAAATTCGATTTGGTTTTCATCCAAAACCTAAACCGTAAAAATCGAACCGAACCGGTTTTAAAATATAATAATATAATATAATTAAATAACTAAATAAATCAAATTTATAATTTTATATTCATTTTGTGAGTGAATTTATAATATATTTATCTTAATGTTTATATGTGTTTGTCTTATATTTGTGTTTACTTGACAATATATCAATAAATATGTGACAATGGATATACTATATATATATATGTTCACTTGCATATGTGTTTGTCTAATTTATATGTATGTAATTATAGAAATATTGAATAGAAATTATTAAGCTTAGATTGACAAAAAAGTAAAGAAGAATAACGAATTTTTTACGTAAAACAAGTTTGTTGGTATAAATTAGCCACGCCCAAATATAAACAGTTAAAACCGAAATAACCAAAAAAGCGAACCGAAACCGATAATAAACCGAAAAAGCCGAACCGCCAAAAGCCGAACTATTACGGTTTTGGGTTTTATAAAAACCGAATATTTTGGTTCGGTTTTGGTTTTAGCAAAAAACCGACCCAAACAGAACCATGCTCACCCCTAACTCAAATGTTACCGTTCATATACTGTAATTTGAGTTGTCAAATGTCAAAAACACCCTCTCAACTTCACAAAACTACAAAAAAGCCCTTATATTTAATTTTTTTGAATTTAACATCTTTTTTAACTTTCGTAATATAATATTTTAACCCCTAAGCCCATTAAAATCTATACTTTTACTCCTTACTTTATAATTTAATACCCCCACTAAGTTTAATACGAGTAATATACATTAAAGTTTATATACTCTTTTGTATCATTTTTCTTTTTAACACTTTTTTATCGTAAAAACACATTATTGCTTTAACTTTATTTCACACTTACAAAATAAATGTTTTTGCTCCCGCTGCAACGCGCAGATAGTAATACCTTTTTTTTCTAACAATTATCTAAAGCCCAAAATAAAAAGACTATTGATTTTCTATTGAATGTTTTAGATATCTTTAAACTAAAAAACCAATCGAAGGATAGGGCCAATTCTAACGATCACCCAATTCTAACGATCACCAACTCTTTTATACATTAAAGGAACGTTGTTTTTATGAAGTATGTTTAAATCTCATCACAGCCAAACATATATTTCTCTCCCATATCCAGTAAGTCAGTACCTAAAAAACAAATTTAAGGCTGCCCACAGTGGTGACCTGCAGACGACCTGCTGTTGGAATTTAACTAGCATGTTCAACATCTAATTAAATAAACACATCAAGAGTACTAGCGGAAATAAGATCGTATTTAACACGTATAAAGAATTACATAAAAGTAAATAGGGAACGTACCGTTTGTTTTCTCTTCTCTTCTAATCACAAGATCAAGAATAAGGATTAACGTGGAACCCCTTACCGTTTTGTTCCACAATCCAAGAATTACTATAGTGAGTAATTACCGAATTCTTGTACACATGTACTATAACCGATCAAGCAATGATGCTAGTGATTAGACACAAAATAATTTTGCTACACATAATTTTATGGTTCGACACCCTAGAGAGTATGTCGACCGGTTTTGGAATAAAAGAAGAGAAAACACAAAGCTTTAGGGTTATAGTATTGCACAAGATCACCAAACAAATAACCCTTGCATGTGTATTTATAGTGTTAGGATGACTTGTTCACTAAGCCATGCGATTAGGGTTTTAAAACCCTATAGGCCGATCGGTTTAAGCTTGGTCTCCAAGCTTTCTAGATCCTTCCAATCTCCTTTTACACTAATAGTCCTTTAACTATTCCCTAACGGTCGTTAGTCAACACCGTTAGTTTACATAACGTCCGTTATGTCTCATTTCGTGTCCAAATAATTAATATATACAATAATTGTACAAATTAATTATTTACTTGATCATCATACGTAAAGTGTGCAATCCTTCGGTCCCGTGTTCGAATCTAGACATACACGTTAATATTTTTCCACATTAACTCTAACAGCTCCCACTTGAAAATCTATTAAAAGTGTAATGACATTGGTTAGCGTCTAGCAACACGCCAATGCCCCTAGAACAACTCGGGTGTGTGGTCTCCTGGAAAAACCACGTGATGATAACTCATCATACTTATCCTTTTGTTTCTAATACTACATTAATAAAGATATGGATCTAAGTCATTCTTTATTAATAATTATGTTTCTCGTTTTATACGATTACATAAGATTACCAAATCTTCTGAATCATCAGGGGAGACTTTGGGTGTGGCCACACAAACATCTTATTAATCCCACGAGGGGCCCAGTAGTATTAAACTTCAAATAAAATTTGAAGGAACAAATCCCATTTTGACTACGAGCATAACTCATACACTTTGCAACACTTCCGAAAACAATCCGTATAGCTACCAGTTACGTATAGCGTTAAATTGAATCACAGAAATGCACTACATGCATGAACGGTTATCTGGTATCTCAAGTCTAAGGATAAATATATATACATGATTTACTTAATGACAAGATCCATAAAGTAAACTCATGTGATCGGGATAGTCCTATATTCCAATCCTTGAATATCATGTGATATTGGTGTCTCAACCTTACAGTACATTCTACCAATCCTCACATTTGTCTTTATTTAATGATATTCCCATATCATTAATCGACAACGGACAATTTAGAATATATATAAATATATTCACGGATATAAACATGCAAATATAGGATATATTATTAAGATAATGATGAATAAACATAACTCCGTATTTTATTTCATTAAAATAATAACTGTTTTACAACATCCCATTATCCAAATACTACTCACAGATTTGCATGAAACTATCAGCTAAACGAAGTCCTATACCCTCTGAAAGCTGCTTAAGCTTTCCACCAGGTAGAGCTTTCGTTAATGGATCTGCTAAGTTGTCATCTGTGTGAACTTTGAGTAATTCGATCTCTCCTATCTCCACTTGTTCTCTAACATAGTGGTACTTGATCGGGAAATGTCTGGTGCCCTTCATAATTCCAGGCTCATTGGCAAATGTTATTGCGGCTGAGTTGTCGCAATACATTTTTATAGGTCTATCGATTGAGGGCATAACTCCAAGCCTCGAAACGAATTTCCTAATCCAGACTGCTTCCATTGCGGCTTCTGAGGCAGCAATATACTCGCTTTCTGTAGCAGACATCGCAATAGTGCTCTGCTTCTTGCTCTTCCAATCCACTGCACCTCCATTCACGAAAAAGACATAACCCGTCTGCGACTTCGTATCATCTTTATCACACTTCCAGGATGCATCGCAGTAACCTGTAACACACAGTTCTGCGTTTGGATTTCCCCCGTACACTAAAAACATATCTCTCGTAGATCTTAAATACTTGAGAATATGTTTCACAGCAGTCCAGTGGAGTTCACCTGGATTCTGCTGATAACGACTGGTAATGTTTTGAGCAAATGCCACATCTGGCCTTGTACATCGAACCGCATACATAATCGATCCCACAGCCGAAGCATAAGGAATTCTCTTCATGCGTTCCACCTCTTCAGGTGTTGAAGCACAAGCTTTGCTACTCAAGCCATGTTCTACTTGCATTGGCAAAAATCCCTTCTTGGAATTTTGCATATTGAATCTCTTCAATATCTTGTCAATGTAAGCACTTTGACTTAAACCAATCAACCGCCTAGATCTGTCTCTATAGATCTTGATTCTCAGAATGTATGCTGCTTCTCCTAGATCTTTCATGGAAAAACACTTCCCAAGATAGGCTTTCACCTCATGTAAACTTGGAATGTTTTTACCCATGATCAATATGTCATCAACATAAAGAACTAGGAAAATAACATCACTCCCACTAGCTTTGTGGTATACACACGGCTCATCAAAATTTTGAGTAAATCCAAATCTTTTGATTTCCTCATCAAATCTTTTATTCCATTGTCGTGATGCCTGCTTCAATCCATAAATGGATCTTTGGAGCTTGCATACACGATTAGGGAATTTTGGATTCACAAACCCTTCAGGCTGCGCCATATAGATGTCTTCATCTAGGCAACCATTTAAGAAGGCTGTTTTGACATCCATCTGCCAAATCTCATAATCATAGTGTGCAGCTATGGCTATGAGAATCCTAATAGCTCTAATGTCAGCTACATGAGAAAAGGTCTCCTCATAGTCAACACCATATGTTTGGGTAAAGCCTTTGGCCACCAAACGAGCTTTATAGGTGTGTACGTTGCCATCCATGTCCGTTTTCTTTTTGAAGAGCCACTTACTCCCAACAACCTTAGCATTGGGAGGAAGGTCTACTTCAATCCAGACTTCATTGTCTCTCATGGATTGCATCTCCCCATTCATAGCAACCTACCATTTATCCTTCTCAGGACTATTAATGGCAGCCCTATAACTAGTAGGTTCATCAAGATCCCCTAGTATAGTTTCCTCACACTCTACGTTTAAACATAGACGTTCATGAGCTTTTACAGATCTTGAAGATCTGCGAATGGGAACCACTTCAACTTCAGGTGGAGGACCTAAACTTTCAGGTTCCACAGGAAGTGTGCTAGTGTTCTCAGAAGGTGACGTATCTTCATGATCACTTTCAAGATCATATACCCTCCCACTGAATTCTTGAGATATTAGATTCTCCTCAAGGAATTCACCATACCTAGCCACAATGACTTTGTTATCAGGTGGGAAGTAAAAGTAGTAACCCCTTGTTTCCTTAGGGTATCCTACGAAGATACAATTAACAGATCTTTGTTGGAGTTTATCCGGTGAGTCACGTTTAACAAACGCCTCACAACCCCAGACCTTTAAGTAAGACAAGTTGGGAGCCTTTCCAGTCCATAATTCATATGGAGTCTTATCTACCTTCTTTGTCGGAACCATATTCAATATGCGAACAACACTTTCAACAGCATAGTCCCAAAAGGATAAGGGAAGAGTTGTCAGATTAAACATAGATCGTACCATATCAAGCAATGTACGATTTCTCCTTTCAGATACACCATTTTGCTGTGGAGTATAAGGAGATGTGAGTTGCTGGACAATGCCACACTCAGCAAGATAATCTTTAAACTCTTGGCTTAAATACTCACCACCACGATCGGATCGAAGAGCCTTAATCTTCTTACCGAGTTGTAATTCTACTTCACTTTTAAATACCTTGAATGTCTCAAAGACTTCATGTTTGTGTTTAAGTAAATAAACACAACCATAACGACTATAGTCATCCGTAAAGGTAAGGAAGTAGCTAGCACCGCGTTTTGACACATGTCTAAGTGGACCACACACATCAGTGTGTATAATTCCAAGTAGATCTTTAGCCCTTTCCACTTGATGTGAAAATGCTTTCCTTGTCATCTTCCCAGATATGCAAGATTCGCATTTATCAAATGCATCATCATTGATATCTTGCAAAAGCCCATCATGTTGCAGCTTTTGCATGCGATTCTTGCCTATGTGAGCAAGACGACAGTGCCAAAGATAAGACGAATCCAAGTTAGACTTGATTCTCTTATTGCCAATGCTATACAACGAATTATTTCCATTGGATACATGATCATTCATGTCGATTTCAAACACACCATTAATAGGAATTGCATTAAAGTAAAAAACAGAATTTAGAGAAACCGAAATTCCATTCTTATTAAATGCGTGATCAAAACCATTATCCAACAATAAAGAAACTGAAACAACACCTCTAACAATAGACGGTGCATAATGACAATTGTTCAACACTAAAATTAAACCCGAAGGTAAAACTAAGTCAAATGTCCCTATGGCTTCAACTTCCGCACGTATGCCATTGCCCACGTACAGGTAGCATTCCCCATAGTTCAGCTTCTTCGCTCCTTTAAGTCCCTGCGATGTATTACAGATGTGAGTACCACATCCTGTATCATATATCCAGGAATTCTGCTTATGAGGAAAAGAAAATAATTCTATCATAAAAATACCTGAAGTGCTCGCGCCATTTGCAGCCTTGGCATTTTTATTCTTGCGACACTCCTTCAGCAGCAATGGACAGTCCCTCTTCCAATGTCCAGGAGTGTTGCAGTGGTGACAAGCAGCCGTATCCTTCTTGGGATAATCCTTCTTCACAGGAGGATTCTGCTTCTTAGGCTTCTGCTGATGGACCACAACTTGTTTCCCTTTATCAGCTTTACCTTTGCCCTTCTTGTTCGCATGACGCGGTTTGTTGGGCTTAGTGATCCTACCACCATGAACAGCCATCACAGCAGGTGTAGGTGCCTTCTTTGAGAGTCCCTTCTCAAAGTCAATAAGCATTGCATGCAAATCACTTATTGTCTTCCCCGTGCAATGCATATTGAAGTTGCGCACAAACTCACTATACAACTCCTCATTGAGGGATCGATTGATGAGGCCAACTTTTACATCTTGCACGTACCCGCATCCGAGTGTATCCAATTGGTCCAGATATCCTTTCATCTCCAATACATGGGCACTCACGGGTTTACCAGCCTCCTGCTTACACTTTTGCAAAGAATCTGTTAGGATTATAAATATTCAGATGAAGGCTCGGTCACCTCGAGTATCTATTTAGCATTTACATAGCTCGTAGGCTTATTTATATTAGTTTAGTACTATTAGTATTATTAGTTTTATTAGATTAGTCGTATCTATATTTGTGGAGTGGGTCGGGTCTTTACCCTCTGTCAGCTCACTCCACAGCCCACTAGGGGCACCAATATTAGGAACTATATAAACCCCTTCCCACACTTGGGAAGGGTTGGAACTCTTGTATCATTTTCACCTACCAATCTAATCTTACAAGTTTTTCCCTCACCTCTCTCTAATTTCATCTCTCTAACTCCACCATGGGTTTCTTGATCTTTCAAGATCCAAGGCCACCCGAATCATCCACACAATCAAGATGTTTATATTCTACAATTGGTATCAAGAGCCATGGTTAGGTTCGATTGATTGTGTGTCGGTTTTATATTTTTTTGGTTTGAATCATTTTGCTTAAACAGTTCTGCTTATATGTTTTGTTCGAATAACTTCAGTTGGGTCATATGTTGATAACTTTCATTTTGGGCCTTAAAGCTTGAGAAGTTGGATTACTCATACATATTTGAGGTTGGATCTTAACTGTGTTGAGAATTCAGTTTCTTGCTTAAACGTGGTAGTTTTAAATGTGATGTTGGTTGTATACTTGTGTGTGGCATTGAAGTTGTTTTTCACCATTTGTTTCGGATCTATTTTCTATCTTAGTTTTTGTTGTTCAACAGTTTCAAAACAAAGGATTGTTAGCAGAATCTTGTGGTCATAGTCACCAGCTTCATGTTACTTCTTTACTCAGTAAAAAAAAAAGTAGGAAAACTCAAATCTGGTTGTACATGTTCATTGTAGCGTTTTGTGTATACTTTTGGCTGCAAATGTTCTTGGTAGCGTTTTGTGTATACTTTTGGCTGCAGGTTGGCTTGTTTCCGGAAATGGCAAAAAGTACAATGGTTGTGAAAGTGACTTGTGGTCCACAACAAGTGGCGATTTGTGTTGAAAATGAAATGGGGACAAAAAATGTGATAGTGACAGGGTTTGTCTCGTGAATTTTGTTTGTCAGCTTGTTGTGGCGTTTTGAGTCCTTAGGGTGTAGCGTTTTGTCTACTCAAGACAAATTATCAAACAAAAGGAAAGGGCATGCTGCCAAAATTTAAAGAAAACTTGCGATTTGTCTATCAATGGTCTAACAATTGGCGTTTTGACCATACTAGATGAAGATAAAGTATGTTTGACCACGTTGACCAAAAAGAAACACAGACTCTTATCGACCTCAGTTTTACCATCATCAGTCAAACTCAGTTAAAACCGAAGCAAAACAGAATTACAAACAAGACAAGACTGCCTACATCCATCATCAAATCCTATCAATATCCTAAACCCAGCTGACGAACAACAATAACCAACAACAAATAAACTCTAATCCTATATCCCATCTCCATTCTTGGACGCACAGCAACATCACAACCCACTACAAGACTCGAATACTTAAGAGAAAATAAAATAAATCTCAGATTTATTTCGTGTTCTTCAATGAAACATCAAACCATTAAAGGTCAAACACACGAAAACAAACATCATCGATTCTGTTTGAAGCCTAGCTTCATTATTTATTTATCCGAAACAAAAGAAAAGAAAGATAACAATTATGTTATTCTCTTTTCTTCGATTCGTTCAATGATTACAAGTAATAACAACAAACCTACCCGAGACCCCTCAAGGATCTTGAAGCCATGTCGCGTTCTTGATTCGGATTGAGAAGAAATCGAAGACATCTAGGTTCGGTTGTGTGCTTGTGATTATGCTTCACGTTGTCGGATTAGATGATGATGAATGTCATTGAGATTGGATATGAGTTTGGTGAAGAGAGAGTTGGATGGGGGCGCATGATTTAAGAGATTAGGGTTTGTGTTAGTGTAGCTGAGTGAAATGAAGAAAAGAGGGGTGGATTAGTTTGAGATTAGGCTTTGGGTATTGTTATTAAATACCTGATAATTAGGGTGAGGGATATTGGATTATCAAATTGGAGTAGTGTGGGCTTGCAAGTGGGAAACTCGATTGGGCTTATTACTTGATTGGGCTGAATGTTGAAGTAGTATACACGGGCTGAAAATGTTTGGATTGTGTTTGATTGGTTTAAGAATATGGGCCGATCGTTGGACAAAATGTGAACTGCAGTAACAGGCCACATTATTGTGCATTATATTAGCCTTCATTGATGTTTACGTGGGCTGTATTTTGAACAACAATTAAGTATTGAACTGTCTTTGGTGGGGAAGAATATCTTTGGGTATATGAAGGTCAATGTGATTTCAGAGTTGTGGATTTGGCGACACTGTCCTATTGATGCCTACGATTTGAGTGAGCCTGCAATTTAATCTTTGCAATTTGAGTTACAGTTGACGAATTGCGATTTGATTAACTGCGATTTGTCAAGTTGCTATTTGACTTGTTGCGACTTGACTGATTGCGATTTGACCAGTTGCGATTTGACGTTGCGAGTTAACACTTGCGATTTGACTAATTGTAATTTGGTTGAGTGCAATCTGACTTGTTACAAATTGACAATCTGTGACTTGACTTGTTGCGATCTGATCAAGTTGTGATTTGATTCGTGTGACTTGAATTTTGAAGATTAGTATTGTACTTTACTCTAGGCTATTCTTGTTGATTTCACGGTTTCTCTTGTAGATTTTAGAAAATCTCACGAAAGATTCGATTTCTCGGTTTAAATCTCAAGAGCTGTAAAATCCCGTGAAATTAATTTTGGACAAGTAGGCTGGACATGGATTTAGATATAATAAAACTTAGGGGGTTTGACTATTTTTCCGGGATTAGTTTGTGCTACGAGATCGGTAGGATTTGGGAAATTATGGTAGCTTGGTTGGTTTGTTAATTCAAGGGTTGGTGTACTTAGTGTCTCAAACATCTCGGGGTTGGATGGATGCACGATGTTTGATGACCCTTGCTCGAGCGTATTTATGGTGATTAGACTTGGAAGTTCAAGAAGTGGATATATACAATAAAGGATGGAAGGTTGGGTATATATCACTACCTATATTTAAAGGAGTTACGTCGTTGTGCTCGATATAGGTTCTAAATCACAAATTTAGTGCAAGTATAAGTCGCGGACTTGTCCTTTATCAAGCTTCATCAAGCGATTGTTGTTTCTCAAGCTTCTAATGGGATTGTAGTACAAGATCTTCTCAAGAGGTGGTCAGACTTAAAGACACAAGGTGGATTGTTTAGAGACATGTTTTAACCTTTTACTCACTCTTAAGTTAAACACATTTCATCATGCGGGTTTGGCATATTACGAGCTTCAGTGACTTTGTTAATCTACTAAACCGTTGATGAGGAGACAAGCAAGGGGTTACTACAAGAGAGTCTTAATCACCATCTTCTTTGCAGTAGTTTTATTTGTCTTTTTCATGTATTGTGCCTGACAAATTCACAAACATCACGGACTCTCAGCTTTGGCAAAAAGGTCATTTCATGCCCTTTTTGAGGGGGAGAATTAGCGCGTGGTTCCTACCGGTTCCGTCTCCAGCGTTGTGAACCTTAGCGGTTCCGGTTACAGCGGGTCTAATCGTAGTGGTTCAGTCTCCAGCGGTTTGAATCTGAGTGGTTCCAGTTTTAGTGGTTTAGTTTTCAGCGGTTTGGGTCTTAGCGATTTGCCTAAGGTTTCAGCGGTTTGATACTTACTGTTGTGCAGTTTGTTCTTGAATTTATTTCTCGGTTAAATCTCAAGAACTGTAAAATCCTGTATACAGTATGAAAACTATACCAAGCACTGCATCTGATGACATTCAAACAGCTATGCTTGAAAGGACTGACTATGAGTCATGGGCACTGCTAAGAATTAGCGCATGTTTCTTCTCCTTTTGGCTAGTCAACAACACAAGATGATCACGAAGTTCATTTGGTATTCCTCATTTGAGATTGAAGCTGAATTTCACAAAGGCGTCTACTTATTTTATCTTGAAGTCGGGGTTGGTTGGATGCATGACCTTCAATGATAACTTGCTCGTGCTTAAAATTTAAGTTGAAGACTTAGGTTATCTAGTTACCAGCAGTCGGGGTAACTATCACTTAAGAGTTCCGTTGGAGTACTCAGTGTCACACGTCGATGACGTTGTCGATAATCGCAAGAGGTGTTAATGTCTCATACTTTGGTTGGGTATTGAGTACTTAGAGATTTAACACCGTTCTTCCAACTACAATGCAAGCTTAGGTAACAAATTTGAGTAATTCTACTTCATTTGTAATTTAGGTATATCGGGTTTCCTTTATCAAGTGGTCACAAATAGTTGTCTGTGTACGAGGTTGGTTAGTTGGACAAAGGTTTTAAAAGTTGTGATGTGATCTGTAATTCTCACGAGATATTCTTAACCCAAACTGATATTCGCCAAAATCAAATCAGTCATGCCACATTCAATTCGTTCCTGTCTCACGGTTTCTTCTTGGTTTTGTAAAATCCCGCGAAAGTACTTATTTCTCGGTTTAAATCATAGATTTGTAAAATCCCGTGATAATGGGTTACGCGCTCTTGATCGTGATCGGGTTAAAACCATTATCAACGTTCAGCTAAAACATCATAAAGGGCTAGATCGGGGCATTTAAACGACAAGATGTGACTACGGCGTTAATTCATTATTATTTATTTGAGGCTGAAGTGAAATTTCATGGGTGCGTGTAATTAGTATCTGAAGATATCGGGGTGGTTGGATGAAGATTCTTCGAGATCCTTGTTCGAGCGTTTAACCTTTACTATGACGAAGACTTGGATATCTAGTTATTTTTTCTTCCTCTCTATTACAAAATAACTATCACTTTAAGGAGTTACGTTGTAGTGCTCAGTGTCACACGAAGTTGTGGATATCCAAGAGGTGATGTACGTCTTATACTTGATGGTTGGTTGGTTGAAGAGTATAGAGTACTTAGGGATTCAATGTTGCACGTAGTCTCTACACTGCTCTTAGTTACACATTAGTGCAAGTTTAAGTCACAAGTTCAGGTTATGTTACTTCAGTCTCAAGTTCATCATATTGGGTTTTTCTCCATCAGTAGTCACGACATCAAGCCGACAGTATGATAATGGGGTTGGTATCGAGTTAGAGGAGAGAAGTAGAAAAGAGAGAAATGACGTCTGAACACATCAGTTCAGGCCTCGTTCTTCATCGACAATGATGTCTGTTCATATCAGTTCAGGCCTCGTTCTTCAAAGAAAAGAAAAGTGTACGCTTGAGTGCACTTTATCTTCAAAAGAAGAGGAATCTTCTTATTTATGGCCATTCTCATCAACAAGTTTCATGCTCTTTCCGTGCTCATTCAGTCTTCAAGTGGATCGACGCATATTGGAGTATAATCTTATTCACTTATTCAACCAAAAATTGCAGTTGACAGGCATATGCAATTTTTGAGGGGGGGAAAGGGTGAATAAACAACATGTCAGTCTTCAAGAACCGTCAAGTGGAGCTACTTACCGTTGATGGTATTCATATTCACTCGTTCAATCATCAAAAATTGCAGTTGGCAGGCATATGCAATTTTTGAGGGGGGGAAAGGGTGAATATTCTACATGTTGATTGATGATTGAGAAACGGTCATACGACTCCTGAATACGTCAGTTCAGGAGTCGTGCAAACCATGGTTCTCCAACACTACATCTTCCTCCGTCTATCAAGGTGTTGAAGAACATGGTCATGGAATGCTAATCGACATCGTCTCACGGGCTGGTACAATCAGCAACAAAGGGTTTCTAGTCAATGCTTCATGTACACGTCATTACGCTGCATGTACACATCATGATGATGATTCCGATTAATCGTAACCATCATGGGGGAGAGAAATGTGTACACCAAGGACGCACAGCAGGTTCACGTGATCGGGCTTAATCATTTATTCTGGTGTTGATAACCATAGAGATGATCAGTGGTTCAACTTGTTACCTTGGTATTAACGTTTCACTGTTACGTCATGGGCTGATTAATCGTAACCATCAGGGGATTGAGAATGTGTACATCAAGGACGCACAACAGGTTCACGTGATCAGGGCTTAATATCCAAGGATGGATACATACTATAGATGATCAGTGGTTCAACTTGTTACTTTGGTGTTATACTAAAGACTGAAGAAGGTCGAGTCGTCAGTCTATTCTACATTCTCTGTTGTGTGTTATCATCTCATGTGTATGCTGCGGGCTGATAGGTTATATGTAAGGTTACTGGAAGGCATTTGGTGAGATGAAGATGGTTGGTATTCTGTTCCTCCATATTGGGCAATCTTGAAGAAGGTCGAGTCTGCAGTCTACTCTACATTCTCCGCTATGTGTTAGAAGACTAAAGACGGCATGCATTTGGTTATCAAAAGACTTCTTCATATTATGGGGGTTCATCCAAAGTCTTCTTTCTATTATGGGTGTTCATCAGAAAGGTTGTCAGATTGGGGGAGAGCACTAATTAGGGGAGAGTGAAAAGTCTGAATTAATCCCTGATTAAATGTGCTCACATTACTCTTCAGCAAGTAAAGCGATGGCAGCGGAGATATTCTGGAAGCTGAGGAGTAATGGTTTTTGCTTCGTATCCTTGTATATATTTGCTTCATATTTTTTGTTCATATCTTATACCAGTTTGTATATAGACACATAGAAAACCTGCAAATTGTAAATAGAGAATCGTAAAACCAGAAAAACTATAAAAATTAAAAAAAAAAGAAAAAGAAAATACCAAAAATAGTTTCACCTAGGCATGTCTTCTGTTTATCAATAACATTTACGGACTTAGAAATGTCATTCAATAATGGCACAGGTCTTTAAATGAAGTTCGAGCAGAAGTTAAAATGGATGGTTAAAACATGTCTAAATGGCTTGCTATTACTTTAGATAGCAACCCGCGCTTCAAACTGGGGAAAGCACGTCGCCATAAAGACGGTTGTTCCTCCAACTGGGTGATGTTCACCTGGGCATGGATTACTTTATATCCATGTTTCTTCGATCTGATGTACGTTTCAGTGCATCATTTCTGGTAAAGGAAGAGAAATCTTCTTTGCATACAAATAGTTTTCATTCAATGATTCTTCTGAAAATTATTTGTGAGACACTTAGGTGATTATGTGTTGCTCGAAATTCTTTTAGACTTGGATTGTGCATAAAATTTGTCACTCAATCAACGACTACAAATATTTAACTAGAATACGGGTCATTGATTGAGGGGGAGAGTGAATTCAAATTTTATATCATCAAACGGGTTTCTTGATTAATTCATAACTCTTAGAAAAAGGTTTTGTAGATAATGGGGTATTAGTTGAAGAGGAAATTGCTAAACTTTATATCAAATGGCCAAATGTGTTAGTTTCTAGAAAGTTTAGGACATTATGTGCAAGTTGCTTATAGTTTCCTAGCTTTACGTATCTAGAAGGTTCATTTGTGTTACTTGGGAATCCTCGTTTAATCCCCTAAATACTTTAAAACTCAAAATCTAAAAGAAGTTAGAAATCCCATTGTGTTTGATGTTCTTGAATACTCCACTGACATTTGTATGATCTGAATGAATGAGTTTCAAATGTTGTGTGACTCTTGTTAGTCGATTGCTGCTCAATTGTTGTTGATATAGTGCATATGTTCTCAGGATTCGCTTAGGTATATAGTTATCATGTTAGAATCTTGTCCCTAAGATCCTGAATTGAATGTTGAAATATGAGTGAATTGCCATGTTCATGATTGCTAATTGCTCTTCATGCTAGATAGTGGTTTGATGTACTTCCTGATTGTGGTTTGATTATGAGATGAACTTGGTATTATAATGTGGCAAGCTGCTATGTGGTAGCTATTAAGGAATAGTGTATCTGTATGCATGTATATCTGTGTTGATAGTCTTATGCAGATTCCATAGCCAATATGAAAGTGCCAGTTCCAGCTCTAACCATTTGATCAGATGTTCAAACTCTATTGATTGGCTCAGAATTCACCACGACAACATCGGCAGCAACAACAACAACAACACCGTCATCACCACCACCACCTTCAGTGAAACAAAGCAATATTTATACCGATCTCGCCAAGTGGGGATCTACAATACTTGGACGTTCTTGTTGGTGGATGGATAACTGATGTTGACCAATGACTCCCTCAGAAAAGCGGATGATCACATCGTCTGCGCAAAAAGGTCAATATCATTCGTGTCATAAAAATCACTTTGTGCAAAATAAACAGTGAATCTCCCTCTTAGATTAAAGGGGAGCATAGTATGTTCCATTATCAGAAAACATTAAATCGGACACATTTTCTCCCACATTTTCTAACTTATTTAAATCAATTGGGATCACAAATCTCAAATGGTTTGAAATTTTTGATCGGGGGAGAGAATGTGATTTAAATATGAAATCTGATAAAATGTGATGTTTGGACATAAATGTAAGCTCTCCCATATGTGCTAAACTCTTTCGTATATCGATGCACATATTGAGGGGGAGCAAATGGACAAAAGGATTTGGCATCTTATGTGAGCAAGGCTCAGACTTCACAAATGAATTGACGAAACATATATTGTCATCAATTGAAAGGACATATCCTGGCCGGGTAATAATTTCAAGCTGGTCTAACCAGTGATGTAAGCGTGTCTCGAAAAGGATGTGTCTGAGTAGAGTGTACCGTTTCGAGAAACTTTTTGTGGACTTGACCAGGCCGGGTAATAATTTCAAGCTGGTCTAACCAGTGATGTAAGCGTGTCTCGAATCGGTCATGTTCACTAAAAGTTGATCAATTCAAAAAAGTGCGAGCTCTACCTAACATGTGAAAATTTATAAAACAATCATTCGAGCACATGTTGAGGGGGAGCATTTGAAAAATATAAAACTCTCAAGTGTTAGCAAAAATGTGTTTCAGAATCATGAACACTTTGAGAGATTTTTCAAAGATTTGGTTTATGGCAATTGTGGAAGAACACCAAAGACCGACCATTTTATTTACTGTATTGGAGTTATAAGGATGGTAAGGTTAGGTACAAGTTCCCACGATCCCGCCAGAGCCGGAGGGATCTACCCAGGGACAATCCACTAGTTAGTGTAGAAGTCCTTAGGTATGATTAAAAAGGAGAAAAATGAGTAAGGGAAGAGTGCCGACTGAGATGGAGCTAGTTCTGGAACAAACCCAACAAGGTTCTAGTTATGAAGTTTCGGCAAGCACTAAAGGGGTTGAAGAATGAAAAAGAAATGTAAAGATAAAAGGTGAAAAGAAAGAAGCCCTCCTTACACTTTAGGCAGAAACCGGGTCAATACATATGCTGTCAGAATCACTTGGTTGATTGCTGACATTGAAGACAAAGTATCATGGACCCAGTGATACGCTGCTGATGTGCCCGGTTCGGTGCAAGTTTTAAATTTATAAAGGGTGAATTACCGAATCTAATAACAACACATACGAGCAAGTATACTCGTCCGTTGTAGCAAGATTTTGATGGTAAGTCGGGATCGTTCGCAGGGATTTGTGTAGTGAATCGAATTGCAAGTTAAAAGCAACAATCTCAAATAAGCAGTAATGATATAATGAAAATTCAAATGATTAAAAACTACACTTGCTTAGACTAGTGTACTCCAATTGACTAATATGATTGTGATAACTTTGGAAAACATGTTGGTTGTGATAATTAGTTTTTACACTAATCTATTGTTCCTACAAATTAAACCTTCGTCAAGATTTTGGTTTATAAAAACAAGCATTACGATTAACCAATCAATTCAAGATCAATTCAAGGTTCATGAGTTGGTGTTCCTCAAACACAAAAACAGTCTTTTGTCTAATCAAACAAGCTTAGGAAATGGTCAATACAAAAGGTAACCAATTATAGACAAAAGGTCACAATTGAAAGCAAACTATTAATCTTTCGACCTTTAAAGTGGTTTACAATCAATCCGTTTTGATAGACAAAAGCTTTTTCATTACAATCACAATTAAGTTCCTTTGGTTAATCAAGAATAGTGGTAGACAACAATCATTCATAGACAAATGATTATAACTAGTGGAATAACAATAGTTCTTTCAACCCTTAAGATTACTAGCACTAGTTAAACTTGATTTCCCAAATGTCACTATGAAACTTTATCACAATTAGTTCTTAGAATTGACTTGAAATTGAATTAAAACATGTTATCACAATCATATGCAAATCAATGAATAATACACATCATCTAAGCAAGTGCACAAAGGCACTAGCCACTCATAGCAAACATAAATGTAAACTCAATAATTTGAACATTAGAAACCATGATTGAAAGTCTTACAATGATTTGGAAATAAGATTACAAGTGAAAGACAATGATTCCACAAGCAATGAAAATGGTAAATTCGACTTTCTCCCTTCTCCTGGACTTATGGACGAATTTCTTAAGTTTCTTCTGTGAATGGTTCTCTCCTAGCACTTGTTTAGCATGTATGTATCTCTCTAGATTGATTGGTATATAAATACTCAACTAATGGTTCCATAAATTGCTCCAACCAAGGGTCTAAGTGCATAAATGCTTCTCTTGCTCTCCAAGTAGTATTGAATGGTTAGAATAATGACAAGAAGGGCCTAGAACCGGAGTTATAAAGTCACAATCCTTAATAAAGAAGTCTTGGGTAAAACAGCGACTTCCAACCGATCGGATGGAATGGTCTACCGATCGGTTGGTCTTCTCGGTAAATCCACTTTCACTCCATCCGAATCGGTTGCGGGCGGCGACCGATCGGATGGTGATGGCTGCTGAACCTATTTCTTGGTCTTTTGCGTATGACTTGTTTCTCGGACGTAGCTCTTGATTCTTCGGTCTTTCTCTTTATCCTAAAGCTTATGAACTTGACTACTTGAACTTTAACTCCTTGAAGTACCTTACGAAGCGGAACTTGACACAAGATTCACATGAAATCTCAAATACTTCCTTTTTCTTCATTTTTGCATCTTTTCCATCCATTTTCCTGTCTTTGGCTACAAATGCTTTGCAAACACACTTTGGTACGATTTAGTAACAAAAGCATATAAATATAACCACAAAACATATATAAAACTACCAATAACGCTATCAAAAACATGTTAGATTTAGGCGTTATCAAATCCCCCACACTTGAACTTTGCTTGCCCTCAAGCAAATCTAGAATTAAAAACAATTATCCACATGGTATGCACCAATGATTAGGAAAATGTGATGCAAATCTATCAAGCACTAGTACAAGCTAGATTCATCATTTTAAGCTTTTATGGTTGAATCATCGAGATGTTTGACAATACCCATATGATTTTCTTGCATGATACACATTACTAAACACCTCACGAAAGGGAAATGAAATATAATTCACTCAAACACTCATTTGTATGATTGGTAGAGTATATAAGCGGAATGACACTCATTTGCTCAGTCATGATCTAAATATTACCATAAGCTTGTACAAGAAACAAAACTACACCGAAATGGTGTGAGCTCCAAGTATACATATCAAAGAGGGCTTTTATTCGGGTTTAAGGCTTAAAGGGATATAAAAGACTAATGCGCCACTATCTCATGCAAAACATAATAGCTTCCTAACAACGAATTCTTGCATCACCAAATAACGGATGGTCACTAGATTGTACCTTGGTTCGCTAACGACGTTACTTGCATAACGGATGGTCGCCAAAATACTCCCTAGATCGCTAACAACGTTAGTTAATTCCTCAAGAAATCGGATGGTTACTACATGTCCATACACTTAATAATTACACAAAGTCAAAAAGGGTAGGATAAGGCATGGGATATATTTATGAAATTGTTTGAAAATAAAAATAGAATAGTCAAAGTCTACGAACCAAATGTTACTAGCTATTACAAACCAATATCATGCCATTTTGTGAAAAACTCCATACTTCCTTTATTCATACTTGATTCACTTAGCCCATTGGCTTATTCTTGTCACCTTATAGTTGCAATGACTTTTCCTCTTTTTTCTCTTTTTTTTTTTTTTTTTTTTTTTTTTTTTTTTTTTTTTTTTTTTTAACTTGTCATCTTATAGTTGCAATGACTTTTCTCGTATAACAACCTTCGGAGTTTACGCTTCCTTATAACTTTCATGATTTCCACATAACATCCATCTTTCCAAATAGCTAGCAACCAACCAAGATTTGACTAAAAATAAGGCTAGGCTTAAAAAGGTGTAAAATCTTTTTGAATTTTTCTGGATTGTATCAAAAGAAAAGATAGGCTCGGCGGGTGTAACTAGGGGTATCTAGCATTAAAGATAAATGCTAACAAATGGGTCCATATGAGTGGTTAACTAGCCAATGTAGCTAGCTAATATAGCATTATATGAAAATGGAAGGCCATTTGGGATAAAACCTAAGATTGCCTCTTATCACGCATATACACTTATATCACAAACGAAATGTGATCTCACAACGGTCTCGTAATGATTTACAAGCACAAGTTCTAGAATAAATAAAATCACCGGTACACTCATAGCAAAAGATCTATGCATAAAAGATGTATGCTGTATATAGAACAGGCTCAAATTCTCACACTTTAGTGGAAAGGGCTATAATCTGTGCTAGCTAATGTTATCGATCCCAGAATGGATTGCAATATTAATCGGGACACATCTCGAATTTTCCAAATTACAGATTTCACCAGTGGATAAATCCAGTTATTCTAGAATATGATCTTTAAAATGACAAAAGACTAGATCACAAGGGCAAACAAAATTTTAAAATTCAGCTCAAAACTACAATCTATCCTTATTTTCCTATTCACCCCCCACACTTAAGTTAAGCATTGTCCTCAATGTGATAAACGACAAAGAATGAAATAGGGAAATAAGAGAATAAACCGTATTTTCTTCTCATGAGGAGTCTTGATCCTAGCGTCCAAGCTTCGAAATCATTATCTGCAGTAATCTAAAAACAAAAGAAACACACATACGAAATATTTCTTCGCTTATTCAAAAGGCAGTGATACACCCCCACACTTAAGTTCAACTAAGCAATTTAGAAAAAACTTTGGGGTTTAATCACTAGAAAATAAAAATGAAAAATAAACATAGCAAACACACGGGTTGCCTCCCGAGAAGCGCTTGTTTTATTAACGAGTCATCAGCCGGACTCGAACTTCTCTTTCTTCATGTTGGTGTTGACTTCTTCATTAGAAATTTTGGAACGTATAGCACATTTCCAATCACTATTCCCTCTCCAGTTTCATCTATGTATTCCAACTTAACTTTCTCCCACGGTCTTGGTAGAACATCATAGATATAACCAGAATCTTCGGCCCACAGAGTGTTTTTCTTGAAATCGGCCGGAAAGGGTGACATAAAGGTTATAGCTTCATATTCTGATTCAGGCGGAATCTCTTGAATAGAAACTTCATTCATTTGCTCCTTGTCATAGTATAACTTAATTCGGTGCCCATTAACAATGAAACTTCCACCATGTTTGTCATGCAATTCAACATATCCGGATGGAAATCCATGCTTCACTGTATACGGTCCGAACCATTTCGGTTTCAGCTTGGGAGCTTTGAACTTATACTTCATGTTAAAAAGCAGAACTTTGTCTCCAGCTTTGAATTCTTTTCTGATTCTTAGCTTTCTGTCATGATAAGCTTTTGTTCTTGCTTTGTAAAGTTTGGAGTTCTCATAAGCTTGTAGTCTAAGCTCATCGAGTTCATGCAATTGCAAAAATCTCTTTTCTCCAGCTACTTTGAGGTCTGGGTTACAATTTCTCAATGCCCAGTAAGCGCGGTGTTCGATTTCAAACGGCAAATGACAAGTTTTTCCATACAACAATCTGTATGGTGTTGTACCAATTGGTGTTTTATAAGCCGTGCGAAATGCCCACAGAGCATCATCCAGTTTTCTCGACCAAACGGCGGGATTGTCTTTAACTGTTTTTTCAAGTATCCTTTTTAAGGCTCTGTTGGTATTTTCGACTTGACCACTTGTCTGTGGGTGATAAGCTGTAGCGAAACGATGATGAACTCCATATCGCTTCATAATTTTCTCCATTTGTTTATTACAGAAATGGGTTCCACGATCACTTATCAAAGCTTTAGGAATTCCATAACGAGCGAAAAGCTTTTTGAGAAAATTAACAACTACTCGTGCATCATTTGTGGGTAGAGCTTCTGCTTCAGCCCATTTGGAAACGTAATCAATAGCAACGAGAATGTATTCGTATTTGTGTGATTTAGGAAACGGTCCCATGAAATCAATTCCCCAAATATCGAATAATTCGCAGACCTGAATGCTCTTCTGAGGCATTTCATCTCTTCGAGAAAGACTACCGGATTTTTGGCAAGCATCACAATTTTTAACAAGAGTATGGGCTTCTTTAAAAATAGTCGGCCAATAGAATCCAGCATCAAAGACTTTTTTAGCGGTGGTGGAAGGACCATAATGTCCCCCAGTTGGGCCATGATGACATTCATCGAGAATTCTTCTTGTTTCAGAACCATAAACACATCTTCTAATCATCCCATCGGGACACATTTTGAAAAGATAAGGCTCTTCCCAATAATAATGTTTAAGATCCGAAAAGAATTTACTTCGTTGGGCATGAGTTAATCCTTTCTTTAGAATTCCTCTAACGAGATAATTTGCATAATTGGCAAACCATGGAATTTCGTTCTCATCATCTGTATCAACAGTCATGAGTGTTTCATCTAGGAAATAATCGTCAATCTCATCTTCTTTTAATTCTTCCAGATTTGGATTTTCTAAACGAGATAGATGATCAGCGGCTAGATTTTCTGCTCCTTTCTTATCTTTGATTTCGATATCGAATTCCTGGAGTAGTAAAATCCATCGGATGAGACGCGGTTTAGCATCTTGCTTCTTAAACAGATATTTTAACGCTGAATGATCGGTGAACACGATTGTTTTCGAAAGGACAAGGTACGATCTGAATTTATCAAAAGCGAAAACAACAGCTAACAATTCTTTCTCTGTAACTGTGTAATTCTGCTGAGCATTGTTGAGTGTTTTGCTGGCAAAATATATAGGACGAAAATGTTTCTCTTCTCGTTGTCCTAATACGGCTCCAACAGCAAAATCGCTTGCATCGCACATAAGCTCGAATGGTAGTGACCAATCAGGTGAAACCATAATGGGTGCACTAGTCAGTTGTGTTTTCAATGCTTCGAATGCTTTCATACAATCTGCATTAAAATCGAAAACAGCATCTTTTTCAAGAAGTTTCGTCATTGGACGAGATGTTTTGGAAAAATCCTTAATGAAACGACGGTAAAATCCTGCATGTCCTAGGAAACTTCTAACGGCTTTGACGTTAGTTGGGGGTGTCAATTTGGTAATGACATCGATCTTTGCTTTGTCAACCTCCATTCCTGCACTAGAAATTTTGTGTCCTAACACAATTTCTTCAGTTACCATGAAATGACACTTCTCCCAATTGAGAACAAGATGTGCAGCTTTACATCTTTCAAGCATTTTATCGAGGTTAGAAAGGCAAGCTTCGAATGAGCTTCCGAAAACTGAAAAGTCATCCATGAAAACTTCCATAGACGTTTCAAGCATATCTTGGAATATGGCAATCATACATCTTTGAAAAGTCGCGGGGGCATTACATAATCCAAAAGGCATACGCCGATAAGCGTAAGTTCCAAAGGGACATGTGAATGTGGTCTTTTCTTGATCAGCTGGATCAATAGGAATTTGGAAATATCCTGAAAAACCATCAAGAAAACAAAAGTATTTGTTTCCTGCTAATCTCTCAAGCATTTGATCCATGAAAGGCAAAGGAAAATGATCTTTTCTGGTGGCTTTATTTAATTTTCTGTAATCAATACATACTCGCCATCCGGTGACAGTTCTAGTAGGAACTAGTTCATTCCGTTCGTTGGTCACAACAGTCATTCCTCCTTTTTTCGGAACACAGTGAACAGGACTCACCCAAGGACTATCCTCGATGGGGTAAATGATACCTGCATCAAGCAGTTTGATGATTTCTTTTTTAACAACTTCTTTCATGTTGGGGTTGAGTCGACGTTGTCTTTCTATAACTGGTTTGGCATCTTCTTCGAAATTGATTTTGTGTTTGCAAAAATCAGGATTGATTCCTGGGATGTCAGAAGTTTTCCACGCAAAAGCTTCTTTATGCTTCTTAAGAACTGAAATCAGACATTCTTTCTCAAAATCATTTAGCAACGAAGATATGACTACTGGAAGTAGCGAATTGTCTTCCAAGTAAGCATACTCAAGATTTTCTGGCAGTGGTTTCAACTCAAGATCAGTCGGTGGTTCTTGAAGTGATGTTTTGATCCTCATCTGATCATTAAGACTGATTTCCTCAAAATCTTCTTCTATTATCTTTCCTTCTTCTTCTTCTTCTTCTTCGTCTTCTTCAATCTTAACTTCCATAAAATCAGCGAATTCTTTATCAAAAGTTGTTTCACTAATCTTCTCTGAAATAGTCATGAATGGATCAGAATCTTCAAGTAATGCATCCAATTCTTCTTCAGTGACTTCATCGATTACATCAATGTTAAAACAAGTGTCATCACTGGAATGTGGATATTTCATTGCTTTATCGATTAAGAACGTGATTCTATCCTCTCCAACTCCAAGATTGAGTTCTCTTCCTTTTACTTTGATGATCGCATCAGCGGTGTTTAGAAAAGGTCTTCCTAAAATAAGTGGTACTCTACTATCTTCCTCCATTTCTAGAATTACAAAATCCACGGGAAAAATGAATTTACCTACTTGGACAAGCATATTCTCAGCAATACCAATAGGATATTGGTAAGTATGATTAGCTAATCGGATACTCATCCTTGTGGGTTTCAAGGTATTGATTGAAAGTTTCGTATACAGCGAATAAGGCATCAAATTGATACTCGCACCTAAGTCGGCTAAAGCATCGCATGTGATGTTGTTTCCTAATATGCATGGAATCAGAAAACTTCCGGGATCTCCGAGTTTTTGTGGAATTTTGTTTTGAACAATAGCTGAACATTCTTCATTGAGAAAGGTAGCGGATATTTGCTCCAACTTGTTTTTGTTGTTAAGAAGTTCTTTCAAAAATTTCCCGTAATTGGGCATTCCAGCTAAAACATCAATGAGAGGTACATTGAGTCTAACTTCTTTGATTATTTCAACAAACTTCTTATAACGCTCCTCAATTCTTTCTTTCTTAAGGCTCTGTGGATATGGAATTTTTGGAGTGTAAGCCTTAACTGGTGGTTTGGGTTTGGGTTTGGGTGATGTTTTTGGTGTATTTTCCTTCTTGGATTCTTCATCTTCATCCTCACTATCGAAATCGATAGTTGTGGTGTTGTTTGGGTTGGGTGGTGGATCATAAGACAGGCCACTTCTTGTGAATACAGCATTGATATGCTCATTTCTGGTTTGTGGTGGACGATAAGTCTTATCATTCGATGATGATGATGGTTTTGGGTTGGTTTGGGTGTTACTAGGCAACGAACCTGATGGTCGTGAAGAAATTTGATCAGAGAGTCTCCCAAATTTGTTTTCAAGATCTTGGATAGATGCTTGATGATTTTTCTGACCTTGCTCAACTTTGGTTTTGAGATTGAAAAATTGATTCTTGACGAACTCGTTGGTTGATTTTTGGGCAGTGACAAATTCTCTCATCATTTTTTCAAAATCTGTTTCTTCAGGTTTCTTGTCGGAACTTTGTGAGGTTTGGTTCTCTACTTTTGGTTGGGACTCATGGTTGTTATCCCTTTGTCGGCGATCTTGCCAATTAGCAGAGTTTCTTCCGTAATAATTTCCTCGATATCCTCCTCCTCGGTATCCTCCTTGGATATAATTAGCTTCTCCTTCTTTTGGTTGATCCATAGGTTGATCATCGCATTCTGATGATGGGTGGTTACCTCCACAGTTGTTACAACCATCTCGCATTTCTTTCATCTCTCCTCTAAGATCTTTGTATTGCGAATCGATTTTGGAAACCAAGGTTTCCATTTTCTCCATGAGTTTAGATGAATCAGAACTTTCGGCGAAAGCAACGGTTTTTCTTAAGGGTTTTGTCTTGGCATCTTTTGACCAGTCGAGTTTGAGAAGAACTCGGTCTTCAAGCAATTGATATGCCTGGTTAGGAGTCTTATAAAGAAAAATTCCTCCAGCATCAAGAATTCCTTGAGATGTTTCATCAATTCCATGGTAAAAGATTTGAATAATGGTTCCCCGTCCTAAACCATGTCCATGACAACTTCGAAGTAAATCCTTCATACGAAGCCAGGCTTCGACGAGTGATTCGGTAGGATTTTGTGTGAAAGCACGAATTTCTCCCATGAGTCGATCAAACATTGCAGGTGGAAAGAATCGGCTTACAAAAGCTTGCCTCATCTCCTCCCAAGTAGTGATGATTCCTGGTGTTAATTCGTTATACCACACTTTTGCATCTCCAGCAAGTGATGACGGAAAAAGTTTGAGTTTAATGGCGTCTACATTTGTATCACCATATCGGAACATGCCACAAATTTCAATGAATTCGGCAACGTGTTTGTGAGGATCGGCCCTCGAACGGCCATCGAATTGACGGTCTTTGATCATAGAAAGATGGTGACCTTTCACGGTGAAATTGTCACCTAAGTTGACAGCAACAATAGCAGCTCCAGGAGTTGGTGCTACGGCTCGGTTTGCTTCCCACATGGGTCTATCGTCAGCCATGGGAAAAGGTTGGTCAGTGAATGGGTTGTAAACGACTTTGGCTTCAAAAAGGTTATCAAACGTTGGGTTTGGTACTCTTGGTACACGATTGGCTAGTGGAACAAAGGGTGTTCTTCTTCTTCTTTGTCTTCGGACTAAACGTTCGGGATCTAAAAATGGTGGAATTGGTTCTACTCCAGTTGATCGAGTGTTCATACAATTCCCCAACGAATCGAGGCAATGTCTAAACAAACGAGCAAAGAATGAAAACAATTTGAAAAGTTCAGAATCGTCTAACCGATCGGATAGAACAATCTACCGATCGGATAGATCTCTCGGTAAATTGGATTTGAAGGATCCGATCGGATGGAAGTGTCCGCCGATCGGATGGTTCTCTCGGTAAATTAAAATTTTGGAAAAACCGATCGGATGGATGAATAACCAATCGGATGGGCAGCTCGGTAAAACTTTTTTTTTTTTTTTTTTTTTTTTTTACGAAAACTAACTATATGAGAATTGGACTAAAACTTACAGAAACACGATCAAAATCCCCGGCAGCGGCGCCAAAAACTTGATGTGCCCGGTTCGGTGCAAGTTTTAAATTTATAAAGGGTGAATTACCGAATCTAATAACAACACATACGAGCAAGTATACTCGTCCGTTGTAGCAAGATTTTGATGGTAAGTCGGGATCGTTCGCAGGGATTTGTGTAGTGAATCGAATTGCAAGTTAAAAGCAACAATCTCAAATAAGCAGTAATGATATAATGAAAATTCAAATGATTAAAAACTACACTTGCTTAGACTAGTGTACTCCAATTGACTAATATGATTGTGATAACTTTGGAAAACATGTTGGTTGTGATAATTAGTTTTTACACTAATCTATTGTTCCTACAAATTAAACCTTCGTCAAGATTTTGGTTTATAAAAACAAGCATTACGATTAACCAATCAATTCAAGATCAATTCAAGGTTCATGAGTTGGTGTTCCTCAAACACAAAAACAGTCTTTTGTCTAATCAAACAAGCTTAGGAAATGGTCAATACAAAAGGTAACCAATTATAGACAAAAGGTCACAATTGAAAGCAAACTATTAATCTTTCGACCTTTAAAGTGGTTTACAATCAATCCGTTTTGATAGACAAAAGCTTTTTCATTACAATCACAATTAAGTTCCTTTGGTTAATCAAGAATAGTGGTAGACAACAATCATTCATAGACAAATGATTATAACTAGTGGAATAACAATAGTTCTTTCAACCCTTAAGATTACTAGCACTAGTTAAACTTGATTTCCCAAATGTCACTATGAAACTTTATCACAATTAGTTCTTAGAATTGACTTGAAATTGAATTAAAACATGTTATCACAATCATATGCAAATCAATGAATAATACACATCATCTAAGCAAGTGCACAAAGGCACTAGCCACTCATAGCAAACATAAATGTAAACTCAATAATTTGAACATTAGAAACCATGATTGAAAGTCTTACAATGATTTGGAAATAAGATTACAAGTGAAAGACAATGATTCCACAAGCAATGAAAATGGTAAATTCGACTTTCTCCCTTCTCCTGGACTTATGGACGAATTTCTTAAGTTTCTTCTGTGAATGGTTCTCTCCTAGCACTTGTTTAGCATGTACGTATCTCTCTAGATTGATTGGTATATAAATACTCAACTAATGGTTCCATAAATTGCTCCAACCAAGGGTCTAAGTGCATAAATGCTTCTCTTGCTCTCCAAGTAGTATTGAATGGTTAGAATAATGACAAGAAGGGCCTAGAACCGGAGTTATAAAGTCACAATCCTTAATAAAGAAGTCTTGGGTAAAACAGCGACTTCCAACCGATCGGATGGAATGGTCTACCGATCGGTTGGTCTTCTCGGTAAATCCACTTTCACTCCATCCGAATCGGTTGCGGGCGGCGACCGATCGGATGGTGATGGCTGCTGAACCTATTTCTTGGTCTTTTGCGTATGACTTGTTTCTCGTACGTAGCTCTTGATTCTTCGGTCTTTCTCTTTATCCTAAAGCTTATGAACTTGACTACTTGAACTTTAACTCCTTGAAGTACCTTACGAAGCGGAACTTGACACAAGATTCACATGAAATCTCAAATACTTCCTTTTTCTTCATTTTTGCATCTTTTCCATCCATTTTCCTGTCTTTGGCTACAAATGCTTTGCAAACACACTTTGGTACGATTTAGTAACAAAAGCATATAAATATAACCACAAAACATATATAAAACTACCAATAACGTTATCAAAAACATGTTAGATTTAGGCGTTATCAGCTGCACAACCCTCCCTAGCCACTCAAGGTCCCTCAAAGGACTCTTGTTTCAATTGTCACAGAGTTCAATACATTTCTATCGTCTCTCTCTCACTCCGAGTCAGATGATATTGAAAAGGTGGCAGTCCTCTCCAGCCTCCGACCACCAAATCAAAATGCACAATAGAATCTAGAGCCACGAGATGCAAAATAAGATCTCATAGGAACACATGCTACTTCTACACTGGTTGGTCAACATTAAGGACACCAGTTGTAAACTTAAGAGTCCTACGCAGATCTTAGCAATCTGCCAGAACATTTATGAGATAATTTACGTATGTAATTCTTAATGATTGAATGGAAATTCCTGCCAGGGTCAACATCAAACAGCCCTGAAAGCAGGTCACTTCGGTAATTCCTTGTGGATTACGCTTAGTGATCGCGGCGGTTTCAAACGGTCTATAGTCGTGGAGTGATCTCCAGCGACTCACCTAATCGTTGATTTGCTACGGTTGATCTTTAAAACCCTCTGTGGGTTTCCGATTTAGGAACGGTCTTGGTAAGGATTAGAGAGAGTTTTCAAAATATGCTGTTAACAATCTCGAAGTCCGAACCTGTAAGTACCAGACGTTTTATTGCTAACTGTCGTATGCAGGAACATCTGGCGAGTGTAGCTGATTGCTGTTGCAGCTGTTTGCGGTTGTAGTTGATTGATGATGCAGCTAATGCGGTTGTAGCAGATTGCCGAACATGATGCCAGTCCACCACCACATGTTCACACTACATCATCATTATAATCAAAGAAGTCATGATAAACTAAAAGACCTTCAACACAGCTTCTGCAAACTCTGATGCTGAAAGATCATGACACTAAATAGTGTGAGCATGTCGGTTCATAGAATATCTCATCACATGGAAACATACTGCTGAAAGATGACATGAAGACAAATGTTGGATGATGAACTCGAAGAATTCTCAAAGATCATCCAAGACAACCGATCAGTCATCAAAAGATTACTGCTGAATGCACAAAGTTTCAAAACATTGAAGAATCAAAGACTACGAGCTATGAAGACAAGTTCTGAAGACAGAATGCTAGAATTCAGAATATTATTTCCGGGGTGACCTCCCTTAGGGGGAGATTGTTAGGAATATAAATATTCAGATGAAGGCTCGGTCACCCCGAGTATCTATTTAGCATTTACATAGCTCGTAGGCTTATTTATATTAGCTTAGTACTATTAGTATTATTAGTTTTATTAGATTAGTCGTATCTATATTTGTGGAGTGGGTCGGGTCTTTACCCTCTGTCAGCTCACTCCACAGCCCACTAGGGGCACCAATATTAGGAACTATATAAACCCCTTACCACACTTGGGAAGGGTTGGAACTCTTGTATCATTTTCACCTACCAATCTAATCTTACAAGTTTTTCCCTCACCTCTCTCTAACTTCATCTCTCTAACTCCACCATGGGTTTCTTGATCTTTCAAGATCCAAGGCCACCCAAATCATCCACACAATCAAGATGTTTATATTCTACAGAATCTAATACATCATATAACTCTGCCATTGGTGGTTTCTCAAACATGCGTTTGAGCTCATTGATCATATCCATCGGACCATAATTCTCAAATTGCTTTTGCAACTGAGTATCCATCCCCGATAGCATGAGACAGGCCACATCATTGTGCCTCTCATAATCAATGTTGTAATGTTCATGATCAGCAGTAGAATCAGTACCAGCAGGAGCTGCAGGAAGAGGCTCACTAAGAATATCAAGTCTTTTGGCCATTCTAAGAACAATCCTCAAAAAACGGTACCAATCATTGAAATTTTTAGTCAGAGTCTCCACACAAGCTCTGATACCAGTTGTTGGATCGATATACTCTGACCAAACTAACTTGTAGCTTGTCTACGGTTTAACAACTTTGAATGAATTCAAAGTTATTAATAGTGAAACACTGATATACTTTGCTAAGTATGCGGAATCTACTTTAACAAAGCTAAGAAGAACAACTTGAATATTATTAAAACCTTGAACCTGCTTTCTTACACAGATTCACTAACAAACTCTAAACTCTAATAATCTTATATTACTAATCGCATATACTTGTCTCTTTAAAACGCATATCTCTAAAGCCAACCTAGGGATCCTTTTATAGGCACAAGGAAAACCCCTAGTCGGTTTACAATACTTGAACGACAAGTAAATTCTAATTATAACTCTAATCTAATACGAACTTTCTAGAATTACACAATAGTCCTTAAACTATTTGCATAGCAGTCCTTAAACGAGCAGCAGTACTTTAATTGAACAGCAGTACTTTGACTTGAGTAGCAGTACTTTGACTTGAGTAACAGTACTTTGTCTTTTATAGCCCAACAATCCTCCCCTAACTTGAATTCTACTTGCTTGATTTCAAGTTTCTTTGTATGTCTTTAACTTCAACACTTTATCTTCAAGGAAAGGTTGTTTCTTTAAAATCTGACTCGTTATTTTGTCATCATCAATGCAAACAGTATCTTCAATCTTCATCAGCAACAATTCTTTTCAGCATCAGACCTTTTCAGCAACTCAACATCATATTGGCAATATGTACATCAGATCTTAAAAGTTTCATACTATTCTCATCACTTCCAGGTGTGTTAACTCCTGTAAGAGGTGAATCATTGAAAACTTAATGGATTTTGATGTCTCTTTACCAAAGCCATTAACTCTGGAGTAGCCAATGTTTAGATTTAGGAAAAACCATGGTACATTGATAACCATATGATTTTTAGCAAATCATCAGCTATCAACGGATTTGAGTAGTCTTTACCAAATAGCCGTTTGCTTTTGGACTAGTTAGTTCTTTTAGTACAATCACTACCATGGTGAACTAATTACCAAATAATGGTTTTCCACAGCCTTTACCACAAAGCCATTATCTTGTGGGCTAGCCAACTCTTCACTAATATAGATATGGTGAGTTGAAAACCATGCAATTTTTAGTAAATTGCCAACTAAAAACGGATTTGATAATCACATCAGAGCCGTACCCTCATGATGAGTCAAACTCTTTCTTGTTTATTAAACATGGTGAGTTGATTACCATTTGTTGTGTAGTACAAGTACTAACACCATGCTGTTGCTTTCAAAACCATTTGTTGCTGTTTAATCTTTGTGCTTCAAAATGTTTTTGCACTTATCAAAAATTACTAATTTTATCAAAAGACTTTACTGGTTTTATGCTGCAAGCAGTACTTTGAGAAAGTACTGTCTGACCAGCAGTACTTTGAAGAAAGTACTTTATTTTTCAAAAGATTTATATAATAATTAAACCATACCAGTAGTTATGCATTAATCTTTAAATTCAGTAGTCCACTTGATGAATAATTTTATGACCATCAATGCTACTTCATCCTCTTGTTCCACTTCCATTCCATGCTCTAGCATTCTGATCATCAGATCTCTTGTGAGTGGATATCTTTGTTCTGCTAGCATATGAATCATAGTGCCATCTTCTAACTCCAAAACATGTATCCCAACTGATTCAAAGAATCTCCATTTGTTAATCTCCCAGTTGTCTTGATTTTCCCACAAAGCACTGTCCTTAGACTCCTCTGTCTCCCAGATTGTTGTGAGATCTCCTAACAATACCAAACCTACTCCTTGTGGTGGAATATGCTCAAAATAAGTTTGCACTTGGAGATATAACTGAAGCATATCATCTCTATCAATCAGATGTAGTATATCCCATAATGAATTAAACACTCTAAAACTTCCATCTTGTCTATGAAAGATCAGATAATCTCCTTCTTTAGATTCTACAACTGAAAAAGTAGATATCTTGGACTTCTTATCAGTATCTTCTTTCAATTTTGGATTCTCAAAGTCAACAACTCTAAGATAATTTCTGAGCTCATCAACTGTGTCTGTTCTTAATTCAACAGCTTCCTTGAACTTCTTTGATGGCTGTTCATCAGTGATTCTTTTCCTCTTTGAGCTTCTTGTAACAGCTCTTTCCTCTCTTTTATCTTCAAAAGAAATAATGCTTGCAAGATCCTTTTGAATAGCTTCTCTAACAGCATCATACAGATCCTTCATCTCTGTATATGTCAATCTAACTAAACCTGTATATCCTTGACCTTTCAGATAAGCCATCATATCATTCCTTTCTCTAGCTTTACTAATTGGCCTTTTTGATTGAACATTCTTCCTTGATTCTTCAGCATCTATCTCTGCTTGTAATATTCTAGCTGCTTCCTCATTTTTGGCAACCTGAATTTGTCTTAACTGTGCCAATGTCATCTTCTTCTTCTTCTTTTCTACCAAGATCCCTTTGCCTTTATCTTTTGGATCTATCTCTTGTGCAGGTTGAGAAGAAGTATTATGTTGTTGTTCAACCTCATGAATACTGATGCCTCTTTGACTTGACATATTAAGCATGATGTCAGCAATTGTTTCATCATCACTGTTAGTATGAGCTATAACATCTTCTTCCTGAGCTGGTTTAGAAGGGCCTACTTCCTCTTGAACTTGAATTGAAGGACCAATATCTTCTTCAAAATCTAAGGTTCTAGGTGTAATAGTGAATTGCCTCTCAGTACCTTGTTGAGCAGTACTTTCTTGAGCAGTACTTTAAGCTTCAGCTCCTTCTAAGTTTATTTCCTCAGTATCACCACTTCTCACTTCAACAGTAGCTTCTTCCAAATTTATTTGCTCTGTTTCATCACTCTTCCTCTCAACAGTATCTTGAGGAATATTTTCAGGTGGTGTCCTCTGAGTATCATCCATAAATCCAGCATCTTGTTCAAAATCTTGTTCAAAACCAGCATCATCTTCATTCAAATTCTCTAAATTCCTCCCCATTTGGAATGAAGATTGCTTCTGAGACTTTTTCTTCTTTGACTTAGAAATCTTTGTAGGTATCCTACCACTCTTTTTCTGAGACTTCACCCATAATCTATGGTGTTGAACTAGTGGCCAAACATACCTCTTCAATTTTTGAAACTTAGTCTTTAATTTGGCTATCTTAGCAGCTTGAGCCTCACTCTCCTTCTTCAGCCTCTTTAACTCCCTTGTTAAAGCATAATTGTCCAATTCTGCCTCTTCTTCTTCAAATTGCTTAGACACATTTGTGGAAGAATTATCAATAGGAGATGGTGGATTATTCATACCTTGGTCTGACTCCTCATGAGTAGGAATGTCCATAGGAGTAGTATCTTCCCTAGTAACAGAATGTGGAGAAGCAGTATGTTGAGAAGCAGTAGGTTGAGGAATACTTGCTTCTCTTGAAACTGGAGACTCTTGGCTTGCTGATTCAGAATTTGCTTCTTGCTCTTGCTCTTGCTCTGCATCTCTAACAACTTGTGCAACTCCCAATATATGAGCAGTCAAAGGTGTGTTGGTTCCAGAAAACTTTGCACTTTGTTTAGATAGAAAAGTAAACACCTTTGATGGAAGTTTGACAGTGGGTAGAAAACTTTGAGGTTTAGGGACATCCTCAAGTTGATTGTTCAAGAATAACTGAACAAACCTTGGATACATCAAAAATGGTGAACCATTACCAATATGTGTAAGCATACCATCCAGAATGAGTCTTGAAAAATTGAATCTTCGATCGGTAGCCAAACCCACTAATGCAGATGCAATATTTTGACCAAATTGATCAAAAGAAGTACTCTTGGGAATCAAACAATGAAGTAGAACATGAATGAGGTACTTCCAATGAGAACAAAACAAAGGCTTTTGAAAAGTAAGCTTCGTCAGATCGCCTTCATAACCTAAATCACTTAAAGTGTCCCAAAGCACTTGTTTTTCAAAATGAACAGCCCCCCCCCTTCATCATTAAACATCAAAACATCCCTAATCGTGGCTTCAAAAATCCTAATAGCTCATCCAGCAACCGTAGCCCTAATCAACGAATCATCTTCTTTCGTTGCAGAAGCCCAAAATTCTTGCATCCAGGGACCAATAACATCAGGGTCAACTAAAATAGAGTAGTTGATGGAAGACCCAGTTAAGAAATCAATGATCGCATGAAAATCAACATTATCACTTGTCTTGTCCAAATTAGCGATCATATTGTGTTTGCTAACAGTGAGACGATTAGCCATGATGAGTGGTAGAGAAGAATTCGCTTTGAGTGTGTGTTTCAATAAAAAGATTGTGGTGTAAAAGCGAATGAGGGATTTCAAATATGGTAAAAGGCGGGGAAATAGGGGTGAGTTGCTTTAAATAGGATGGAAATAACTCAAACTCATAATAATAAAGTTACCGTTTGGATTAACTTATTATCTCCGCCTTAAGGAATTAATTAACCGTGAGCCCCACAATTTTTGACCGTTGGAACAGTACGTCCACGTAAGCAGTACGTTGAAGCAGTACGTTGCTGAAGTAGTACTTTTAAGCAATAAAGCAGTACGTTCCATCTTGTTATCCACAATCGATACTCCAAACTAAAACCAAGAACTTGTAATAGGTTCATGCTTAAGTTCTAACTAATAGCTAATGTTGCCTCCCCTCAAATATAACATATAGGCTAAACTAAATTACTAAAAACCAATACTTTCATTAAGACTGAATAGAAAGTATTCTAACTAATACTAAAGCCTCCCCTCAAATGTAGCCTAGTAGTTAATCATCCCAATGCTCACAACTAAGTGGTTGAATCTTGAGACATCAAATCCCTTAGTGAGTAGATCAGCTACATTATCATCTGTGTGAACCTTAACCACATTTATGAGCCTGTGCTCATAACAATCCCGAATAAAGTGATGCCTAATCTGAATGTGCTTGGTCTTGGAGTGATAAACAGGATTCTTCACAATGCAGATGGTACTCTCATTATCAATGTTGATAGGAGTATTCTTGAAGTTGAATCCATAATCCAAGAGTTGATTTTGCATCCACAAGACTTGTCCACAACAGCTTGCAGCAGCAACATATTCTGCTTCAGTAGAGGAGGTTGCAGCAATGGTTTGCTTCTTACATTGCCAGGAGACTAATCTTCTACCAAGATATTGACATCCTCCTGAGGTTGATCTTCTATCATAGTTATCCCCTGCATAGTCACTATCTGAAAAAGCTTCCAAGTGAAAAGGTGACTCCTTAGGATACCATAATCCTAACTTTGGTTGATGCTTGAGATATCTAAAAATCCTCTTGACTGCATACATATGGGAAACCTTGGGTGTAACCTGAAATCTTGCACACAAGCAAACAACAAACATGATGTCAGGTCTTGATGCAGTTAAGTACATAAGACAACCAATCATAGATCTGTAAAGCTTGACATCCACAGCTTGTCCATCTTCATCCTTGCCTAAGGGTTTATTTTTATCAATGGGTGTGGTGGCAGGCCTTAGATTTGGAAGGTCAAATCTTTTAAGTATGTCTGCAACATACTTTTCTTGGTTAATGAAGATTCCATCTCTTGTTTGTCTAACTTGAAGACCCAAAAAGAAAGTTAATTCTCCCATAGAACTCATTTGAAACTCCTTCTGCATAAGATCTTCAAATTCTTTCACCATAGACTTCTTTGTGGCTCCAAAGATAATATCATCCACATAGACTTGGACTAACATAATATCTTTCTTATCCCTCTTGATGAACAAATTCTTATCAATTGCTCCTCTCCTATAGCCATGTTGTAATAGAAAATTTGAGAGTCTCTCATACCAAGCTCTGGGAGCTTGATGAAGGCCATATAGTGCCTTGATCACTTTGTAGACTTTGTTTGGATGTGCAGGATCTTCAAAACCAGGAGGTTGTTTAACATAAACTTCCTCAGAAATTGTGCCATAAAGGAAAGCACTTTTCACATCCATTTGGTAGACAGGAAATCCCATGTATGATGCAAAGGCAAGAAATAACCTTATTGCCTCTATCCTTGCAACAGGAGCAAACACTTCATCATAATCTACTCCTTCTTCTTGGCGATATCCTTGTGCAACCAATCTTGCTTTATTTTTGATAACATTCCCTCGTTCATCTCTTTTGATTCTAAAAACCCATCTTGTACCAATGACTCTTTTGCCATCTGGTAGATCACATAATACCCAGACTTCTTGAAGCTTGAATTGTAGAAGCTCCTCTTGCATGGCTTCAACCCAACTTTCATCTGCTAAAGCTTGAGCTACCTTCTTGGGTTCATCTTGAGATAGAAAGCAAGCAAACAGGCATGTTTGTTGATCCTTGTGATTCATCCTGTTTTGTTTGTAAACAAAGCTAAGTAAAGCAGTATGTTGCTTAGAAAGTCCTTTAACTTTGTTCCTTGTAACCACTCCTGAAGAGGGTGATCCAATAATGTTACTCTGAGGATGAGCTTTATGAACTCTCAATGTAGGAGTTGGTGGTACTGGAAGATCAGACTCTAAGTTAGTAAAATCAATGCCTTCATTGGAGAAAATACCTTCTGGATTATGCTCATCATCAACTTCTTCTAATCCAGGAATGTTAGCATTAACTAAATCATCATCATCAACATTGGAATCATCAGCATTGTTCCAATTTGATTGCTCTAATACATCAGAAGTACTGTCAAAAGGATCAGCAGTACTTTGATCTAAAGTACTGTGGGCAGTATCTTGAAAGTTACTCTTTTTCTTTGCAGCCTCATAAGCCTTCCTTTGTTCATCTTCATAGGATTGTGCTATAGTTTCTTGAAAAAGCATCCTATTAAGTTCATCTTGTATGGCTTGATCTTCATCAGATACTGTATGAGTTGGCTGAGCAGTACTTTGTTCCTCAACAGTAACTTCAGGTTCTTTGTCAGGAACTTCTTCTGGTGTAACATTGACTCCATGAACAATGTACTGTGAATCATCTTCTTTGTAATTAGCCTGATTCTCTTCTCTAACAGGAACATAATTCATAGATGGTGTGAACTTGAGATCAAGATCAAACATCCAATCAGGACCTTTACCTTTCTGAGTTTCCTTATCTTCCAAAAATGCAACATGAAGACAATCTTGTACCTTTTTGGTATTCCTGTTATAAACTCTAAAGCCTTTGCTATTTGTACAATAACCCAATAAATATCCTTCATCTGACTTACCATCAAATTTACCCAGAGAATCAATGGTATTTAGAATAGTCAGAGAGCAGCCAAAAGGTTTTAGAAAACGAATGTTTGGTTTCTTTCCCATGAGTAACTCATAAGGTGTCTTCATCTGAGGTTTAGTTACTGAAACTCTATTCAACACATAGCAAGCAGTACTTATGGCTTCAGCCCAAAAAAGAATAGGTAATTGGAAATCTGCAAGCATTGTTCTAGCTGCTTCTATCAAAGTCCTGTTCTTTCTTTCTGCAACACCATTCTGCTGTGGTGTTCTAGCAATGCTAAACTCTCTCTTGATCCCTTTCTTGGCACAGAATTCATCCATATGCTTGTTTTTGAATTCTGTTCCATTATCACATCTAATACCTCTTACTTTGAGTCTTAATTGATTTTCAAGGGCTACTATCAGGTCATGGATAGCATCAAAGGTTTCATCTTTGAATCCCAAGAAAAAGACCCAACTAAATCTGCTACAATCATCTGTCACTACCAAGCAGTACTTCTTCTTGTTTAAACTTTCTACTGAAACTGGTCCAAACAGATCCATGTGTAGCAACTCCAAAGGTTCTCTAATAACTCTTTCCCCAAGCTTCTTACATGAAGCTTTATGTTGTTTACCCTTCTTGCAAGCCAAACATGAATGATCAGTCTTGAATGTTTTGGAAGGTAAACCTTTAACTAAATTTCCTTTGACCAGCTTGTTGATGTTCTTAAAATTAACATGACCTAGTCTTCTGTGCCACAGATGTGCTTCTTCCAATGATGCCTTTGCTACTAAACATGTTGCTCTTCCAGCAGAATTGAGACTCTTTAAGTCTAAACTGTATACATCATTGGTTCTTGGTACTCTCAATGTCACCAAATGATCATCAACAAATTGGAACTCAGGTGAGAGAATGAGACATTCTGTATCAGTAAACAGAATTGGATACTTCTTGTCACAAATTTGAGATACTGACAATAGGTTGAACTTGAGCTCCTTCACATATCTAACATTCTCAAAATCAATACATCCAGCCTTGATTGTTCCTTTGCCAGTGATTCTTCCTCCATCAGGATCATTACCAAATGCAACTCTTCCTCCATAATATGCCTTAAAATCTGACAGGATCTCCTTGTCCCCTGTCATGCTGCCAGAGCAACCACTATCAACAATAATATGATCTTTAAGCTCCTCCTCTGGGTTGCCCTGCACATAAAAGAAAAGGGTTAGTTTCTTTTAGGAACCCAAGCCATTACTGACTTGTGTTCCCCTTGTGGAGTGACATACTTGAATTCCTTCAGTATGTAATCTCCACTGGTTTTAAAGGCATGGTCAATTATTATTTGAGTTGGTCCCATGTCCTGTGTTGTAATATCAACAACACTCCCTGTTTCACCCTTATCTGATGAAAGTACTTCTTGTTCCCCATCAGTACTTTCTTTCTTAACCCAATTTCGTTTGACCTTAGGTTTCTCTGATCTAGGTACTCTGCTTGAGTTGTAAGACCTTTTATATGAATTGAATCTCTTAGGTCTTCTATGTGAAAAAGTGCTAGCAGTACCATGAGTGGGTGAAAACTTATCAGTCCTTTGAGAAGGTACTTCTTGAGACTTATCAGAGTGTGAAGGTACTGGTGATTTGGAAAACATTCTTTTCTGGTGAGGGTACCTATAGTCTTTTGAGAAGTTACTATGGTTGACCCTATTTGAGTGATTCCAAACTGGTCTAGGCTCTCTTGGCTTATGGGTGCGAGGTCTATTCTTTGGAAACTGACTTAAGTATTCGGAATGAAAGTCACAGTGCTTAATCAAGTGATCAGGACTATAGCATACATAACATAACTTTCTCTCCATATTCCCAAATCCTCTTCTATGATTAAAAGGTTTCCTGTAGTAAGCAGTATTTTGAAAAGTTTCTCTTGGAGGTACTGCTGAATGTCCAGCAGTACTTTGAAAAGTTTTTGGAGGTACTGCTTGTTTTTGAAAAGCTGTAGGAAACTTTTGATCATTACCCTTTTGAAAATCATTCTTAGGTTTCTCAGAACTAATTCTACCATTAAGCTTCTTCCTAAACTCTAGGTTGTCTACACCATAATGAGAAACATCTGTCCTAAGAGGTTGAAACTGACCAGTGGGTGGAGGAACTGAGTGGTACTCCTTATCTTTCTTAAACTCAGGAGGTGATTCACTAATTGGTTCCTCATTCCTAGATGTGTTTTCTTCTGAGCTTGTAAGGTCATCATCACTAGGTGGAATCTCTTCCTTAGCACTAGGTGGGATCTCTTCCTTATCACTAGGTGAGGTCTCATCTGAACTACTATCTACACCATAACCTAGTCCAGCTCTACTGTTTATGACTCTTTGTTTTTCAACAAATTGAACATGTGATAGACCAGCCTGTTTAATACTACCAAGTTTTTCTAACAAAGTATCTCTTTCCTTAGTAATCTTTTCTAATTCAGACACCTTACATCCTAACTTCCATTCACTTAATTTCAATTGGTAATCTTGTTGCTCATATTTTTCTGCCCAAGCTATTTCATTATTTTCATGTGTTAATATTTTGGCTTCCATTGACTCTAAAGTTAATTGATAACCAGCTACCTCAGACCTAGCTGTTCTACAATTATCTCTTTCAGTCACATATTCTTTAAGCAACTTTTGATAAACATCATTACACTTAGAGCATACCTCAGAGACATTGGATGAACTTGGTGAAGTAGCTACCATAGCAATCTGAACAGGTTCATCTTCATCCTCCATGCTCCAGTCAAAGCTTCCAAGACCATCTCTGGATTCCAAAGCAGCATATCCAGGTTCCTCATCAAAAGCTGTGCCCCAATCAAACTCTTCCATTGCAACCATAGAATAGGTTACAGGTTCATCATCAAATTCAGCGCTCCAGTCAATCTCTGCTAAATTTTCTTGAGCCACCAAAGCTTTTGGTTGTGATTCAGTAATAGGAACCTCCTTTCTTTCAACCTTGGGTTGTTCAATCATCCTGTTTGCCTGATATTTTGCAAACTTGCATTCCCTTGCAAAGTGTCCAAGCTTTTGACAATTGAAACATTCAATCTTGGATTTGTCAAAAGTTATACCTTGTTTGGCTTTGAAATCAATTCCCCTTCCTGTCTTGTTCATGAACTTCTTGATCCTAGCAGTGATCATAGCTACTTGCCATCTTATGTCAATCTCTTCTAAAGCATCTTCTTCAATCTGCAACAAGTCTTCTTGATAGGTAACAGGTAAAGTGGCTTGTTGTGCAAAGAAGGAACATACAACTTCATCAGAATTGGTTTTGTTTGTTGGTGATGGGATGGGAGTAGTTGTGGTTGTGCAAACATGCTGTGAATCACCAACAGTACTTTGAGAAGGATAAGCAGTACTTTTAGTGGAAGTACTGCTTCTGTTTTCAGAAGATACAAAAGCTATGTTGTGAGTTTTCTGAGAACTGTGACCATTCATCTCTTGCTCGTACACTTTCAGATTGTTATAGAGATCATCAAAGTCCATAGACTCCAATCCAGGTTGTCCTCTAATCATAGTAGCAACCACATGCCAGACAGATGGCAAACTCCTTAAGAACTTCAAATTTGCATCTTCAACAGATACCTCTGCTCCATATAGTTCTAGCATACTAAGTAGATTTTGGAATCTGTCATAGGCAGCATCAAGACTTTCTCTTTCACCAACAGTGAAGGTTTCAAATTGCTGCTTCAATAAGTTTCTATGCATCTTCTTTGAAGCATCATTACCTCCAAATCTTGTCTTGATAGCAGCCCATAATTGTTTTGCATCCTTAGCATCATGAAACTTCAATAGGTGACCATCAGGAATAGCAGACAGCAGTATGTTGAGAGCCTTATCTTGATTTCTCTTTGTAGCTGCTGGTAAGGGTGGTTGAGGTGGTTTGGGTTGTCCTTCAATTTGTAGAGGTTCATCAAGAACAACGTTACCATTGACAATTACATCCCATAGAGCATGGTCAGTAATAGCAAGGTACTGTCTCATCTTCATGCTCCAGAGATCATATTCTCCCTTCTTGATGATAGGAATTCTAAGTGAGGTGATGGATGGGATAGGTGCAGCTTCAGTCGACATTGTTGAGGGTTTGTTGATAAATCGGTTTTAAGGGTTTCTTCTTAATCAGAGTCTCCACACAAGCTCTGATACCACTTGTTGGATCGATATACTCTGACCAAACTAACTTGTAGCTTGTCTACGGTTTAACAACTTTGAATGAATTCAAAGTTATTAATAGTGAAACACTGATATACTTTGCTAAGTATGCGGAATCTACTTTAACAAAGCTAAGAAGAATTAATAAACAACTTGAATATTATTAAAACCTTGAACCTGCTTTCTTACACAGATTCACTAACAAACTCTAAACTCTAATAATCTTATATTACTAATCGCATATACTTGTCTCTCTAAAACGCATATCTCTAAAGCCAACCTAGGGATCCTTTTATAGGCACAAGGAAAACCCCTAGTCGGTTTACAATACTTGAACGACAAGTAAATTCTAATTATAACTCTAATCTAATACGAACTTTCTAGAATTACACAATAGTCCTTAAACTATTTGCATAGCAGTCCTTAAACGAGCAGCAGTACTTTAATTGAACAGCAGTACTTTGACTTGAGTAGCAGTACTTTGACTTGAGTAACAGTACTTTGTCTTTTATAGCCCAACACCAGTCAACTTTTCTCTTTCAATCATAGTTTTGAAAGCAGAAGTCATGTTTGACATGTTAGTGTTTTCGGGTTGGGCCATTTCTACAGAAAAAAGTTCAAAAGTTAGTACTTTCGATAATTAATTTTTCAAGAAAATTAAACACCCATGGTAAATAGACATTTAACCATTTAATTTTCATTGAAAATTAGGATCCAAATTGACGTCGTTTCATTACATCAGCTGAGGCTGCTAGCAATGAAAGTACTCAATAAGGTAGAGTGAAACTCAATTGCCAATATCCAATTGCAATTCCTAAAATCATGGGACTTACATATTTTGCCAACCTCGGTTGCAAATGTAAGCATGTTTCATCCCCATTACTTTATGCCTTGACGCCGTTTCATCACATCAGCTGAGGCTGCTAGTGATGAAAGTGCTCAATTAAGTTAACCAACTTAAGAAACTGCAAATTGACGTCGTTTCATTACATCAGCTGAGGCTGCTAGTAATGAAAGTACTCAATTTACCCTTTGATTACCATCCTTTGACCATTACATCAGCTGAGGCTGCTAGTAATGAAGGCATCTAATCTTAGGTGTTTTCTTGTCATTGGGTGGCATATAACTTAAATTTTAAGGGTATTAATTTTTGATGTGAATCAAAAAATATGTACAAGATGTCATGCATTCATCTTGTATCATATGTTTTCTACAAAAAACTATTTACTTATTCGCAGCTTAAAATCAACAAAATTTTAATTGATGGCATTGAGAAACTTACAACATTGCCTTAAGGTGCTTCGTACATGTATAATGGTGTACTTGGTAAGTCTAATGTGACACACAGGCGAGCGGAGAGACAGAATGGAGTCTCTTTAAGGCCACAATTTAATGCGAAACCAACCTTATACCCACTTTATAGTTTGCCAACATTAGGTCCGCCGCTTCGACCATTTATGTACAGTCGCATCAATCAATTAAAAACTTTAAGATTTAAAGCTTAAAACGTTTATGCAGTAAATTATTAAATTGCTAGTCTCGTCTGGGAGCAAATTACCGTGCGAAGCGAACCACTATCGGCACATAAGACTTGGCAATAAATAATTTACCACAAGGGTTTCATAGTTATTAGGTTCATTTATTTTTATTCAAAAAATTGCTCTTTGATGTTTACAATCCATCATAATTAAAACACAAAGATCAAGTAATTAAAAAAATAAATAAACACACAATAACACATATATGATATAAATCATATAGTCACATGCAAACCCTTTTGATAAATCCTATTAATAATCTATGTGAATTTTTAATGTATATAATTAATAAAACTCCCATTGGTTTTCGAGCTCATTGTACCCAATGGACCATAGGCGCCAATAAATTAACCGCGTAAGTTTTAATTAATTATATACCACATTGCACATAACCGATTTATTAATATATATTAGGTCTCCCCTAATTTTAGATTTATCTAAAATCATGTAGCACATAAACAAAACCTAACCCATAATTCTTTGCATGAAGAATTATGGATTATCCAAGATCGTAACCCTAATTACTCAAATAAACACATAGCACATCATGTTCTTAATTTAGGGTTACAACTAATAATAAATTAGTTACAAATAGGGTCGAAACCCTAACCCTAAATTCTATTCGATTTTAATTAGAATGTTTTCTACAAAAATAAACCCTAAAAAATTAAAATCGACCTTAACATGTGTAAAACCCTAAATTTTCATTCATTTGAAAGTCCCATTTTGCCCCTCAAAATTTTTATTAATTTATAAGAACATACAATTAATTACGCAAGAGTATTATAAATTATAACCTAAGTTTAATAATACGTTTTGATATTTAAAAGACTATAAGTTATACACCTAAATTAATATTTAACCTAAAACATGGTTTCTAAAATCCGTGGCTATTTCGAACTTGAACACGAAAGTAATCTAAGTAACTATGAGCTATAATTTGAGGATTTACAAAATACAAAACGCTAAACCCTAAGTGCATAAAATTCGACATATACATGGTCATGTACACAATATATCACACAACAATGAGGTCCAAAATAATTAAAATCTTGTGCACCACTTAAGCCTGTTTATAAGTGTATGGGCCTATTTCATTTTTAAGCTTGTACATACTTGGTTTAAAAAAAAAACCCAAATCATGTCTAAATACTACTGAACCCATACCCTATATTTTATGTCACGCTTGGGCTGATTTTTTAAATACTCTGCACGCCACATGCAGCCCAAACTTCTCCATTGATCTCTTCTGATATATACCGAATTATACACACTTAAGAAACACATTAAACCCTAGAAAAAAAAACTAATTCGGCAGCCTATATTTCCTTTCATTTCTCATTCAAAGAACCGAATATATCACATTCCAACTTCACACGCTAAACCCTAAAAACTTTATAAAGCCGTCTGTTCCCTCTCAAGAAGATCAAGTGGTATGAAGAAGGTACGAAAGTGGTTAAGGGGTAATCGTTGGTAAATTCTATTTGGCTGGATCGCGGGGTTGTTCATTTGGTTTTGTTCGTGTGACTTTATATTCGAAGGTTTTGGATTTGATTCGAAAGATTGTGGGTGGTTCTTGTGTTCCTTATTTCGTTTGTAAGTCCGACTCAAGGTATATCGATCTCTTTGGTTCTATTCAGTCGTTGTACATACGATATATATAAATGTTTATAACATGTTAAGCTAATCGTTGGCTTCGTTAAATTAAATATAAGTAGACAAATGACATATAAATACGCAGCCCGAAATCATCGAAGTTATGAAATATACATATATGTCGACTTACTCCTGTGGTAGGGCATTCGAATATGTTGTGATATACGTTTTTGTTTTGGTCAGCGAAACATCATACGATCTCTAATATCGACATTAAAAATCTGAAATAAACTCAAGATATATAATTTGGATCGTATATGTTACTGTACGTGGGTAAAGGTCTGGTTATAAGTGACTTTGTGTAACTTTTGGCTCATGAAAATGTCAGTGTATGCATCATGTGTATGCCAATCTTGTCAAGCTATTATCCTGTGGGTATGAAAGAGATCGAGGGCTTGCTGTCTAGGTCGGTTCGAAATAAAGATAATATGCATACTGTCCTTTTTATCTTTTGTAACTAATCCTTTGTATGAAAAGTGGTCTCAAGGTTGATTTTGCTCTAGTTTGTCTCGCCTGAATTTCTGTCTCGCTAATTCATTGTGGTCATGATTGTATTGGTCTCGCATTTGCGTCGTTGTTTTAGTCTCGATCTATCGTTTCTTCTAGAAAATATCTTGTGTCCGCATGCATGGTTTGGTAACGTATGGTGTTTCTTCTTTCATGTCGATTATGTCTCGCGATGTCCGTGAGTGTGTGTTTAACGAGAGCTTAAGTTTGGAGTTTTGGTTTGTGTTTGTACGTATGGTTAGTACCGCATGCATGGGTTCTTTATATGTCAACCAAGTCTTATTTTGTGCATGTCGAGTCTTGTTTTTTTTTTGATTACTTCAATCGACCATGGTTCAGCCTTACGTATATTTATGAAACTATGGAGACCATTTTTATGTAAATGTTGGAATTTCACTATTAATCATGGATAAAGGAAATAATGTAATAACTAAAACTATAATGCATACTGTTTAAAGAAGAATTGTTATATCGTGTACTGAATAAAATGTCTTGTGGTGTCAAATGTGTCTAGACTGTATTTGGTATACGCTGCTTGAACGAGTGGTGTATATACTGTATGGGCAAAATTCACAATTATAGTAAATTATAAGTGCATACTAAAATCAGTCCATGTATAGAATTGCATGCATGAAACAAACATATAAAGGACATGACGTTATAATATATTCTAAGCATGATGAACTAATATTATGGGTTTAACGAATAATAATAAGGTACTAAGAACAGTAATCCGATATGTCATTAAATAATAAATGAACTTATAAATAATAGTCGATTCCTGAATTCAGGTAGATCATTGGAGGAAGGAGTGATTTGTGTTTTCGAGTGTACGTTGAGTCACTTTTAAGGTACATATATTCTACCCTTTTTCAGTAAGGGTGCTTTTCTCTCTTTTGGACTCATTGATCTTGATTCATATTAGGATTTCCTAAGCCATTGCTATGTTCCCTACACTTTGGTTCGATTATTTGATTCGATTTGACCTTGATGTTCGATATGAACCTTTGGCATTTGAACCTTTGATATGAACCCTTTGCTATGAACCTTTGATATTTGAACTTTGACTATGATTCGATGACTTAGACTATTTGAACCTTTGCTTTGATTTGGACCTTTGACCTTTGACCCTTCAGTTTGATACCCGAGCCAAATGTGTTTCCTAGCCATGAAGGTAACATGGCCATGTCATTGATGCACCAATGGCATGACTCCCGTGTGGTCGAGTGATTTTCCACACCGTCCCCATTGTGATTGTGATATGCGCGCTTTATATTATTATGGCCAATGTGATTTGTGTGGGGGGCGCATGGATGCATCCTAGGTACGTATTTGTGATGTGATATGTGATATTATTCGGTGACTGATGCATGGGTGCAATCCACGTCTTTCACAAAATGTGGGAGCTGATCACTCCAATTTGATACATGAGGGCACCCCTCATTTTATCTAGTTACTTGAGAGGTATCCCCTCTAGATTGCTACAGAATTGTGATATGTGATGTGATTTGTGTGGGCTCGTGGTGGATTACTGACCTCTTTTCTTTTCTTACTTCATGCCTTTGCCTATACCTTATACATTATACTGTATCTGTTCGTTTTCGTTTGCTTTCGTTTTCCGTCTATTATATATCTGTTCACTGGGCTTTTTAAGCTCAGCCGCATTTCTTTTTCCTGCGGCAGGTTTTAGTTGGAAGCTGGGTTATGAGTGGAGAGTACTTTGGACTTAGAAGACTATACCTTGATAGCTATGCTGGATTAGAGATGACTAGAAGTGATTATATTTTTAGACTTAGTATTTATTGTTGTTCTCTTTTATAACCTTGTATTTCAGAGATTCCCTTTGTAACCATTGAGATTCATTTGTATTATTTAAGTCATATGCTTGTGTTTGCTTTGATATGTCACCATAACGTAATACTTCTACCCTTATCGGGTTGGGGTGTTACAATTATGGTATCAGAGCACAGGCTGCGACTTGTAGTACATTAAACCTTGACCTGTGAAGTTTGGACCATTAAGTTTCCACTGTAGGCGCTCATAAGACAACCTTTGAGAATTTGCTTTAGGATCTCCCCATAGGAACTTAAGTTATTACCGGTGAGGAATGGGTAGACTAGGACATCTATGTAAGTAGCATTGCTTCCGAATCACTCTGATTCGTGCCTCTGCCTTTAGCTATGCCTTCTAAGAACACTTGCTTCAGAAGCTAGAAAGTTTTGCAACCTAAGCTTAGTAACCAAGTAAGTTTGGAATACCTCGGGAACTACATGGATACCTTACACCATTTAAGTTTCACTTCCTGATTCTGATCTCCATCTCCGATTTGTTTGATAAACAATTTGATACCTCTCCGACCATCCCAAAGGTCATTCAACCTTAATGTATTTGACACATTCTGTGAATTCATTACATATGTTGGATATAAATGTATCATTTGATACTACCAAACTCTGCATAATCCATTACTACTACTACTATGAGAACTCTGGTAATTATTAACCATGAATATATGGAGATTTGTTCCCTCCCTTCGAATGATGAACTTTGTTTGCCTAGCAGTTCCTTTGGAAGGATATGATGAAAATATTATCTCAATATGGAATTGTTAACTGAGCATGATGATGCTGACAACTGTTATCCCATACATTTCACTTTTGACAACCTTACGATGTTCGTATTACCGATGATACACACTCTACTTATCACTTGTGCTAAGGAGCTAACAAGATTCCAACACCTTGAACAGTTCACTTATCTATGTCAACACTTTGATAAAACATGTACTTGACTCTGATATATGAACTATCCATCTGGTTGACGACCGTATTCATGCTATGAATCTGTTTACTTTTGATATATTTGATTTTGAAGTCTCTTGGTTATGGATTGGCTGGCCCCTCATGAAGCTACCATAGACTACCATATCCGATATGTGACCTTTAACCAGCTATTTCATTCTACTTTTGTTTTGATGACTCTCGGCCACTTAAATCTGTTAAGATAAATGCTGCTATGGAAATATTTACTCCGATATCTTTTGATTGTCAAATTTCTCCTGACACCTATTAATATCCACCCTTGGAAAACTCTGGCATTGGAAGTATTTTGTTGTACAAAAATTTTTTCGGTGTTTTCTGATGAACCTCTTGGGATTCCCTCCAACTTGGGAACTAGAGTTGGCATTGAACTGATCTCAGTTGACGAAACCATTGTGCCATCGAAGTTGAAGGAGCAGATGGGATATGATTTTGTTCACATTAGTATTTCTCTTGGAATGCTCCTGTTGGCTTATGAAGAAGAAAGAGAGAAGTATTTGACGGCGTATCGACTATCGTGAACTTAACCGTACCAATATCCGTAATCATTATCCATTTCCACGTATCAATGATTGATTTGGTCTACCTTTGAAACTCTGTATCTGATTGCATCATTTTAGATTTGAAGGACTGAAGAAGCAACCACAAGAACTTCTAAGAAAGGGGATAACTAACCGAGAGTAACCTCCATAAGTATTTTAGTTTTATTCGTGAAGAAGAAGGAAGGTGATGTGAAGTAGATATGAAGTTTCCCTAAGACGATTCCTGAAGCTGCTTTCGTACTCGTTGTGATCATTATAAGCTTTAGTGATGCCAATTGTATTGGCTAATATAATCATGTTTCCGCGAGTATTTGGACAAATTGTCATAGTATGACGTTGTGTTGTGTTCAGAGACGAAAGAGGAATATGGAGATCATTTTTGTATTAAGTTAGGATGACCCTTTGTTCTGGAAGAGTAAATTTGATTGGTGTTCAGAGATCGTAGTAGACAACACTATCATGTATCCTGTGAGGACAGAGTTTCCCACGAAAGGACCAATATTGAAGACAGTTATCGAAATTAGAAACCTTGTAGAAGATTAGTAGAAGATGTTCGCGATAGGCGTAACCGTGGAAGAAGCATATAAGAAGAAGAGAGAAACTGAGAAGGGACTCAATGATACCTCATGCAGCATGTGGAGATTACAATTCGGGTTTCAAGACAACCAGACCGTAGGAGATGAACTATTCAACACATAACCTGGAGTCGACAGCAACGGTGTTTACCTTAAAGCATGAAAGACAGTGCTTGCAAGACAAACATGGTGGCGAACATAAAAAGAGGATGAAATCGAGTTGGCAAATTTCAAACTGTGCTAGAAGACCTGTCAAAGATACGCAGACTTGCTTCTCTCTTCATTTTAGTTGTACTAAGATGAATTGATAGCAGAAGCAGATTTGCAGATGGAAGGATGCACAGTGATCATGTCAGAGATTCACATTACTACACCACAGTTTCAAGAAGAAGTGCCGAAGGCTTGAGGGATCAGACTCAAGTTTATAATTCCTTTTTCACCTTATGATCAGATGGACAAGCGTAGACAGACTACTTGGACTTGGAAGAGATTTGAAATTATGTATTTGAATGGACGGATTTTGAAGCAAACATGTGTGTTTGGATGAGTTGATTCTGTGAAGGATGAAGCTATTGATGACGTAATTCACTTTTTCTTAACCCACTTAAGTTTCCGTTACCTGATGATAAGATCCTTTGAATGATTTAGGTTCTCTATTAGTAATTCCGTTCTGTGTTCACTCTGCGTATGTTGGATGACGGTTTTGATATGAGAACTTTGATGAATTGTGGAAAGATTGATGCTTTTGACGACAAGCTTCATTCGATGATACTTACTAGGTTCTGTTACGTTATCTATGGGATCTGTTTCTTTGATTTTGAATCCGTGGTGATGATTTGATTCGGACCAACCCTAGGGGGTAGAAAGACTGTTAGGTGGTTAAAATAAGTTGCTTATTTCACGAATTGATATAAAGTATGCTCATCATGAGGGCATATTTATATGATGCTAGTTTTATGACGTCTGCCCAACGTGATAATATTTACATCATATAACGTGCACTTATTGTGATCATAGGATATTTCAAGGAGTGCCTTAGAAGCCTTAGAATTTCTGATATCTATTTGAGATCATATGCGTTAGTAATACTTTAAGTTCATTCCACCTATACGCTTAATCTGCCTTCACTGTTATACAATTTGATACGTTGGATACTTGACACGCGTTTGCTGACCTCTGTACTTCCAATAAGAATCTTAGGTTCTGTTGTAGAGCTTTCTGCCTTTTTATGTTATCAACCAATATGTTTTCTGTCTGCATGGATTCGATCTGTTACTATGAAGTAGTACACCTATGTTTTGCTATATATACGTCTCACATTCGATGAATCTGTTCATGATGATCTGTTATGAATTAAGATATGAGATTTTGGATTCGGAGAAAACAAGACCTGTCTGTTTATGAGAATACCTTTGAAAGGTTATATTGAAGCTGCGATTATTTGAGAATCTGAAGAGTTAAGCATTTATATCACCCTCATGTTTGCTACAATTCGTTATATCCTCATCTGATTCGCCTAATCAATTCCACGGATGGTATATCCGTAAATCCTATGTATTCTTTATACCTCTTCCTAGAGAATATGATTAACATCTGCTACGTTTGGTATATTATTCTTTCGATCTGGATTCGGTATGGTATATCTTTTCTGAGGAAGCCGAAGCTATTTTGATCAACAAGATAGAGTCATGAGAAAGAAGTCATTCACATTTTCGTTCATGGTCCGTTGGTTTTCCGTTTCGTTTCACTTCAATTTTCGAGGACGAAAATCTTCTTTTAGAGGGGAAGAGTTGTAAAACCCAAAATTTTCATTCATTTGAAAGTCCCATTTTGCCCCTCAATTTTATTTATTTAGTTTATTTGTAAGAACATACAAGTAATTACGCAAGAGTATTATAAATTATAACCTAAGTTTAATAATACGTTTTGATATTTAAAAGACTATATGTTATACACCTAAATTAATATTTAACCTAAAACATGGTTTCTAAAATCCGTGGCTATTTCGAACTTGAACACGAAAGTAATCTAAGTAACTATGAGCTATAATTTGAGGATTTACAAAATACAAAACGCTAAACCCTAAGTGCATAAAATTCGACATATACATGGTCATGTACACAATATATCACACAACAATGAGGTCCAAAATAATTAAAATCTTGTGCACCACTTAAGCCTGTTTATAAGTGTATGGGCCTATTTCATTTTTAAGCTTGTACATACTTGGTTTTTAAAAAAAACCCAAATCATGTCTAAATACTACTGAACCCATACCCTATATTTTATGTCACGCTTGGGCTGATTTTTTAAATACTCTGCACGCCACATGCAGCCCAAACTTCTCCATTGATCTCTTCTGATATATACCGAATTATACACACTTAAGAAACACATTAAACCCTAGAAAACAAAACTAATTTGGTAGCCTATATTTCCTTTCATTTCTCATTCAAAGAACCGAATATATCACATTCCAACTTCACACGCTAAACCCTAAAAACTTTATAAAGTCGGCTGTTCTCTCTCAAGAAGATCAAGTGGTATGAAGAAGGTACGAAAGTGGTTAAGGGGTGATCGTTGGTAAATTCTATTTAGCTGGATCGCGGGGTTGTTCATTTGGTTTTGTTCGTGTGACTTTATATTCGAAGGTTTTGGATTTGATTCGAAAGATTATGGGTGGTTCTTGTGTTCCTTATTTCTTTTGTAAGTCCGACTCAAGGTATATCGATCTCTTTGGTTCTATTCAGTCGTTGTACATACGATATATATAAATGTTTATAACATGTTAAGCTAATCGTTGGCTTCGTTAAATTAAATATAAGTAGACAAATGACATATAAATACGCAGCCCGAAATCATCGAAGTTATGAAATATACATATATGTCGACTTACTCCTGTGGTAGGGCATTCGAATATGTTGTGATATACGTTTTTGTTTTGGTCAGCGAAACATCATACGATCTCTAATATCGACATTAAAAATCTGAAATAAACTCAAGATATATAATTTGGATCGTATATGTTACTGTACGTGGGTAAAGGTCTGGTTATAAGTGACTTTGTGTAACTTTTGGCTCATGAAAATGTCAGTGTATGCATCATGTGTATGCCAATCTTGTCAAGCTGTTAACCTGTGGGTATGAAAGAGATCGAGGGCTTGCTGTCTAGGTCGGTTCGAAATAAAGATAATATGCATACTGTCCTTTTTATCTTTTGTAACTAATCCTTTGTATGAAAAGTGGTCTCAAGGTTGATTTTGTTCTAGTTTGTCTCACCTGAATTTCTGTCTCGCTAATTCATTGTGGTCATGATTGTATTGGTCTCGCATTTGCGTCGTTGTTTTAGTCTCGATCTATCGTTTCTTCTAGAAAATATCTTGTGTCCGCATGCATGGTTTGGTAACTTATGGTGTTTCTTCTTTCATGTCGATTATATCTCGCGATGTCCGTGAGTGTGTGTTTAACGAGAGCTTAAGATTGGAGTTTTGGTTTGTGTTTGTACGTATGGTTAGTACCGCATGCATGGGTTCTTTATATGTCAACCAAGTCTTATTTTGTGAATGTCGAGTCTTGTTTTTTTTTTTGATTACTTCAATCGACCATGGTTCAGCCTTACGTATATTTATGAAACTATGTAGACCATTTTTATGTAAATGTTGGAATTTAACTATTAATCATGGATAAAGGAAATAATGTAATAACTAAAACTATAATGCATACTGTTTAAAGAAGAATTGTTATATCGTGTACTGAATAAAATGTCTTGTGGTGTCAAATGTGTCTAGACTGTATTTGGTATATGCTGATTGAACGAGAGGTGTATATACTGTATGGGCAAAATTCACAATTATAGTAAATTATAAGTGCATACTAAAATCAGTCCATGTATAGAATTGCATGCATGAAACAAACATATAAAGGACATGACGTTATAATATATTCTAAGCATGATGAACTAATATTATGGGTTTAACGAATAATAATAAGGTACTAAGAACAGTAATCCGATATGTCATTAAATAATAAATGAACTTATAAATAATAGTCGATTCCTGAATTCAGGTAGATCATTGGAGGAAGGAGTGATTTGTGTTTTCGAGTGTACGTTGAGTCACTTTTAAGGTACAGATATTCTACCCTTTTTCAGTAAGGGTGCTTTTCTCTCTTTTGGACTCATTGATCTTGATTCATATTAGGATTTCCTAAGCCATTGCTATGTTCCCTACACTTTGGTTCGATTATTTGATTCGATTTGACCTTGATGTTCGATATGAACCTTTGGCATTTGAACCTTTGATATGAACCCTTTGCTATGAACCTTTGATATTTGAACTTTGACTATGATTCGATGACTTAGACTATTTGAACCTTTGCTTTGATTTGGACCTTTGACCTTTGACCCTTCAGTTTGATACCCGAGCCAAATGTGTTTCCTAGCCATGAAGGTAACATGGCCATGTCATTGATGCACCAATGGCATGACTCCCGTGTGGTCGAGTGATTTTCCACACCGTCCCCATTGTGATTGTGATATGCGCGCTTTATATTATTATGGCCAATGTGATTTGTGTGGGGGGCGCATGGATGCATCCTAGGTACGTATTTGTGATGTGATATGTGATATTATTCGGTGACTGATGCATGGGTGCAATCCACGTCTTTCACAAAATGTGGGAGCTGATCACTCTAATTTGATACATGAGGACACCCCTCATATTATCTGGTTACTTGAGAGGTATCCCCTCTAGATTGCTACAGAATTGTGATATGTGATGTGATTTGTGTGGGCTCGTGGTGGATTACTGACCTCTTTTCTTTTCTTACTTCATGCCTTTGCCTATACCTTATACATTATACTGTATCTGTTCGTTTTAGTTTGTTTTCGTTTTCCGTCTATTATATATCTGTTCACTGGGCTTTTAAGCTCAGCCGCATTTCTTTTTCCTGCGGCAGGTTTTAGTTGGAAGCTGGGTTATGAGTGGAGAGTACTTTGGACTTAGAAGACTATACCTTGATAGCTATGCTGGATTAGAGATGACTAGAAGTGATTATATTTTTAGACTTAGTATTTATTGTTGTTCTCTTTTATAACCTTGTATTTCAGAGATTCCCTTTGTAACCATTGAGATTCATTTGTATTATTTAAGTCATATGCTTGTGTTTGCTTTGATATGTCACCATAACGTAATACTTCTACCCTCATCGGGTTGGGGTGTTACAACATGTGTATCTAAATCAAGATTTGATTTTTATTATGCGTTTAAGTAATTCATTAACATGTTAAATTGGCTCTGATGCCACTGTTGGAATTTAACTAGCATATTCAACATCTAATTAAATAAACACATCAAGAGTACTAGCGGAAGCAAGATCGTATTTAACACGTATAAAGAATTACATAAAAGTAAATAGGGAACGTACCGTTTGTTCTTCTCTTCTCTTCTAATCACAAGATCAAGAATAAGGATTAACGTGAAACCCCTTACCATTTTTTTCCACAATCCAAGAATTACTATAGTGAGTAATTACCGAATTCTTGTACACACGTACTATAACCGATCAAGCAATAATGCTAATGATTAGACACAAAATAATTTTGCTACACAAAATTTTATGGTTCGACACCCTAGAGAGTATGTCGACCAGTTTTGGGAAAAAAGGAGAGAAAACACAAAGCTTTAGGGTTATAGTATTGCACAAGATCACCAAACAAATAACCCCAGCATATGTATTTATAGTGTTAGGATGACTTGTTCACTAAGCCATGCGATTAGGATTTTAAAACCCTACAGGCCGATCGGTTTAAGCTTGGTCTCCAAGCTTTCTAGATCCTTCAAATCTCCTTTTACACTAATAGTCCTTTAACTATTCCCTAACTGTCGTTAGTCAACACCGTTAGCTTACATAACGTCCGTTATGTCTCATTTCGTGTCCAAATAATTAATATATACAATAATTGTACAAATTAATTATTTACTTGATCATCATACGTAAAGTGTGCAATCCCTCGGTCTCGTGTTCGAATCTAGACATACACGTTAATATTTTTCCACATTAACTCTAACACCTGCCACACCAGCTTTCTCTATCCGACGACCAAGTTATCGGCCAAGGGTTTTTTTTTTTTTTTTTTTTTTTTTTTTTTTTTTTTTAATTCAAATATTTTAAACAACAAATTTAAACTTCATTAATAATAAAGACATTACATATATTATTCAAATAAAAATTAATGACATTAGATAAATTATTCAAATAACATTAAAAACATTACAAAAATTCTTCATCATCATCGTCATCGTCACTTGCGTCTTCGTCTTCTCTCTCTTGATTGACTTGATTTCCACGATTTCTTCAAACTTGTTCGATCAAATCAGATATTAAGTGTAGATGAGTTGTTGGGTCCATTATCTTCTGAGTAACTACTAACGATTCTTCATGCGATCTTAAGGGATCATGATCACGGTAGGCCTCATCTTCGAACCATGTAGGACATATCGCCCGCTCCTTGTGTCGAATGATCATATTATGTAATATGATACATGTGTACACAATATCTTCGAGATCCTGTTTAAACAGCCCTCGAGCCGGGACTTTAAGCATTTTCCACTTCTTCTTCATCACACCAAAAGCTCGTTCCACATCTTTCCTTGCTGCTTCGTGCTTCCTCTTGTACAATATTCTTTTATCATCACCCGTGGGAGGATTTGAAATGGACTTAATAAGAACGACCCATTGTGGATATATCCCGTCAGTAAGATATATCCCCTTTTATAAGGTACATCGTTAACCTCGAATGCAAGGTCTGGTGCTCTCCCAGATTTGATATCATTGAAAACAGGGGAACGATGTAAAACGTTTATGTCGTTATTCATCCCGGAGAAACAAAGAACGCATGCCAAATCCATAAATCTTGGGAGGCGACCGCTTGCAATAAAATGAATGGATGTGGCCCGTGATCACCCCTAGCAAATTGACCTCTCAAACTATTTGGGCAATTCTCCCACTCCCAACTTGTACAATCAATGCTTCCCATCATACCAGGAAACCCATGCCTATGCTCGTGATGAGCATATATTCTTTCAAGGTCAGAATACATGGGCTTTCGCAAAAACTCAGCACCATATAACTCCATGATAGCCTTGCAAAACTTACGGAGACATTCATGGGCTGTTGTTGCAGCCACTTGTAGATACTCGTCAAGCGAATCAGGAACGGCCGCGTATCCCAATTGACGAATTGCCGCAGTACACTTGACCAATGGGGAGATACCAAGTACGCCCCTACAATCAGGAGCTTGTTGAAAATAAGGAGAATAATCGGTTACCTGTTGAACAATTTGTGTGAATAGTTCTCGGCTCATTCGGAACTGCCGACGGAATGTTCTTTCGTCATACACTGGGTTTTCGGAGAAGTAAGCAGCCACTAAATGATTATGAGCACCCTCATGATCCCTATATACGTAGTTTCGTCGAACTTTTGGCAGTAACGCTTGGTACTCGTTCCAAGCAAACTGCATAAACTCCGCAAACTCGCTTATAACTTCTTCATCATCGTCGGAAGACGAAGAACAAAAAAATAGCTCGTAAGACATAATTAAGAGAATGTGTTTGAAGGTGTTGAGAGAATTGTTGTTTGAATTGTGTTTGAAATTGTGTGTTTAGAAGTATGTTTGAGGTTGGTATTTATAAGGTTGTAAAGTGGTACAGTTTTTAATTTTTTTTTAATTGCAAACGGTACAAATTGTGTGTATCAAAAGTCGGTCGGATTTACGAACTAGTTCGCTCATTTTGTGAACGACGACTGACCACGACCGAACCCCACATTGGGAACGACCGAGGTCGACCGATCACGACCCACAAGTGACGTCCGACCACTGCTCGAAGGCTAAGTCACAAGCTTATCACACTAATGAATTTGTCTAATACACAAGTCAAAACATATGTCTAAGCAGTTCATTGAATGACACCCTATCTCTACTTACTTTTGTTAATCAAATTATTCAACTCGTATTTAATATAAATTCAAGTATTCAACTATTAAAGTAAACCAAAAAGGTAGATTTGGACTAAACTTAAAATATAGGGTTAAAGCTAATAGCAAGAAACTTTTTCAAATGTGCATGTATCAGTTATTGACCTAATAAAATACCATAATACATATCAAACTTTCAAATTTTAGTTTAATATCCTACTTTTGCTTACGTGTCGTGACCAACAACCGACTACACTGCTTAAATTGATTACATGGATTTCATTTTTATTTTTCTTAGTTAATTACGTGTAGGGGTTAAAGCCATCTAATACTAATAGTAAGAAACTTTATCAAAATTTCACATATCAGTCATGTACCCAATAAAATACAACAACACCCATCAAAATTTCACATATCAACTCAAAATCAACAAAGTTTGATGAGTATTGTGATATTTTATTGGGTTATGATTGATAACTGAAAATTTCTAAAATATAATACTCTTAATTTCTCGAATTAATAACTATAACTTATGTAGCATGTAATTTATAACAAGATGAAATATCCTTTTTGTCGTTTCACGACTAGCCGGATCCCCCAATCTTAGCTTAAATTATCATATCATCTATTAATTCTATACTTTTCTTTTATAATTTTTTCTTCTTCTTATCAATTAAGCGATGTCGGAAGTAGCGGTCGCAGCTTCTAACACGGTTGTCACAGTGGTGGGGGAGCGAGGATGAGATCGTTACAATCGCTCTTATATACGCCTCTTTCATTTCTATATTTTGGCTTGTACGGATGTTAACATCAAAAAACACTCACCCGCCCCTACCAACTGGCCCACGATCACTACCACTTATTGGAAACCTTTTATCTCTTGATCCAGAGCTTCACGTGTACTTTGCGAGCCTTGCAAAAGTCCACGGACAAATTGCAAGGCTCTGGCTTGGTAAATGCTTATATTTAATAGGGCAAATTATTAAATATACTTATCTTGTACGAGTAGGAGTCTGAATGAATTATGTGCACAGATAATATATATACGTAATTATATATTTAATAATATATATGTAAATCTCATCCGGTAATTAAGGCACTAAAGGGTCACACCGGTGCATCACTGCTGAATGTAAATATTTATTATTAAGGTAATAAATGTTAAGGGTCGAGAGTATTAAATTATGTTGGTTAATTTAATTAGTTATAAAGTTTATAACTAAAAGTGTAAACAAAGTGGGAGCATAAGGGTTTAAGTGAAACTTAGGAGGTTTCCTTGGAGGACAAGGAAACATGCCTATATAAACAAGACACCTCCTCATTAGTTTCATAATGTAACACCCCCTAAATTTCAACTTAACAGCGGAAGACTAATTGGGGTATTACTGGAAGGATCACAGTCATAATCATAGAAAATGACTCAAAAAAAGGCGTTTTGAAAGTTATTATCATTCACTTAATAATTCAGGTACAAAAATGATTTCAATGTTTAATATCTCACAAAAGATATGATAGTTTGAAATGAATGATAGAATTTATTTGACACAAAAAACCATCAGTTTATTTGCCTACTCCGTGCCTTGAATGTTCCATTAGTTACCTGATATAAACATGCTAAAAGTCAACAAAATTGTTGAGTGAATCCATAGTGTTTGTATATAGTAATCAGTTTGAACACAAGTCTCAATTTGTATAATTGAATAGAAACACAATCATAGTAGAAATAGTAATATTGCAGTTCGATATATTGCCCTAAAGCTCATGAAACTCAAACCTTAACGAGTACCATCGAAATGGTATGAATACACCACTGAAATGGTGTAAGTATGTTGCCCTCGAGTAGGAGATTGCCATCTTCCTATTTCCTTCAAATAAAGTGCATTTGATTAATCCGGCTAGCAACTAAGGCCATCTTCCGGCTAGTTCAAATAGGCAGTCAGCCTCCAATAGATCTATTCACTATATCTGCGGTCACTCGCAAGTGATTAATGGCTCATGATGGGAGGGGCTGTTAGCATTTAATTTATAAATGTAAAGTGATGGTCATTTTTAATCTTGAAACTTGTGTGTCGTGTGGTTATGTTAGTCTAGGAGAGTGGGCTTTTGATAGATAATATGTAAGATTTAGTGTATAAATCTAGTCCAACACAAAAGCCCACTCCAAGCCTACAAAAGCCCCTAGGGCGTCACATTTGTGATATAAATCACACACTCTAACCTCATTATTAGTGGCTGTTTTTAGAGGTTCTCAATAGGCAGTCTTAGAGAGATATAGCAAAGGTGAGAGTGTGTGTCCTTAATGTTTGTGTTTGTTTCTTTCATTCGAAGCTAATAAACCATAAGTTATATTTCATACGATCCACACTCTTCATCTCATTCTTGTTCTTGTTTGAGTATCATCGATCTATAGTTAGTTTGTATGATAAAGGTAGATTTCTAGTCATAACAAGTGGTATCAACACGCCATACATCGAGGTAGGAGTTAGTTTGTGTTCGATTTGTGTTTAAAAGAAACCAACCATCGCGTTTTTTGTTTCATAAAAACGTGAGCTCTTGTGTTTATCTTGGCATCGCACGCAAATTTTAAGGTTCAAGCTTGTGTTTGTTATTGATTTTACGAGGTGGTTAGTAAAGCTTTGATAGTTCACTTGTCGAATCTTAACTTCAAGTTTGAACTTCTTGTGCTAAAAGTGGTATGATCGTGAAAAAGGACCATCGATTGGGTGAGATTTGTTTGTTTGAATCTTCATTAGTTCTTCTTGCTTGATATTCTTGTATAAGAATTATTGGTAAGAGTTGGTAAGAGTGGGTAGATCTCCCAGTGGCTGAATTATTGGAGAGGTGTCAAAAACTCAAGAGTTGGTAAACTGCCTCTTTCGCAATTGTTGGGTCTAAAGATGCTGCTGTTCGAGAAATACACTAAGTGTAACTTTGCTGATCAGTTAAGTGACTCTGCTGATTGGACTTAAACTCTGCTGTTTTGTAACTCTGCTGGATTGGGATAATAAGCAAGGTGTAACTCTGCTGCTAGCCCACGAAGACTCTGCTGCTAGACTAGTTACTCTGCTGCTTATTAGATATGTATAGTATGTTAAGGATAAGTATAGAAAAGATATGTAAGAATATTTTTCTTGTATAGAAAGTCTTGTAAACCGACTAGGACTCCTTACGCTATAAAAGGAGGATCTAGGGTTAGGTTAGAGATACGTATCATTATTGTTTTACACTTCAAGGTTTCTTGTAACCCTATTGCTATTGAGCAATCGTATTAATATATTGAAGTGTTGTTTGAGAATTCATTTGTGTTTAATTCTTCTTAAGATCAAATATTAAGTTCCGCATAATATTTGATATACAACTCAAGATCAGTTTCTATACCGATTGCTTTAGGTTTATATCTAAAGTAGTTAATAAGATCGTAAAGCTCAACTGGGATCAACAAGTGGTATCAGAGCTTGTGATCTAGAAACTGGTACCAAGAAGGATTACTGAATACAAGATCTGTTAATCATCAAAGTAAGCAATGGAATCCGATTCAACACACATGGTTACTGCATCAAGAGTTCCCATGCTCAAGACTGGAGAGTACGAGATCTGGAAGATGAGAATTCAACAATACATGAGAATGGTTGATTACTCACTTTGGGAAGTTGTTCTACATGGTGACAGTCAACCAGCCAAGACTGCTACTGGATCAGTCTTGACTCTCAAGACAAGTGAGGAGAAAGCATAGAGAAGATTGGAGGTCAAGGCTCACAGTATTCTCATGATGGGAATACCTAATGATTACCAACTAAGTTTTAATCATATTGAGTCTGCTAAGGATTTATGGGAAGCAATTGAACTTCGATTTGGTGGGAATGAAGCTACCAAGAAATCAAGAAAGAATCTACTGAAGCATCAGTTTGAAACTTTTACTGCTTTGAGTTCTGAGAATATTGAGGGAACTTATGATCGACTTCATAAGTTGACCAGTCAGATGGCTCTTTTGAAGATTGATGTACCTCAAGAAGATGTCAATCTAAAATTTCTGAGAAGTCTATCTTCTGAATGGAACACTCACACAGTGATTTGGAGGCACAAGGAAGATTTTGAGAAGATGACATTGGATGATCTGTATAACAACTTGAAAGTGTATGAATCTGAAGTTAAGGGATTGTCAAGTTCATCTTCTACCACAAATAATCTTGCTTTTGTTTCCTCAAGCAACAAGAATTCTGGTAGTCATCAAGAACAGCACTCTGCTGCTGGTACTTTTGTTCCTGCTGCTGGTTCACATGTCTCTGCTGCTGACTCTACCAACACCAACACCATCAGTGATGCTGCTATTTGTGCTTATTTAGCTGAACTTACTACAAGTACTTCAGTTATGCCTCAAGATCGGGATGAACTTGATCCTGATGATGTTGAAGAGATTGATATGCAATGGCAGTTTGCAATGCTTACTATGAGGGCAAGAAGGTTTCTCAAAAGAACTGGTAAAGAGATGAAGTTCAGAAGAAACAAGAATGTGGGATTTGACAAATCAAAGGCTGAATGTTTTAACTGTCATAAGAAGGGACACTTTGCTAGAGAGTGCAGAGCACCAAAAAGAAACAATGAGAAGGTCAAGAAGTCTACTGATGAAGAGCCAAATCCTACTACTGCTATGGTGTCATGTGATGGGTTAGGAGATTATGACTGGAGTGATCATGCTGAAGATGCTCTAAATTGTGCATTGATAGCTGAACAGGAACCTCAAGTACAACATTTTGCTCTCATGGCCTAATCTTCCTCTGGATCAGACTCTGAGGTATCCAAAGAATCATCTTGTTCTTTTAAATCATGTTCTGATACAATTGAAATACTTAAGTCTAGCAATGGAAACCTTAAAATGGAGAATGAAACACTTAAGTTAGACAATCTTAGTTATGAATATGGTTTAAAGAATTTAGAAGAGAAGCTAGAATTTTATAAAAAGGATGAAATTGAATATCTTGATAAGATCACTATTCTAGAAAATGAGCTTATTAAGAAAGATTGTGAGATTAAGGTTCTAATGGAGAAAGTAGAAGAGGCTGAAAAGGCTAAAGATTCAGCTATAAGTGAGACTGAAAAACATATTGTTAGGGTGGAAAAACAACAATTTGCCACTGATATTCTCAGTAAACCTATAGGAAGACACTTTGCAGACTCAGGAAGTGGTCTAGGATATAATGCTGTTGCTCACCCTAAGAAACTTAGTGCAAATGCCCCTCCTACTAGGACATTGTCTTTCATATCTGAGTCTGAGGCTAAACCTGTAGGTGAAACTTGTGAAACTAAAGTAGAGTCACCTAAGGTTGAGAAAAAGTGGTCTGATGCACCCCTTATTGAAGATTGGGAGTCTGACAGTGATGACGAAGTAGTGGAATCTGATTCAACCCCTAAGAACAAAAAGGAAGAAATTCCTGCTGCTGTTGAATCTAAAGTACCTAAGGCTAAAAAGGTTGAGTTTGTTAAGCCTAAGCTAGGTAAAGGTATCTCTAGGAAGATGGCTGAGTATGAAAACACACCTAGAGTATATCCTAAGAAAACCAATAACTTGCCTAGAGGAAACCAGAGAAATTGGAACAACCTAGTTTCACAAAGATTAGGTACTGATTTTCAATTACTTAAGAAGGCATGTTATAGTTGTGGTAGTTTTGATCATCTGCAAGATGAGTGCTACTACTATCAAAAACCAGTGTGGAACCAATATACAAGGGTGAACCATAGAAACTTTGCTAGAAAGACTCACCCACATCCCAAAAGAAACATGGTTCCCAAGGAAGTTTTGATGAGAGATGGTACTTCTAGAGTTATCTCTCCTATTGCACCAAAAGGGCCCATAAAGAAGGACATAGTTGATTCTGCTGTTAAGGCAAACTCTGCTGCTAAGGCAGACTCTGCTGTTTTGCCTAAAGTTGTTACTGATACTGTTGTGGGCAACCATTTTTATGCTGTTAAGGCCTCAGCTTGCTGGGTCTGGAAACCTAATGTTAAAGTTATAGATCATGTTCTCAGACACAGCAGTGCACCAATGCAGTTGAAGAAATTTGACTACTTTGATGCACAAGGCAGATCCAAGTCAGTAATGGCTTGGGTCCCAAAGAGAAACTAATTCTCTTACTTTTTGTGCAGGGCAATCTACAAAAGGAGTTAAAGGATAAATGCATTTTTGATAGTGGATGCTCTTCACATATGACTGGAGACCAAAGCAATTTGGAAAACTTTGAAGCTTTGGATGGTGGATATGTTGCCTTTGGGAATGACCCTAAAGGAGGTAAAATTGTTGGTAAAGGCATCATCAGAACTGGAAAATTGGATTTTGAGAAAGTGTATTTGGTAAATGGACTAAAGTTCAATCTTTTTAGTGTCTCACAAATGTATGACAGAAAGAATTTTGTTCTTTTTACAGACACTGAATGTCTTGTCTTATCTCCCGACTATAAGATACCTGATGATAAATTAGTACTTCTTAAAGTCCCTAGAAATGACAACATATACAGTGTGGACATAAAGAACATTATTCCCAAAAGAGATTTAACTTGTCTGTTTGCCAAAGCCACTATTGATGAATCCAAACTATGGCACAGAAGGCTTGGACACTTGAACTACAAGGCTATCAACAAGTTGGTGAAAGGGAACTTGGTCAGAGGATTACCTTCAAAGATTTTTGAGAATCCTGAAGTATGTGTTGCTTGTCAAATGGGAAAGTAACATAGAGCATCTTGTAAGTCCAAATTGGTGAATTCTATTTCTGAACCCTTGTTTATGTTACATATGGACCTATTTGGACCTACTTATGTGAAAAGTTTGAACAAAAAGATGTATGGCTTAGTGGTCACTGATGATTTTAGTATATTTACTTGGGTATTCTTCTTAGCTACTAAGGATGAGACACCTGGCATTCTTAAGGCTTTTATTACAAGGATAGAAAACCTATTTAATCAAAAAGTTAAGATCATCAGATGTGACAATGGAACTGAATTTAAGAACCAATTGATGAATCAGTTCTGTGAGGAAAAGGGTATAACTAGACAATTTAGTGTAGCTAGAACTCCTCAGCAAAATGGTGTTCCTGAAAGGAGAAATAGAACATTAATTGAGGCTGCTAGGACCATGTTGTCAGAGTCTAAGTTACCCACTATCTTTTGGGCTGAAGCAGTCAACACTGCTTGTTATGTGCAAAATAGAAGTAAGATAGTTAAGCCTCACAATAAGACCCCCTATGAGTTATTGCATGGTAGGAAACCACTGATAGATTTCTTTAGACCATTTGGGTGTCCTGTCACTATCTTAAACACCATTGACCACTTAGGCAAGTTTAGTGAGAAAGCAGACATAGGTTACTTTGTTGGATACTCCACTGCAAGTAAGGCTTTTAGGGTCTTCAATCAAAGGACTGGGCATGTAGTGGAAAATTTGCATGTTAAAATTAGAGAAACCACACCTAATGTTGATGGAAAAGGTCCTGAATGGATGTTTGATATTGATTCTTTAACCAAAAGTATGAATTATCAACCAGTCATTGCAGGTACTACTAACATGTCTGCAGGTACACAAACTAACCCCAATGCAGGTACACAAGCAAAGAAGGATGGATCTGCAGAGGAGTTTGTTTTGATTGAAAAGTGGAAGTTTGATCAGTACTTCTCTCCAACAGATAAAGAGGGAAAGAGTTCAGATGATGATGCTATTCATAAGGAAGTACCAAAGGTTAATGCAGAAGGTGATGATGAACCTTCTCATGCTGATAAGGAAAGGAATGAAGAGTCAGAAATTGATGGGCAACAAGGGAATACACAAAGCAGCAGTTCTCTCAACTCTGCTGCCAGGCCAAAACACTCTGCTGTTAGGTTTGGTAACTCTGCTGCTATGCCCAAGGACTCTACTGCTGATAAAGATGGTGATTCTCATGATGATTCTTCTGAAGAGATGCCCGAATTAGAAGAAGTATATGTGGATACTGATGATGAAGTTGTTGATGTTTTTGGTGCTGAAGCTGATTTATCCAATTTAGAGACTGATATACCTGTTAGTCCCACTCCAACAACCAGGATCCACAAGAATCATCCAAAGGAGCAGATAATTGGTGATGTTCACTCTGCTGTTCAGACCAGAAGTAAATCAAAAGGGTTGAGTGATTTGCTTGATCAGGGATTGTTTGCTCAAACTCTTAAGAAGAGGAATAGCCACAAGGATTTACAAAATTGTATGTTTGCCTGTTTCCTATCTCAAGAAGAACCCAAAACCATTCACAAGGCTATGAAAGATGAAAGTTGGGTTGAAGCTATGCAAGAGGAGTTGCTGCAGTTCAAGCTTCAAGAAGTCTGGACATTGGTGGATTTGCCTAATGGAAAAAGAGCAATTGGTACAAAATGGGTGTTCAGATGCAAAAGAGATGAGAGAGGCATTGTTATTAGGAACAAGGCTAGATTAGTGGCTCAGGGATACACTCAGGAAGAAGGAATAGATTATGATGAGGTATTTGCCCCAGTTGCAAGAATTGAAGCTATCAGACTATTATTGGCATATGCCTCATACAAGAATTTTCCTGTGTATCAAATGGATGTGAAAAGTGCTTTCTTGTATGGAAAGATTCCTGAAGAAGTATATGTGATGCAACCACCTGGGTTTGAAGATCCTAAGTATCCTGATACGGTTTACAAGGTGAAGAAAGCACTGTATGGACTACATCAAGCTCCTAGAGCTTGGTATGACAACTTATCCAAGTATTTATTGAACAATGGTTTTTGCAGAGGAACCATTGACAAAACATTGTTTATTAAGAAAGACAAAAAGGATATCCTACTTGTTCAGGTTCATGTAGATGATATCATATTTGGGTCTACAAATAAGGTGTTATGTGAAGGATTTGAAAAGCTTATGCACAACAGGTTTGAGATGAGTTCTATGGGGGAACTGACTTTCCTTTTAGGACTTCAAGTCAAGCAGAAATCAGATGGCATTTTTATTAGCCAAGATAAGTATGTGGCTGATATGTTGAAGAAATTTGGTTTCAATGATGTAAAAGCAGCTAAGACACCAATGGATAAAAACAAACCTTTGCTCAAGGATGAAGATGAGGTAGAGGTTGATGTACATCTTTATAGATCAATGATTGGTTCATTGATGTATCTGACTGCTTCAAGGCCAGATATCATGTTTTCTGTGTGTGCTTGTGCTAGATTTCAAGTGTCCCCAAAAGTTTCACACTTGGAAGTGGTCAAAAGAATTTTTAGGTACCTAAAGGGTCAACCTAAATTGGGCCTTTGGTATCCTAATAATTCACCCTTTGACTTGATAGCATACTCAGATAGTGACTATGCTGGAGCTAGTTTGGATAGAAAGTCAACCACTGGAGGCTGTCAGTACCTTGGTCATAGGCTAATCTCATGGCAATGCAAGAAACAGACTGTTGTGGCTAACTCAACAATTGAAGCAGAATATGTTGCTGCTTCTAGCTGCTGTGGACAAGTGCTCTGGATTCAGAACCAACTGCTGGATTATGGGTACAATTTCATGAACACAAAAATTTTCATTGACAACAACAGCACAATGTGTATTATCAAGAATCCTGTTTTTCATTCTAAAACAAAACACATAGAGATAAGACATCATTTTATTAGAGATTGTTATGAGAAAAAGTTAATTCAAGTGGTTAAAATACATACTGACAATAATGTTGCTGATCTACTTACCAAAAGTTTTGATATAAGTAGGTTTCAATTTTTAGTTGCTAGTATTGGCATGATAAATCTTTAATCTTTAAACATCTTATCTCTGTATGTTTTTGTACAATTTTGTAAGGATTGTTGCTGTTGTTAAGTCAAAATTTGTTGTTTCTTAAGTTGTTGCTGTTTGGTTGTCTGCTGCTATGCTACTCTGCTGCTATTGTGAGATATTCTTGCTTGTGTTTGTGGTTTTCTACTAACCTTTTGCAGATATACATGAATACACAATCAAGTAAATCAAGGAAAGATAAGGTTCATTGATCACAAAAGCATAGTACAACATAAAGTTTCCTTACATCATTGTTCAAAAGAAGTTCAACAGAAATCAAGACCCAAGATTTCACAACCTAAACAAACCTATACCAAATCAAGCTTTTTCCTTCCCCTTTCCAACAAAGTCTGGCATTACCTTACTGCGAGGTCCTCTAGTTCCCATATGATCAGACACTTGCTTGCAAGGAAGTGCAAGTATCACTGGTCTTGGTGGTGGACTCTGCTGTTGGCTTGAAGATGGAGCTTGTTTCTTCTCCTGCTTTTTCTTTGGAACAGGGACTTCCTGGTCCACTGTACTTGGCTTTGGACGAGGCAGATTGACACTCTTCGCAAAGGCGGCATCAGCATTCTCCATTTGTCGCTGAAGCTCGACAGTCAAAGGATGGTTAGGAGGATCGATTTCCCAGAAACCTTGATAATATGTCATGGATTTTGGCCATGCTGCTGTTTCATCATCATCGCTAGAGTCTACAAAGGAAGATGGCGTCGATGGAAGTGGGTCAGAATATTCTTCTTCAACAACCGCTTTACCTTTTTGTTGTGCTGAGGATGAACTTGGAGGAAAGTAATTTGTCCATCCTTGTGAATTATCTGAAGAGGAATCTGATGAAATGTCAATGATCGGTGCTTTGGATGAACTCATGGTTATTTGTTTTTGGTGTTAGGGTTTGTGAAATTGGGGATTTGTTAAGCGATTGAGGGATTTATAGAATTTAATGAGGAGTTGGTGTTGCATTTAAGCTGTTTAAGGGATTAAATTTGGAGATTTTGGGAACGTTGACTTTTAGTCAAACTTTTCATGACTCTGCTGCTGTGTTTGAAAGTAAAGGGGTAATATTGAAAATTTTGGCGCGTCTTAAAACCTAATTAGATCCAAACGGTCTCACACACCATTTCGATCTCATTAACTTTTAATTGCTCAAAGTTACATTCAATTCTCACCCAAGAACACTTATTCATCTTATTAAATCCAAAACCCCCAATTTAATATGGCTAGACGAAAGTTTCCTGATGAGCATAATCAGATTGCGTTTCTAAGTAAGGTTTCTGCAGCTGAAGGATTTCATGAAGTTATGGATTTTCTTAGTGCATCTCGATTAAGGTATGCTTTAACAGTTGATCCACCCATTATTAAATCTCATATGCACCAATTTTGGTCAACTGTTAAGCTAGATACACTCGACGGGGAGGAAAGGTTAATAGGTAGTGTAGATGGAGAGACTATTGTGGTGAGTGAAACAACTATTAAGAGAAGCCTTCATCTCTCAGGTGTTCCAACACCCCCTAATCTTACCACTGAGGTTATTTTAACTGAGCTTGAGAGAATTGGGTATGAGAGGCCTGAAAATACTGGAACTTTTTATAAAGGTCTGCTTTGCCCACATTGGAAGTTTTTGTTGCATACTCTTCAACACTGCTTGTTTCCCAAAGTAGGAGGATGGAATGAGTTTAGTGCTCCTCAAGCCATGTCCTTAGTTTGTTTGGCTACTGGACAACCATTTGATTTTTCATCACTGATTTTTGGGGGTATGAAGAAGTTTGTTAAGAAGAAGTTTTATTTGTATCCAAGGTTTTTGCAGCTCATTATCAACAATCAACTAAAAGAACCCTTGGAACATAACAATATTGAGCCTAGTAGCAGAATGGCAATCAAGATGTTTGCTTTTCTGAAGAAGAATGGAAAAGGTTTTTCTGGTGCTATAACTCCCCTATCTGAACACATTTTGAATATTGTGGCTGCAGTGAATGAGGATGAAGAGGCTGGAACTCCCACAGCTTCCCATCACACATCCTCATCTACAAGTTTGAATGTATCATCATCCCATGAACCCCAGAATACCCAGTCACCTAGGACTTCACAACAAGAGGACATTGTGACACCTCAGACCAATGTCAGTATGGATGCAGATGAGGCTGGTACAGGTGATGTAGGTACCATGATGGAAGAGGCTGGCACTACTGTTTCCAACTTAGTAGTTGAACAGGACAGTGCTAACATACCTAAGACCTCAACCATGGCAACATCTATTGTAGAAGGTTCTCAAGAACCTAATACAACTGATGGTAACCCCAGCCAAATGGCTAATATGGGGGGCTCAGATGTTCAATCTAGGGTTGAAACTGAGTTTGTGTCCCAAGATTCACCTCTCGGAGAAGGTAACACATCTCGAAGTGATGAGGATAGGGATGAAACACATGAATTGATGGACACTGATGTAAAAAATGACAATGCCTATGATACACCTCTCGGACCAGGTAACACAGGTCGAAGTGTTGAGGCTAGCATTGAACATGAAACAGAGGATTTGACTGTTAAAACAACTGTACAAAATGCCAATTCCAGTGATCAACCTCTCGGCTCAGGTAACACAGACCGAAGTTGTGAGGATATCATGAAACAATTACAGGAATTGACGAATACATGTACAAAATTGTCACTGGAGGTTCTTGTTCTTAGAAAGGAGTTAAAGACAGTCAAAGCTTCTCAGGGTGCTGAAATCAGAAGACCTAAGCTTCGGGTTACACATCTTGAGGGGATGCTGAAGAAGAGTTCCAAACCATGTTTGGAAGAGGATGCTTCCAAACAGGGGAGGAATGATCAGGATCAGGAGGTTATAATAGGTTCAGGGGAGGTTGTTAAGGAATCAGGTGAAAATGTTGCTGTTATTGGTGATAAGAGTGAAAAGATTGACTCTGCTGGAGCAGAACACTCTGCTGATGGGTTAAAGGATTCTGCTGTTGATACAGAGAAGAGTGCAGGAGAAAAGGAATCTGCTGAATCAGATGATGAAAAGATGACCTTAGCTCAAGTACTTTTGAACATTGGAACTAAAACACCCACACCATCACAACAACAACCTGCTGCTGAATCTACACATCATGATAAAGAAGTTGCTGAAGAACTTGAAAGAATGCAAAAGTTGAAACCAAAAACTAAGAAGCAAATAGATTTTGATGCAGAGGTTACAAGGCAACTTCAAGAAAAGGACTTGGCTGATGAAAAAGCTTAGATTGCTCATGATGAGGAATATGCAAGGAGTGTGGCAGCTGATGAGGAAAGAAATATGTTTGAATTTATGGAAAGCTCCAAATCTAAAGAGGTTAATCAGGAAGAGTTCAATGAACAGTTGCAATATTTCTTAGATTCTGATATGATTGTAAGAGGTCAAGCTTTCTTGATAACGAATGATGAGCAGTTGGATGCAAGTGAAAAGACATAAGAGATTGTGGAGTTTATACTCAGAAAGAATAGAGTAGCTAAGTGGGTAGAGCTGATTCTGAGAATTAAAGAAGGACAGAAGCATGGATACAAACCAAAGTCATCTACAAAGAAAGCATTAGTTAATGATATGAAGTATTATTTGAAGAATGCAAGAAATTATCAGATGAAGGATTTCAAGGGAAAATCAGATGCCATAATTACAAAGGAATTTTATGAAACCTATGCTATGCTGAATCCAAGAAAAGGTTTCAAAACTAAAAAGAAGAGAAAGCCAGAGGTTATGGAATTTGATAATGTGAAAACATCTGGAAGTGTTTTGGAGAAGCAAGATGACAAGCAAACCATGGAGGTTGAGAGGGAAGAAGTTAAGGAAGTCATTGGTTATAAGAGGACTGGTACAAGAAGTAAGATGAGTGCTAGAAAGAAAAGAAGAGTTCAAACTGAAGATTGTTATAAGAACAAACAAGAAGAAGCTGATGCTATGAAAGCTATTATGGACTTCATAGTTCATAAACCCCAACCAGTACCTGAACCATAGCCAGAACCTGAGATAATCGATGCAGTCCCCTTATCAACGAAGTATCCAATTATATCTTATACTGCTGATGTGTTTGATGTCTGTGATGCTAAATGGGAGGTTATGAGATCTAATTTGAAATGTGAAAAATATGTTAGATTTGATCAGATGCTGGAGTACATGGATAGAGATGATATTGTAAAACTCTGGGAACTTTACAAGGAAAGATATGGTGACAAGAAACCAGAGTCAGTGCCTGAAAGAGTACATTATCTTTGGCTGAGTAACATGTTTGAGCCTGATGCAATGTATACTGAATGGGAAAAATTAAGAAGGTCAAAGAAAGTTGTTAAGTGGTACTTATATCAGTCATGTGGAGTACATGAACTGATTGGAGATGGTGGACTTGGTGTTTACATGTTGATAGAAAACGATTATCCTTTCTACAACAATGTTGATGTTCTCACTGATATGATGCAACCAGGAAAGTTGATGTTGCAAAGACCATTTGTATCAGATTATCAAGCAGGTGTGCTAATTGAGAAGTATAGAAAGATTCTGCAAGAGAAGATTTCAAAACAGTAAAGTGTTTGGAAGCATCCTCCTAGTGATTAGCTGGGTTTAAAGGAAACTTGATGATTTTTGAAGAAAAATATCAAGTTTAGGGGAGGATTGTTGGGTCTAAAGATGCTGCTGTTCGAGAAATACACTAAGTGTAACTTTGCTGATTAGTTAAGTGACTCTGCTGATTGGACTTAAACTCTGCTGTTTTGTAACTCTGCTGGATTGGGATAATAAGCAAGGTGTAACTCTGCTGCTAGCCCACGAAGACTCTGCTGCTAGACTAGTTACTCTGCTGCTTATTAGATATGTATATTATGTTAAGGATAAGTATAGAAAAGATACGTAAGAATATTTTTCTTGTATAGAAAGTCTTGTAAACCGACTAGGACTCCTTACGCTATAAAAGGAGGATCTAGGGTTAGGTTAGAGATACGTATCATTATTGTTTTCTTGTATAGAAAGTCTTGTAAACCAACTAAGAATATTTTTCTTGTATAGAAAGTCTTGTAAATCGACTAGGACTCCTTACGCTATAAAAGGAGGATCTAGGGTTAGGTTAGAGATACGTATCATTATTGTTTTACACTTCAAGGTTTCTTGTAACCCTATTGCTATCGAGCAATCGTATTAATATATTGAAGTGTTGTTTGAGAATTCATTTGTGTTTAATTCTTCTTAAGATCAAATATTAAGTTCCGCATAATATTTGATATACAACTCAAGATCAGTTTCTATACCGATTGCTTTAGGTTTATATCTAAAGTAGTTAATAAGATCGTGAAGCTCAACTGGGATGAACAGCAATTCAGTGAACAAAGTCTTTCGCAATTCACCTCATTTCGCAATTGATCAAGTGCTTCGCAATTGTTCACAACCTTTCGCAATTGGCAGTTTTTCGCAATTGAAGAAGCTTTCGCAATTGCAAAACTTTTCGTATTTGGTCCCTTTTCGCAATTGTCTTTCGCAATTGAGGAAACTTGTTGAACTTTCAAAATTTGGCAGATTCAGTCCCTTTCGCAATTGAGGCAGCTTTAAGTAGTTTTCGCAATTGGCAAACTTGGTCCTCGCAATTCATTTAAACGTTCTCCAACTTAAATAACTTTTATAAATTTGATTTAAACTTCTAATTTCTACAACTTCAAGGATCACGGACTCGGTATTTTCTCACTTGTATAAGTGTGCAAAATACTTCGACACTCGGATATCTACTAATTTGTATAAATTAGTTAGATCTTTATATAAATTACAAATTTATATAAATTAGATAAATTCTATCTAAATTGAAATTTTGCCATAATTTGTATAAATTTTGGTCTAAATTAAAATTTCTATAATTGTAATTTACATAACTTTGTCGAATTTGTGAAATCTAGATTTTGTCTAAATTATAGCTTAGTCAAATTTTGTAACTTTATTAATTTGTTTCGTTTATCTAAATTGTATTAGTTTATCCTAATTGCAAGTAACTTCAACTGATCATCAACCATCAACCAAGACTTCACAACAACAACCAAGTTTAACCTTCAACAACCACAACTCCTATTTCGTTGCAACGATCCTACATCAACTTTATCATTCAAAACATCAACAATGACTACTCAACAAGACATTCATGCAGCCGGTGCAGAAAACCGTCATCCAATGCTTGAGAAAGGCGGTTATCTTCCATGGACGAGTCGTATGATTCGATATATCAAAACCAAACCTAATGGTCAAGGTAGAGTCCTGCTCAACTCCATCCAGAAAGGACCATTCAAGCCTCGTCAGATTCAAGAAGCTGGTGACCCAACTGCAACACCTCCCGTTCCACCATCCTTTCGTGATCAAAAAGAAGAGGAATACACAGCAGAGGATTGGAAGCAAGTTGAAGCAGATGATTTAGCAATGCATTTAATTCAACTTGGGTTACCACGAGAAATATTTGCTGCTGTCGATAGTTGTGATTCAGCTTATGCTATGTGGGAAAGAGTTAGAAGACTCTGTCATGGCACAGAAATTGGGCAACAAGATGTTGAAAACATGCTGCTCACTGAATGGGAGAAGTTCACATCCACTCCAGCTGAACCAATTGAATCTTACTACACCAGGTTTTGCACTTTAATGAACGAGCTCATCAGAAACAAGTTGACACCAAAACCCATTGCTCAAATCTTCAAATTCATCAATAATCTACCTGAAGAATGGGGACGGTATGTCACAATTGTTAACCAAACAAAGAACCTTCACGAGGTAAACTATGATCAGCTCTATGATTTCCTAAAGCAAAACCAGGCAGAGGCAAATGAAGTCCGGAAAGAAAAGTTAGCAAAGCAACATGATCCTCTGGCACTCATTGCTCAAACACCTACACCTGCAACAGTAAATACACAACCATCTTCATCCTCCACTCAGCACTTCATGCAACAAAAATATACTCCACAATCACCTTTTTACCCACAACAACAACAAGTCATCCCACAACAACAATACCCACTACACCCAGAAACATATTTTAATGACAATGATGAGTCCACTGCTGCTTTGACTCAAGCATTTGCTTACCTTACAAAGGCATTCCAAGGACGCTACTCCATACCTACCAACAACAACCAAAGAATCTCATCGAACACTCGCAACAAGCAGATTGCACAGCCGAGTTTCAACATGGGACAACAAGGACAGATGGTTAGAGGATATGGGAATCAGCAGGGATATGCTCCTCGATATCAGATGGGTAATCAGAATGCAGGGCAGTATGTTAGAAATCAGATGGGTCAATATGCAGGGAATCAGATGGGTCCAGTTGTTGGAAATCATAGGGGTCAGAATGCTGGGAATCAGTTTGGGAATGTTGCTGCTCCAGGTGCTGGGAATATGAATCAGGGTAATTTGATAAAGTGTTTCAACTGTCAGGGAGTCGGTCACATGGCAAGGAACTGTCCCAACAAGCCAAAAAAGAGAGATCCAGCTTATCTGCAGAAAGCATTAATGTTGGCACAGAAGGAAACGGCTGGGTTACAATTGAGTGCAGAAGAGAATGACTTTATGGCTCTTATGGATGATATGGAAGACCTTGAGGACATCGATGCAAACTGCATTTTTATGGCAAATCGTCAGGAGGCTAAGTATGACACGGATTCTGAAATACCTCCTGTGTATGACACCAATGCAGTCTCTGAGGTACCACCATTCACTACATGTCACAATAATAAAATATTTGATATGTCGACTCATGATGAAGAACATCCTACGACTCCAGCATCCACTTATGAAACATATATGGACACGCCAAGTTGTAGCAATATTAATTTGGCAACTCCAGATATGGATCCTAATGGAGACTTTGAGTCACAGCATGTTGAGAATGATGAGGAAACACGTGCGTTTTTTGAATCATTATTGCATAATTGTAGTGTTGAAATTGAGAACGTTAAAAGGTCAATCGCGATGTTAAGGCCGCGAATGAAAAATTGACCGCTGAGCTTGAGAGATATAAGGTGAATGAACAAGCTTTTGAATTTAATAACAAATGCCAGTCAGAACTTGAAATAGGTTATAGAGACTCTGTGTTAAGAGAAAAACATTTGCAAATCAAATATGACACACTTGATGTTAATTTGAACATGACAATCAAATCTTTAAACACGGAAATTTCTGAATTAACCAACCAACTTTCTAAACAAAAATTAACTTGTTCTGATCTTGAAAAAGAAAAGAAAGAGTTGAATGCAAGGTTTCAAAACGTGAAAATGATCTTCTTGATGAAATCATTGACCAACAAGAAACCATCAAAAAGTTGGAAGCTTTGCTTGTAAAAACGGGTCATTCTACTCAAACCATTAACATGCTAATTAACGATCCAAACCCGATTTTACATACAATGAAGAAAATGGCTATCGGTTGTGAAAACCCTTATAATCTCAAGAAAGCTCAGCAACATCAGAATGTGTTATATAATGGTAGTGTGCTAAATGATAACCATGATCCTCCCGAGGTTTGTGATTCCTATGAAACGATTGAGCTTGCCAAAGAGAGTCGTGTTAAAATGAGACAAATGAACCCAGAAATTAAACCAATTGATTATAACAAGCTTAATACAGATTCTTGCGTTCATCTGGTTCAAAAAGAGTCACCAATATTTTTCAAAAAATGGGTGGCTGTCACAAAACTAAAAGCTGTTTCGAAACATCTTTCTAACATTGAACAAATGTCCTCTAGTAACATTTCTAACAAAAGTGAAGCTAGACGATATTTGGATGATCTTAAAAAGAGAGTTGAAACACTTCAAATGGTTGTGGCATCCAAAACAAATAATAATCGCATTAACGATTGGGATTCAAGTTTTCATAATGAAATGAAAAAGGTGTATGAAACAGAAATTAGTACTCCACTCATGGCAATTCATGCAAGAGTACTTAATGTTGAAAATGCGTTTTTAAAAGAAACCGCTGACTTTGTCAAGGACTGAAGGACCACAAATCCCTGGTAAAGGAAGCAAATGAAAACATTGAATACATTAAAGTTTTGGAAAGACACAATGACATTCTCTCTGAAGTAGCTCTATCGACCGAAATTATGTCCATTATTTACCAAACATATTCTGTGGAAGATGATGAAAGACTCCGAGCTGAGACTTCTGCAATTGTTGTAAAATATGAAAATTCTCTTGCTAAGATTGAAAAAGAAAATGTCACATATTTTAAACAACTTGATCAGAAAAAGGAAGAATGCAAGTATGACAAATTGTCGTATGAGCGTGCTTACAAGAATCTGAAAGAACAAAATGATCGTTTGAAGTCTCAGCTGGACAGTCTAAAAAGGAAGGGTGAGGAAACTAAGTTTGCAAAACCATCAACTTCGGAACAACCAAAAATGCAAATTTCTCAAACTGTTCCAAAGGTTGATTTGACAAAACCAGTCACTCCAACACCCTTACCTAACCAATGTGCTGATAAAGAGAAAGCTGTTGTCAAAACATCGAATGTGATAGCGCCTGGCCTTTATAGGATTAGTCCCACTACTGCGTCTGCCTCTACATCTAACACATATAGGGCGATAGACAAAAGTAAAAAAGATAATCCAAAAGAATCTAGGAGTGCTACAACAACCTCTCAGGACAACAACATAAATTCTAATGAGTGTGCCTTACCTTCTACAGGATTAGAAAGCACCTCTAGGAGCAGCAGACAAAAGCCTAGGAGCAATACCAGGAACAATAGAGTCTCGCCTGTCTTTGAGAGTGAATGCAAAGAAGTAGAAGAACACCCTAGGAATTTAACGCTTTCGAATAAGAAACATATGTCATCTGGATGTAATGTTAAGACTTCTATTTCAAGTGCTTGTAATGACTCTGTTTGTTTAATGTACAAGAAATCTTTGTCTGAAAATGCTTGTGATGATATTGTTTCTAACACTGTGAATGTGAATGATATGCCTGAACAGAAAAGGGTTCCTTCAGTAACTAGGGCTAAGTCTAGATATATTCTAAGACTTATTGCAAAAGCTAGGAAAACAACTAGTAGCCTATTGCCTAAGGACCATCTTACGTTTTGTGCATGGAAACCAACGGGTAGAATGTTTACACTTAAGAATGTCAAATTAGAAATTGTTCCCAATGAAAATATGGAAACCTTCTCTAATTGTGATTCACCTGTTACCTCTAACCCCATGGAACCAAATGTTAAATGGTTTCCATATACAAAATCATCTTTTCTTCGCAGGTCATTGAAATTTGTCTTTGGATCGTCGACTCGGGTTGCTCCAAGCACATGACCGGAAATTTGAAGCTGCTGATCAACCTTGTATGGCAGTTCATGCGAACTGTACGGTTTAGGAATGATCATGTTGCAGCTATTCTGGGTTATGGAGATCTTCAGTTTGGGAACTACTTGACCACTCGGGTTTACTATGTCGAAGGGTTGGGACACAACTTGTTTTCAGTCGGGCAGTTTTGCAATGCAGATTTAGAGGTTGCATTTAGGAGAAACACTTGCTTTGTTAGGAATTTGGTTGGAGATGATCTCTTAATTGGGAATCGTGGCACCAATCTCTATGCTATCGACATAAACCAAATGGCCTCTTCATCACCAATTTGTCTCATGACAAGAGCATCCGAAACAAAGTCCTGGTTGTGGCATAGACGTTTGTCCCATCTTAACTTTGACACCATCAACACGCTTGCCAAAGACAACATCGTCAACGGTCTCCCAAAGTTCAAATACCCCAAAGAACACTTATGTCCAACCTGTGAGCAAGGAAAGAGCAAAAGAGCAACATATAAACCTAAAACCGTACCCAGTTCGGTTGATAAGTTACATTTGTTGCATATGATCTTATGTGGCCCTATGAGAGTTCAAAGCATAAATGGGAAGAAGTATATTCTTGTAATCGTCGATGACTATTCAAGATATACATGGGTAAAGTTTCTGAGGTAAAAAGACGAAGCACCAGGCATCATCATCACCTTTCTGAAGCGAATTCAAGTCCTACTTCAAGCTCCAGTAAGGATCGTAAGAACAGACAATGGCACAGAATTCACTAATCAGGAGTTAAGAACCTACTTTGAAGATGCTGGAATCACACATCAGACATCAGCTGTAAGAACTCCACAGCAGAATGGGGTAGTTGAAAGAAGAAATCGAACTCTTATGGAAGCTGCTCGCACAATGCTGATTTATTCTAGTGCACCGTTATTCTTATGGGCTGATGCTGTTGCCACTGCTTGTTTCACTCAGAACCGATCCCTAGTCCATCCAAGATTCAATAAAACCCCGTATGAACTAGTGAACAACAGAAAAACCGGATATCTCTTACCTTCATGTATTTGGCGCTTTGTGCTATCCAACGAACGACAGAGAAGATCTGGGGAAGTTGAAAGCTAAGGGTGATATTGGAATCTTCATTGGTTATTCAGAAAACTCGAGGGCATTCAGGGTGTATAACAGAAGAACTAAGAGAATAATGGAGATGATGAATGTGAAGTTTGACGAGATTTCACAAATGGCTTCTGAGAGACTCGCTCTAGAACCCGCGCTTAACCCAATGGCTTCTAATCATACCTGATTAGGACCCGCACCAAACGTTCAGACTTCTGGACATATCAGTTCCGGACTCGTACCCCAAGGAGCTCCATCAACTCACACCGAAAAAGCAACAAATCAAGAACTGGAAAATTTCTTCGAGTTTATGTATGATGAGTACTATGGTGGCGCTTCGATAAATGCATCTAAACAACGTTCCGCTGCACACGCTCAAAATCAACAACCACTACCACCACCGAATCAAGATGCATCAACAACATTCGAAACTGACGCACCAACTCCCTCCACGTCATCAACATCTACTCCACCAACTCCAGTAATTGAGATAGTCTTACCAAGAGTTGATGAGCAAGAACAAAACGATGCTGTGTTAGAAGAAGAAGTATTTGAAAACCCATTTGCAACAGATTCTGCTGAATCATCTTCAAGGTTACATAAACCATCTAACACACATTCGTCAAATCCAAGGTACCCTTCTACGTTACAGTGGACAAAAGACCATCCAATAGAACAAGTTATTGGTGAACCTTCAAGGCCAATTCAGACGAGAAAACAACTCAACACCGATTGTGACATGTGCATCTACGTCTGCTCAGTCAGTCTAATAGAGCCAAAGAACAGTCGGGAAGCAATGGCAGATAATGCTTGGATTGAAGCGATGCAGGAAGAACTTCTCCAATATCAATTACATGACACCTGGGATTTAGTTCCAAGACCAATTGACAAACTCGTCATTGATCTTAAGTGGTTATGGAAAAACAAAAAGGATGAAGAGATGACTGTCATTCGCAACAAAGCTCGTCTCGTGGCCAAGGGATTCAGACAGGAAGAGGGAATAGACTTTGAAGAGTCATTCGCGCCAGTAGCAAGACTTGAGGCAGTCAGGATTTTCTTAGCCTATGCAGCTCACAAGAACATCACGGTTTATCAGATGGACATCAAGACAGCTTTCTTGAATGGAACTCTGAAAGAAGAAGTGTACGTGAGTCAGCCAGACGGATTCGTCGACAAAGATCATCCCGACTACGTCTACAAGCTAAAGAAAGCTATCTATGGTTTGAAACAAGCCCCAAGGGCGTGGTATGACAAATTATCATCTTTCCTGCTTCAAAATTATTTCACCAAAGGAACAATTGATCCGACCTTGTTTACACGAAAATTCAAACATGACATTTTGATTGTTCAGATTTACGTGGACGACATAATTTTTGGGTCCACTAATCCGAAACATTCAATACATTTTGCAAATCTCATGAAAAGCAAATTTGAAATGTCCATGATGGGGAAATTAAAATTCTTTCTGGGATTACAAATTCATCAATCCCCACGTGGTATTTTTCTTAATCAGGCTAAATATACAATTGAGATTTTGAAAAAACATGGAATGGAAAATTGTGACTCTGTTGGTACACCAATGTTCACCTCACCAAAAATAGGCGTTGACTTATATGGGAAACCCATGGATCCGAAGAAATATCGGAGCATGATTGGTTCTCTCATGTACTTAACTGCTAGTAGACCTGATATACATTTTGCTGTTTGTTTATTAGCATGGTTTCAGGCAAGGCCTACCGAACTTCACCTCCAAGAGGTTAAACGGATCTTTTGGTACCTACGAAGAACCATTAACATGGGACTTTGGTATCCGAAGGATTCGGAGTTTACACTAATAGCATTTTCAGATGCAGACCATGCCGGTTGCCAAGTGACAGCAAAGAGTACATCCGGGGGAGCACAATTTTTGGGAGAAAAGCTAGTAGGCTGGTCATCAAGGAAACAAGACTGCACTGCACTATCAACCGCAGAAGCCGAGTATGTGTCTCTATCTGCGTGTTGTGCCCAAGTTCTATGGATGAGGACACAACTCACAGATTATGGTTTCTCTTTCGACCGCATACCTTTGTATTGTGACTCGAAAAGTGCCATAGCCATCTCGTGCAATCCAGTTCAACATTCAAAGACCAAGCATATTAGAGTCCGCTATCACTTCATAAAGGAACACGTAGAAGAGGGTACTGTTGAATTATTTTTTGTGAAGACTGAATACCAAAAGAGCGGTTTGAAAACTTAGTTCGTCGAATTGGAATGCGAAGCCTAACTCCCGAAGAGTTAGAAAGTCTTCTCGAATCTTCTTGATTTATCTCACAAAGCTTCGCTGTAAATATTTTTGAAAAACAAAATACAAAATTTGAAAAACCAACAAAAGCAAAATATAAAAATAGAAAATTTTCAAAAAGACAAAAACAATAGAAAATCAAAAAAAAAAAAAAAAAAAAAAAAAAAAAAACACAAAAATAGTCTTCTCACGACATGTCTCTCGTATAATCAATATTCTGTACGTATCTAGCAATGCCATTCAACAATGATACGGACATGTACATATGCTTGAGCGAGAGTTCATTTAATTTTTTTCTAAAACATGTCGTTTCTCAAAATTTTCTTCACCACGGCTTTCGTATATTTCAGTACGAAACTCGCGCTACATTGATGACTTCTGATTATTTCCGATCAGGACTTGTAATGTTAATGGCAAAAATAAAATCCTTGAGCACATGATCAAGATCTTTCAAAAAGATTTTTCAAAATCTTTCTCAAAATTCTGTGCTCAAGACAACTCCCTCCTAAACCCTTAAACCGATTTTAAACTCACACGTTTACAAATATGCTTTGTTTAAGGGGGAGTATAAAATGAAAAACAAAAAGTTCCAACTTTCATGCTCAAATCCGTCCTTCTCTCCAACAAGTTTTCAATTTAATCATTCGATATCAAAATTATCACTACGTGCTATTTTTGAGGGGGAGATTAGGTATAAGGGGGAGAAGACGTGATTAAATGTGATCAAAAAGTAATGTCAATGAGTCGAGCTCTACAAAAAGACTCAGATCTGAACACTCGAATTGACGAAAAATAAATGTCCGTTGTCGAAAAGACTTGTCCGGGACGGGTAATAATTTCAAGCTAGTTTAACTAGTAATGTAAACGTGTCTCGCAAAGGACTTGTCCGAGTAGAATGTACCAATTCGAGAGATGATCTTTTAATATGACCGGGACGGGTAATAACTTCAAGCTAGTTTAACTAGTGATGTAAGCGTGTCTCGCAATGGTCATATTAAATGAAAATCGATCAATTCAAAATGTGCGAACTCTACCCAACATGTGCAAATTTATCTTAAAATGCATGAGCACATGTGAAGGGGGAGTATTTCAGAAAATTCAAAACTCTCGAAGTGTTACCTAAAATGTGTTTATTCATAAACACTTTGAGAGATTTTCACAAATGGTTTTATGGCAAGTGATCAACAAATCTAGGATAATCATGGAGTAATAAGGTGATTATGGCTAGGTTATGTCCTATGATCCGCCAGAGCCGGAGGGATCTACCCAAGGACAATTCCAATAGATTAGAATTAGAAGTCCTTAGGTAAGATTGAAAAAAGGAGTAAATGAGAAAGGAAAAGAAGGGGTTGAAGAATTAAAAGAAAAGTTTAATGAAAGGGTGAAAAGAAATAGCCCTCCATGAAAACTTAGGACAGAAACCGGGTCAATACATCTGCTATCGGTATTCACTAAGGTAATACTGATATTGAAGACAAGACGTCATGGACCCAGTGACGCGTTGCTCCACCCCTCCTAGCCACTCAGATATCTCTTAAAAGATATTTGTTTCATTTCTCACAGAGAACACTGCATAATCTATTGGCCTCTCACTCCGAGATGAGTTGATATTGAAAAGGTGGCACTCTACTCCACGCCTCCGATGACTAAAACCAAAACGCACATAATTGAGTCTAGAGCCATGAGATTCATCAAAAATCTCTTAGGAACACTTCCAATACAATACACTTGTGTTCACCAACAAGGACACAAGTTGTAAGAGTCTTAATGAGATCTAAGGATCTTGCCTCATGACATGATGGTTACTTGCTTCAAACGGTCTACAGTCTTGAAGTGATACTCTGGTATACTTCAGAGGCTCTCAACGGCCTTGGTCAAGACTAGAGAAAGTTTTCACACTATGCTGATAACAAACTCGAAATCTGAACCTATAAGTGTTGGACGATTTATTGCTAACTGTCTTATGCAGGTACTGACGAAAGTCCATTCACCATCATCATATGTCTCAGCATCTATGATCGTGGCGACGAAGCTAATGTACAGAAGATGTTGATCAAGGCAAGAAGGACCAAAAGACGTTACGTTGAAGATCACAAAGCATGAAGGAACGAAGAATCAAGACTATTATACATCGACACACAAAGTTAATGTCAACGAAGACAAAAGACCAAATCTCTGGGAGCATCATTGAAATGACCATCCCTTAGGGGGAGATTGTTAGCATTTAATTTATAAATGTAAAGTGATGGTCATTTGTAATCTTGAAACTTGTGTGTCGTGTGGTTATGTTAGTCTAGGAGAGTGGGCTTTTGATAGATAATATGTAAGATTTAGTGTATAAATCTAGTCCAACACAAAAGCCCACTCCAAGCCCACAAAAGCCCCTAGGGCGTCACATTTGTGATATAAATCACACACTCTCACCTCATTATTAGTGGCTGTTTTTAGAGGTTCTCAAGAGGCAGTCTTAGAGAGAGATAGCAAAGGTGAGAGTGTGTGTCCTTAATGTTTGTGTTTGTTTCTTTCATTCGAAGCTAATAAACCATAAGTTATATTTCATACGATCCACACTCTTCATCTCATTCTTGTTCTTGTTTGAGTACCATCGATCTATAGTTAGTTGGTATGATAAAGGTAGATTTCTAGTCATAACAGGGGCTTTTGGCAATAGTGGTAACTTAGGCAATATCAATCAGGTATGGCATACAGAAAATACTTGTATCTGTTTTATAGCCTGTATCACCCCACGAGTTGAAAATATATAAAAAATAAAAAGCGGGAACATGAGCTCACCTCGGCTGTAGTTGACAAAGATAATGTAACGTCAAATGTAATATGGGAACGGCTCCAACACACGACCTAAATAATAGGGAAGTCTGAGATTTCGATAGTTTAAGCTTGGCTTAATGCGAATAATGACTGTGGAAATAGTATCGAATAACAAATTGGTTTGTGATGATGATGGATGATATGCTTAAAATGCTTAAATATTCAAAAATAATATTATATATAATATTATTCTGTTTTTATGTTTATTGAATCCGTAGATATCGTCTCTTCAAAAGTTGGTGGATGACAAGTTATGTTATTCGTTTAGAAACTCCGTTATATATATATATATATATATATATATATATATATTATATATATTATATATATATATATATATATATATATATATATATATATATATACGTATCGTCTTTTAAATAAACCCTACGAAATGTATAAATGGCCTTTTAGGATGAAAATGTATAAAACATTTAGTGTGAATATATATAGAATAAAGTTACTGAATGGTCCTCCCAGTTATATGAAATTTACACTTTCAACCCAAACGGTGAAACTTTTACATCGTTAGTCTAAGGTTAGATTATATTTACATTTTTGGTCCAAAATATCCAAATATGACACTTTAACACTCCTGGTTAATGTATATTCATTTCTTACCCTTAATTTTTCAGAATGACAGTTTGACACTAATTTATATGAAAGTTTACACTTTTAATCCGATTAACATAACATTTGCATTTATAGTCCAAAAATCACAAATATTAAATTTTAACTTTTTCGAGAATTACATAAGTCTCAAACAACTTATTTAAGTTTATAAAACTGCTTATTACATGAAAAGAGCTTATTGTTATTGGGCCTTAAGGAAATTAAAACAGGCCCGTGAAGGTTTTAAAGGTCCAATGGGTTTCGAATCGATTGGGCTTGATTATGGGCTCAAAATATGTTACTTTTAACTTATCCAAATTGCTTATGGACTGCTTATTAGAGAAGTGCTATTTTGAGCTTAGTGGGCTTTAAGGCCCACTCGATAATATTTAGTGACTTAAAACAGTTTCGAGGGCGTGCAACTTATAGGTTCGAAAAGGTATTATAAAATCTTATCAAAGTAGCTTATTGATACTGCTTATTAGTTTAGCTTATGGAGAATTGAGTTGAGTAGTTAGTTCGATAGGTCACACGTCTAAAATGATTTTATGGCTTGTGTTTCTAGTCGACATAACCACATGGTCCAAATGATTATATGACATATTTAGTGTTCGATGTTCATCATGGTTTTAAAATGGGTCTCGATAGCTTATTAAACGTTGATATTAGATACGAATGATTATGGTTCTTCATGTCTAGCCATCCATAGATATAGGAGGTCAAATTTATAAATAAAATAAATAACGAGAGATCGAAAATATAAATAGAAAGCTAGTAAATGATACGAATGAAATAGTAAACGTGCATGAACTATGAAAATCATATGTATGTATAGAAATGATGTTCGTAGGACTTACTACACCAACAAGGGTGGTGAGAACGTTTGAAATAGAACTAAGGACGATGGGTTTTGCACGTAGCTCGCTAGAACACTCACAAAAGAATCGAGATCAATGGTTCACGAGTTGGAAAATAGAATGAACGCCTAGAAATGTGGCTCTTGCTTCTCGAATGAACTCGGTAGAGAGAAATACTTAGTAGATATTTGTGTGTGAAAGAAAGAGTATGTATACGTATATGTATATAGTGATATGCATGGAACTAGTATATAATTTATTTTATACACACAAGTTGGGATGATTGGATGCCGAAGAGATTAGATAAGGGATTTGGGGAATAAACCTAGCTAAGCACTCGAGTGGTTTTGATATTAAGAGAGGTGTGTGTGAGTGAGTTTTGGTTTCTAGTAATAAGGGTCAAGTGGCTTGGTCTCAATATTGTGTTTACATGCTTATAGTCCACACGACTTGTAGACGTGACCAAAAAGTCTAGAAAACATATGGTGAGGCTTGTGAACCTCTTCGACTAGATAACACACAAAGACTTAGGTAAAAATAAGTTTTGTTGATTTTGGTTAACACTCGAATGAGTTTGTAAGGTGGTCGAATGGTGCTAGTTTTGAGGTTCGTTTTAATGGTAGACGTTCGAACCAAGTAATATGGATTGTCATTCATGAATCCTTGAAGTGTGGAGATTCGAACCATGTAAAATGTGGCATGGCTTGTGTGTCGAAAAATCAAAATATCGAGGCCAAGTGAATGAGGGTTGGCTCGAATGGAATAAATGAAAAATGAAAAATGGGCTTGAATAGTTGTGGGCTTGGTTAGCCTGTTGTGCCGAGAAATGACTAATAAGGATCCGTTTGGTTTTTATTCGTGTATTGGATTATCGTGGTACGTGTGTGAGCTCGTTCGAAAGTATTGTGAATCACGTAACAATGTTTTTGATTCATGGTGATATAATAAACAAAAATTTTAAATTTTGCTCGTAAAAATGATTAGATGAACTGTAATGATAGATTAATACTTGATTAACATTTAAAAATTACTGGGGAATTTTACAGGTTGCTACAGTACCTACCCGTCAAACAGAATTCCGTCCCGGAATTTAAGTCTAAGGTAGTTGTCAGGGTTGTATATGGAAATAAATGTGGGTATTTGTCGCGAATTTGGTCCTCACATTCCCAAGTATATTCTGGTCCTCGTTTAGAGTTCCATCGAACCTTGACAATGGGGATACGGTTTTGCTTCAACTGTTTTACCTCTCTGTCCATAATTTCCATCGGTTCTTCTGTAAATACGAGTTTGTTATCAAGTCGGATTTCTTTCATTGGGATGACAAGAGATTCATCTGACTGGCATTTCTTTAAATTTGACACGTGAAATGTATTGTGTACTCTGCTGAGTTCTTCTGGGAGCTCAAGTCTATAAGCCACTGGACCAATCCTTTCCAGGATTTTGAATGGTCCAATGTACCTAGGGTTTAACTTTCCACGCTTTCCGAAGCGTAACATTCCTTTCCAGGGAGAAACTTTTAACATAACTCTGTCTCCAACCTGAAATTCCATTGGTTTTCGCCTCACATCGGCGTAACTCTTTTGTCTGTCTCGTGCGGCTTGCAGTCGTTGCATGATCTTAAATATATTTTCCGTTGTCTCGTGGATAAGTTCTGGTCCTGTGAGTTGTACATCTCCCACTTCAGCCTAACAAACAGGTGATCTGCACTTTTGGCCATAAAGTGCTTCAAACGGCGCCGCCTTGATACTGGCGTGATAGTTGTTGTTGTAGGAGAATTCTGCCAACGGCAAGTGTTTGTCCCAACCTTTTCCGAAGTCTATTACACATGCCCGAAGCATGTCTTCTAAGGTTTGAATTCTCCTTTCACTCTGCCCATCAGTCTGTGGGTGATAAGCAGTGCTCATATCTAAACGGGTACCAAGAGCTTTCTGCAGAGTCTGCCAAAATCTAGAAGTGAATCGGCTATCTCTATCTGAGATAATGGAGATTGGCACTTCGTTTCGGGACACTATTTCCTTCAGAAACAACTGTGCGAGAGTACTCATCTCGTCAGTTTCTTTGATCGGTAAGAAATGAGCAGACTTGGTGAGACGATCAATGATGACCCAGATGGTGTCCAATCCGGTTTACGTCCCTGGTAATTTGGTGATGAAGTCTATAGTAATTCATTCCTATTTCCATACTGGAAGTTCGGGTTGTACCAGCAATCCTGACGGCTTTTGACATTCCGACTTTACTCTTTGAGTAGGTCAAACATTTCCCAACATACTCGGCGATGTCATCCTTCATGTTTGGCAACCAATAGAGTTTCTTGAGATCCTGATACATCTTGTCAGAACCCGGGTGAATGGAGTACTTAGATTTGTGGGATTCATGCATAATGAGGTCACGTATACCTCCTCAGAGTGGAACCCAACTTCTTTCTTTGAAGGAAAGCATTCCGTCTGATCTTTTCACGAAACCATTCTCATTTTCTGGCATACCGTGGATTCTTTCACTGGATCTGTTCTCTTCTCTAAGAGCTTCAGATTGAGCTTTGAGGATCTGTGATGGAAGGGGTGAACAAATTGTCATTCCAAAAGATCGGACTCTGAGAGGTTTAATTCGTTCCTTTCTGCTCAAGGCATCAGCTACAACGTTTGCCTTCCCTAGGTGATAGCGAATTTCACAATCATAGTCATTGAGTAACTCTAACCATCGTCGCTGTCTCATGTTCAACTCCTTTTGATCAAGGATGTGTTGAATACTTTTGTGATCGGTGAAAACCGTGCACTTGGTGCCCTACAAGTAATGTTTCCATATCTTAAGAGCAAAGACTACTACTCCTAATTCTAGATCATGAGTTCTATAGTTCTCTTCGTTCTTTTTGAGTTGTCGAGAAGCATAGGCTATTACTTTGCTCCTTTTCATCAGTACTACACCAAATCCGTGGTGTGACACATCACAATACACTACGAAGTCTTCGCTTCCTTTGGGTAGTGCTAAGATTGGTGCTTCACAGAGTTTTTGTTTCAAGAGTTGGAAAGCTGACTCTTGTTTTTCTTCCCAGTTATACTTCTTGTTCTTCTGGGTCAGTTCTGTCAGAGGCTTTGCGATCTTTGAGAAATCTTCTATGAATCTTCTGTAGTAACCGGCGAGACCTAAAAATTGACGTATCTCTGTTGGGTTTGTAGGAGATGCCCAATCTTTAACCGCCTCAATCTTGACAGGGTCTACATGGATAACTTGACTGTTGATAACATGCCCAAGAAATTGTACCATTGGAATCCAAAAGTCACATTTGGAGAATTTGCATACAACGTTTCCTCTTTGAGTAACTCTAAGATGGTTCTTAAATGTTCAGCATGTTCTTCCTTGCTGCGGGAGTAGATTAAAATATCGTCTATGAACACGATCACGAATTTGTCCAAGTATGGTTTGCATACTCGGTTCATCAAGTCCATGAACACTACGGGTGCATTGGTTAGACCAAATGACATCACTTAAAATTCGTAATGTCCGTATCGCGTTCTGAAAGCTGTTTTGGGAATGTCTTCTTCTCGGACTCTCAGCTGATGATATCCCGACCTTAGATCAATTTTTGAGTAGACACTTGATCCTTGTAACTGATCAAATAAATCATCGATCCTGGGTAATGGATATCGATTCTTTACGGTGAGTTTGTTCAACTCTCTTTAATCAATACACATTCGGAACGTTCCGTCTTTCTTCTTGATGAATAAGACCAGAGCTCCCCAAGGTGATGAACTCGGTCGGATGAATCCCTTATCTGATAGCTCTTTCAATTGCTCAGATAACTCTTTCATTTCATACGGTGCCGGCCTATAGGGTGCTTTTGCAACTGGTGCCGCCCCAGGCACTATATCGATCTAAAATTCTACTTGACGAACGGGTGGAATACCGGGCAAATCTTCCAGAAAACACTTCAAAAAAATCTTTGACGACTGACACATCTTCAAGTTGTTTCTCTTTCGATTCATTTTCCATCACTTGAACCAAAAACATGTGACATCCTTTGTTCTATACTTCACCGTTTTGATATACGAGATAATGCTAAGTCGAGTTCTACTTTGATCGCCACGAACAATAAGAGTTTCACCATTGAGTGGAATTTGGACGACTTTCTCGTCACAGATGATTCTAGCATGGTGCTTGGATAACCAATCCATGCCAACGACGACGTCAAAACTACCAAGTTGAATAGGCATGAGGTCGATGGGAAAATGTTTGTTTAATAAGGTTAGGGTGCAACCTTGGATTACCGTATTGGTGCCTATTAGGTTTCCGTTAGCTATTTCAATTTCGTACGTAGTGTCTAGTTCTATTGGGGCAATGTTAAGCAGAGAAGCAAATGAAGTAGACACAAAGCTCTTATCAACTCCGGAATCAAATAATATTTTAGCACTTTATTGGTTAAGTAAGAATGTACCCGTGACTACGCCAGGGTCCTGCGGTACATTTCTGTCACCTAGTACATATGCTCTCCCACGAGCAGCGTTGTTCTGATTAGTATTCTGTCTTGGGCAGTGGGTCCTATAGTGCCCCTTCTCGCCACACCCGTGGCACACTATTGCTATCGGTTGTAAATTTGCACCAGTGGCCCTGCAGTCACTAGTTCTGTGGCCTATTTTTTGGCACTTTTCGCATTTGGCAGGGCAAGGCCCAGTGTGATGCATTCTGCATTTGTTACACGGGGGTAGTGTTCTGGTATAATCTTTTCTGTCAGTTGGTGCAGCAACACAAGCCCTGGCAGCTTCCTGCCTGCGATTTTGTTGGTGGTGGTAATTGTTGCGATTTTGTTGATAATTACGGTTATGGTTGTTGTTGTTGTTGTACCTGTTATTTTTGTGAGTAGTGGTTCCTCTATCATCAAACTTTCGCTTATGATCATTGTTTCCGGAGGTAGAACCCCGTTTAATTTCCCGGTCTAGTAATCGTTGTGCAATTGTGATGGCTTCTTCCAGAGTTGGTGGTTTTGATGAGGTGACATTTCCCTCAATGCTTCGAGGCAGTCCCTCGACGTACTTCTCCAACATCTTTTCAAGATCCGGCACCATGGTTGGGCACAGTGCAGCAAGTTCTTGAAACCTCCTATTGTAATTTTTTATATCATTCCCCTTCACAACCAGCTGGTGGAATTCCTCTTCCAGTTTCTTAATTTCAATACGTGGGCAGTACTTCTTTAGCATTTTCTGTTTCAATTCGGCCCAAGTAACCTGATACGCAATACCCATGGTTTGGGCGGTAGCGTTCCACCATGATAGTGCATCTTCCAGAAGAGTCCCTGTGGCATAGGTGACTTTGCAGTTGTCAGGACAACTGCTTCTCATGAAGACCGTTTCAGTACGCTCAAACCACTGAGCAAGTTCAGTCACTCCTTCTGAACCCTTAAAGTAAGTTGGCTTGCAACTCATGAAATCCTTGTAGGTACACTTGCAAAATGCAGATGCCTCGCTTTCGGTCGTTGCCCTGTTGTTGCTACTCGAACGAGCTATTGTAGCCGCTTGAGTTTCGAGAGCTGCAGCAACGCTGTCGGCTACCAGTTTCTGGATAGCTGCTGGAGTCATGGCTGGTGTTGGTGTCATAGTTTCTTTTCTTGTGCGAGCCACACTTCTATTAATACCACAAGAAAACACAGATTTAGAATCCACATAATGACCATGTTAGAATAATTCGAGAAACAAGGTAATTGCATACAAGTCCTAACAATACTGTCACAATGTGAAATCACAACCAACTGAGAATCATAAAATCACGACATGTCCGGGTACTATCGTACATGTATTATAACAAATGATCAACTCTTGGTATAGGATTGCTAAGGAACAAACTGATTCATCATCTACAAAGGCTGAAGTTCAGCAACTTTCTCTTTCATCAAGTTTTTTCTGAAATTTTCCTTATTAAAAGTCTGTGATTATAGCCCAGTTATAACATACAAAGAAACATAACAATCATAAATAACATCACGACATGTCTGAATACAATCACAATACACATGAACAACCACGGCAACATAAATCAACATCAATATATAGTAAATCCATAACCAACAACATATATTAATAACTTGATCAGTTGTGTTACAAAACAGAACGATACAAGGTCCTTTATTAATGTCACATGTGGCAGGCTAAGATGCCTCAAAACTATAATTGATGTACTATATGTCTAACTACTGGATGTCTCATCTATGTGTCCCGTGAGCTCTGTGATCTGATCCAAGAGTCTCTGTATATCTGTCTGCTGCCTGACCTGCATTTCCTCGATGAGGCTCTCTAGTGTAGCGGCCCTGTGGCGAGCTTGTAGAACTTCTTCGATCTGCCTCTGATTCTCTTGCTGAAAGACCGTCATCTAAGATCGCGTCTAAACCATCTCTGTCTGAATCCTAGTCAAACCATCCTGTAGGTCCATCCTCTTTGTCATGAGGTCATGTATATTGTCATCGACCGTCTCGGGGCGGTCGAGAGATACCCTGTCAAAGATGCTCAGTAGCATGTCAATCTGCTCCTCATGACGCTCCAGTCGCGTCATGATAGTGGAGGGGGTAGGTGTACGGGTAGCTGCTGCCCTGGAGCTCTCCCAGTCTCGAAGACTCGAGCTGGAGGGGTAAAACTTGGAGGGAAGAGTAAGTCCTCCTCAGGTGTCGGCTCCCGATGATGGGGTGCGAACGGGTATGACTGGGTAAGTAGGTTAAAAAGGTAGTCGGGTCTGACCGAAGGTAGAAGGGGTGATGATAGTAGTGGTGGTAAGGTGTGTTCAGGAGATAATGGTGGTGTCAGCCTGATCATGTCTAATGGTGATGTCGGGGATAGAGGTGGTGATGGTGGTATAATCGGAACCATTGGTAATCGTACCCTCTTGCGGGGAGTGTGCATCCTGATGGGACCATTTGGATGACTCCTGAATGGTCTCATAAAAGGCTCAGGCTCATACGGTTTTAGGATTCTGACTCATCTGCGCTGGAAAACCGGTGCAGGTGGGGGTAGTGGTGTAGGTAAAGGAGTCTCTGCGTCAGATGCAGGTAGCCACTACTGCGACTGCATGTACTGATCATATGATAGTGGGGTGTAGGTAGGAGAAACTGGATGGTTCTCCGGGAGAGGTGGTGAAATATATGCCCGTCTAGCTTGCACGTACGGGTCCTCTAACAGGGGTGAGTTTGGGTTGCCTGGTGCAACAGGTGTCATAGGTGGTGTAGGAACAACTTCACCCTCCTCGAAGGGCTCTGTTTCGTCTGATGCGACATTCAACACTGTAGCAGTCGAGGTACTAGGAAATACTGGTGAGGTGATGGACGATAGACTATCCTCGGACTCCACATCAGATGGTAAGGTGCTAAGGTGAGAAACTGAAGACATGGTACTGTAATAACCTCGAAAGTAGTAAATGTAAGGAATCAATATAGAATCAAGTATATAAAAGTTGATATGAAATAATCTGTTAAATAACACTCTATAGACGGTGTTGTAAATATGTAGGCACGGAGGGCGTAAGGTGGTATGGTGTAAAATGATCCATTTTGAAAGCATAGTTATAGTCCAGTGTTTAAAATATACTTGGTTCTCTATAACCATGGCTCTGATGCCAATCTGTAACACCCCCTAAATTTCAACTTAACAGCGGAAGACTAATTGGGGTATTACTGGAAGGATCACAGTCATATTCATAAAAAACGACTCAAAAAGAGGCATTTTGAAAGTTATTATCACTCATTTAATAATTCAAGTACAAAAAGGATTTCAATGTTTAATATCTCACAAAAGATATGATAGTTTGAAATGAATGATAGAATTTATTTGACACCAAAAACCATCAGTTTATTTGCCCACTCCGTGCCTTGAATGCTCCATTAGTTACCTGAGATAAACATGCTAAAAGTTAACAAAATTGTTGAGTGAATCCATAGTATTTGTATATAGTAATCAGTTTGAACACAAGTCTCAATTTGTATAATTGCATAGAAACATAATCATAGTAGAAATAGTAATATTGCAGTTCGATATATTGCCCTAAGTCTCACGGCACTCAAACCTTAACGAGTACCATCGAAATGGTATGAATACACCACCGAAATGGTGTAAGTATGTGGCCCTCTGATGTGTGCGTGTGTATTGCTCTAATTTCTATATCCACGGCAGCGGCTCCAAAGACTTGGTGCGCGCGTGATGTGTCGTTGTGGTTTTAGCAGTATTCAAGTTTTAAATTTATATTTAGCCGACTTATCAATAAAAAAATCACTTTAACGAGCAGTGTACCCGGTCAGTATGAATATAATGGTAAGTAGAGTGTCGATCACTAAGAGTGGAACGTATTATCTAGTCATTCTAATCAGTATTTTAATATCCTAGGTTAGCTATACAACCTAATCTAACGCAAGGGGGTTCAGCCTGAGAGACTGGCACGGTTTGGTTATGATTAAATATAAACTAAACTAATGAGCACGAATCAGCGATTAGCACACACGTACACAGATAGATACTTGAGACAATAAGAAGACCTGTCCTGATAATTAAGTAGTTTGTCACTTGTTTTATTGCTAGTTTTATATGAAGTGTATATAATTAACCCTTTCTCGTTGGCTCTAATCTTATCGGCGAGTAAACCCTTAATGATCACTTATGTCTATCCCACTATCCTAGAGTATTGAGCATTTGTGATGCCCACGTTTCGTATACGCTAGAACAGATAGGCGAGGGAGGGGCATGGCGACCCAAGCAATGCTCAGCTAGACACAGAGGTTATCAGTGCACTAATAAAAGTCACCAAAGACATCAAAATATAAACTTTAATTATTGGGAAAGCAATTTTAAGGGGTGCCCATGATTTTCCGTAGTCACATGGAATCGGCCCATCAATCCTGATGAATTAAAGTGTACTAATACAATAAAACTAAACTACTTAATGAATTGAATACATGCAGGACCTTCTTACAGCTCTTGTATCTTCGTTTAGGGTGTGTCTTGTGCTGCTAACACGTCTGAATTCGGCTTAGGGTTTCTTCGGTCTTCGGTCTTTTTGTAATAACTAGGCTCTCGAAATTCGTCTGGCCTTGGGGTATTTATAGTTTCTGTCTGAGGGTTAGATGCGGCGCATAGGATAAGTAGATGCAGCGCATTGACTTAACTTCGTGTGGGGTCCAAGATTAATATATTCAGGAATATTCGTACACCGCCTTAAGATGCGGCGTAACTCCATTCTTGTATGCGGCGTATGTCCTTTGCCGTCTTGGATCGTAACTTGTGAAATCTTGATAGTGATGCGCCGTATGTAAGAAGTAGGATGCGGCGTATCTGGAGCAGAATGGTCTTGATCTTGTACATTTCAGTAGACTCTTAATATCTTGCTTGTTTTGCTCCATAATTAGTCCAAAATCGCCAAGTTTCACATAATACTTGTTTTTACCTGAGAATTACAAAAGTAAACATTAACGTATCAATTCTCATATATAATATAATAAAACAAGTCAAATAAATAGGATAAATGATAATGATAAAATGTACTTATTTGAGTTCATCAAATATCCCCCCACTTGAACTTTACTTGTCCCTAAGTAAACCTTAGAATAAATCTTATGAAAATGTATCCTAAAAGATATTAGGATTTATTTTTATATTAAAGCATGTATTCGTTTTGTCATAATTGCACAACCAAACACTTAACGAATTAGAAATAAAATAAAATATTTTGATAAAAGCAAATCTAATCGTTTAACTGTCCAGTCGTGACGAATATTCTATCATAAGCTTGGCAAGTATACACATCTCCCCCACTAAAGCCAAGGAATAACAAGTTTAAAGCGGTAAAAAGGGTTTGTTGGTTAAGGGTTAATCATTCTTCTTAATCTCTATCGATCTCAAATTCCAGAAAAGGCGAAAAAATCACAAATACATGATCGAATCCACGACCACGATACTTGCAATTGCTCAAATCCTTAACTCGAATGGGCTAAAGATAGGACCAAGTAATCTTTACCAATAATATTATATCAAAAAGGGCGACAAAATCATAAATACATAGTCGAATCCACGACTACGATACTTAAGATTGCTCAAATCCCTAATCTCAATAAATCAAAGGTTTGGATAAAGAATAATATAGGGTATGGATAATATTTGGGATATAAATTGGTGTAAAATGAAAAATAAACAAAACAGATAAATTAAAATCCTAAGTGTGGTAAATTACTTTCCCAACCATCCCATGAATAAGACTCATATCATTGAATAACTCACGCTTTAACACTTGAAACACACGCTTTAGGTAGACACGAATTATACTCAACAAGATCTCAATCAAAGAATAACCTTAGTTGGCGTTCCCATAACGGCCAACTCCCATTCAATCCATAAATATAATATGCAACAAATAGTGGTGATATCGCCCACTTAATACAAAACTTTACATAAGTTGGTTAAAACAAACTTCCAACTTTTCCCTTTTCTTTTTTTTTCTTTTTCTTTTTTTTTTTTCGATTTTTTTTTTTTTTTTTTTTTTTTTTTTTTTTTTTGACAACAACATATATGTGTAAAATTTCACGACTTTTCTATCACTATTTTTCGGGATAATTTTTCCATACTCTTCATACTTTCAGAGATAACTGTAATAGCGAAAGTAGTAAACACACGAAAAATAAACTCAAAGATATACAATATTTACTTTCATACCAATTGCATTGTGCAATTTCCTGACTCAACCAAAGATAATGAATTACGCACGCGAACACAGGTAATGTAAGGAAACACACTTTGCCTAAAGCAATTAACCAACCACGGATTTTAATCTACAGGGTAGGCTAAGGTGTAAGGGTGTTAACGAAACATTATAACAAAGGTGTAAGAAACGAAAGGAATGGCTCTGAGTGTTTTTCTAGGGGTATCTTACTCTAAAAGTGAGAGTAACAAAGGGTTTATACGGGGGTTAACTAACCAGTGTAGTTAGTTAATATCACATAACATATAAAGGCTATTTGGGTGTAATCCTAGAAATTTACCAATTTAGACAAGTCATTCCAATTATATAGATAATACTTATTATGGTGGTCTCGAATAGTATACAAGCCAAGTTCTAAAGTTTACAAGTCACCGGCACACTCATAGATTTGTGAATTTTGAAAAGTTCACAATTTTTGAAAATAAGGTTATGTGTGCAGCTATGTAATTTAGACTTTAAACAAAAACATGCTAAAAATTTTAAATTTTGATATATTAAGCGCATTTTAAGCATATTTTGAAAAAGTTTAGGACAAGTAAGTGTTCTAATTCTCCAATCCCCCTACTTAAGTTAAACAACGTCCTCGTTGTTTGTATTAAAGGTTAAAAACTGGAAAATAAAAGAATTAGAACAGAAAAAACTCCCCTGAGATTTGCTCGGTATGATCCTCCATTATTTGTATAAGAGCAAAAATCAACTTTCTTGTGGATTAGAACGTTTAAGCTTCATAGATGATGTATCCACAAAAATGCAGGAATCTATAATACCATTCAGACTTTAACACACCTGAGTTAAGAAGGTTCAAACTTGCATAATACATTAGTAGTTAGTAAAAATAAAACTTAAAAATTAAAATGAAAATCATCAGGTCAGTCGATACGCCGTATCTTATGGAAGAAGATACGCCGTATCGAGCCTGGAATAAATACGAATCAGAATAAAAGATGCGTCGCATCCTTAACCAGGGATGCGCTGCATTAAAATACTGACAGAAAGTTTTAAAGTCAAAAATAAAAATGCAGAAAATTAAATAAGATATGACCATTGCAGGCGATGCGTCGCATCTTAGGATTGAGATGCGCCGTATCTTCTGCAGGCCTGACAGACTCGACACAGAACAGAAAGTAAAAATTCTCCGGGTTGTCTCCCGGTCAGCACTTGTCTTTATTCCAGAGTCTTCAAGTTAGACTCACGTTCAGCTCCTTATTTTGTTCTTGTTACGTGCCATCCTTCTTCTTTCATCCGAAAGATGTTCCCGTATAGCTCCGCAACATTTTCTTCCGTTCAACTTAATCTAATATATGCTTTGGTCTTCGTCGCAACATATTCCTCATCAGGTCCCAAAGAGTATTTGATGACTTTAATTTTTTCAGAAATAATCATGGGTGGCTTATTATAAGGGATCCCAAGTAGTCGACACTTTCTCTTGATGAATTCTTCTTCGTCTTTATCAACAAACTTGAAATAAGGATCCTCATTCAAATAGTCATCAAGTTCATCAATCAATTCTCCATGCGACTCATCGTTATTATTATAGGGATTATAACTAACCACGTTAAAGGATTGATAATAATCTTGAATCTCATCCCACTCTCTTTTCAATTCCCATTGCAAGCGTCGACTAAGCTTAGTGTAATCATCAAATTGTCCATGCACCCATTCCCAGAAAGTAGTGTCTGATGCTCCCTTAAGTTCTTTTAAGTAATTGATTCTACCTTTTTCTTGCAAAGCCTCTGCTTTACGTGGGCAGTCTTCAACTTTTTCATACCAATCGTCGTCTTCAAAGTATACATCGTTTCCAACCCGTTTCATACCAATTATACTTCCCCCATTACAGGTTCCATCATTCTTCCAATCACAGGTTGGCCATTCACTACTTCCATCCTTGAAATGGAAAGGTTTACAAGTGTGATTAATATGCTCAAATTCCCATGGTTTATCCCAAACCCATGGTATTTGGTCATTCCATTCGTAGTACCAAGTGTTTTTGAACTCGTCATAAGTTTTGAACCCCGGTAGGTCTCCAGTTAGCACATCAGCGTCGATTTGAAGAAGGTAATTAAATTCTTTGAATTGTTTGCACAAAGGTGTCTCATAATTGAACACATCAATGTCTATGCTGAATAATTCTTCAATCCTTTCCTCGATTGTTGAATTGTCATGTGATGATCCATTGTTGCTTTCTACTTCCTCATCATCACCTCTCATCCAATATACCCATAACACATCTTTAGTAGCTCGGTCCATGATCTTATGGTTATTGAACTTACTAGCTAACCAATTTGAAAAATCAACATTGTTAGGATCGTGGTTAACGTCAAAGCTAGTGTTACCAATCATGTTCCTTCTTATCTTCATGAACTCATTAAATTGTTCTTTAAAACTTCGTGTCAACCATGAGGTCACAATCCGTTTGACTTCATTTACAGGAGCAAATTTGGGATCGCCGTATTTAAGTTCAAGCCACTCTTCTAAAGAGTAATCCATCAACCTTACCAACTTTCCATGAAATAGTATCTCCGACTCAGCATACATTCTTTCGTTATCCAGATAGCTTTTATCTAATCCCCAATACTGTTCGGAATAAGGCATATAAGAAGTTTGTGTAGGTTGGACTTCATAGCTTTTGTTGCTCGATTTGTTGACTGCTTTTGCTGAGTTCATGTATTCAATTTGGAATTTCCCATCTTTTTCTTCGATAGTAGTCCAAGTTAATCCTTTAGATTCAATGATGGGCCATAAGAGTAACAATTCATCTTCAGTGTAGCTCATTAGTAAATCATAAAAGAATATCCCATCTTCAACATTGCATAAGCGTTTGAATTCCTTATAAGTAGCTTCAAGAGGGGTCTCCCAAGAGAATAAATCGGCATCAATCATGAGCACATTAAATTTATCACACTCCTCATCACTTTCCAGAATTAACGGCTTTTTGGTGCGGGACTTTTCATTGTGCTTATCATCCATAAGTTCCTTAGCAAGATATCCGTTCACTGACATGTCTTCCATAGCAAAACCTGTCATCATAGGTAAAATCGTCAGTAGGATTTGTTCGCTAGAAGAGAAATTAATGAATTTAGAAACAGATATAAAGAATAAAAATAACTGATATCTGCAGACGATGCGCCGTATCCAGAAAATTGGATACGCCGTATCTTATAATCGTTAAAATTTAATCCGACTTTTATTCAGAAAGCAGATACGCCGCTTATAATTTAGAATGCGCCGTATCAGTTTATTTATCAAAAATCGATTATATTTATTAAAATTAAATGTGTCGTATTAACAGAAGCTAATGCGCCGTATTTTCGTTACGTTTCAAAATACAAGATTTTTGATTCAGAAGATGCGCCGTATCGATAAAAATCGATGCGTCGTATCTGTTTAAAAAATCGAAAACCTGTTTTCAATTTAAATAGACAATACGCCGTATCTGTGAAAACAGATGCGTCGTATGGCGTTATCGTTTAGAAAAATTTCTTATTAAAAACAGAATACGCCATATCTTGGGGAAAGATGCGTCGTATCGAATTTATTAAACGCGTTGTATTTTATAAAAATTAAACGCAATACGCCGTATCTGTGAAAACAGATGCGCCGTATCGTTTGTATCAGCTCAGTACAACGATAGCAGAATGCAAGAAAATAAATAAAAACAAAAATAAAAACAAACAAAAAGAAACAAAAATTAAAGAAAATAAAAACACACAAAACAGAAAATATGCAAATAATACAATGAATGCAATTTAACTAATATATAACAGGGTTAGCGGTTAGAATCAAAAAATTAAAAAGAAAACCTAATTAAAATACTAATCAAATTAACAGATAATAACAATTCACTCCCCGGCAGCGGCGCCAAAAACTTGATGTGTGCATGTGTATTGCTCTAATTTTTATATCCACGGCAGCGGCTCCAAAGACTTGGTGCGCGCGTGATGTGTCGTTGTGGTTTTAGCAGTATTCAAGTTTTAAATTTATATTTAGCCGACTTATCAATAAAACACACACTTTAACGAGCAGTGTACCCGGTCAGTATGAATATAATGGTAAGTAGAATGTCGATCACTAAGAGTGAAACGTATTATCTAGTTATTCTAATCAGTATTTTAATATCCTAGGTTAGCTATACAACCTAATCTAACGCAAGGGGGTTCAGCCTGAGAGACTGGCACGGTTTGGTTATGATTAAATATAAACTAAACTAATGAGCACGAATCAGCGATTAGTACACACGTACACAGATAGATACTTGAGACAATAAGAAGACCTGTCCTGATAATTAAGTAGTTTGTCACTTGTTTTATTGCTAGTTTTATATGAAGTGTATACAATTAACCCTTTCTCGTTGGCTCTAATCTTATCGGCGAGTAAACCCTTAATGATCACTTATGTCTATCCCACTATCCTAGAGTATTGAGCATTTGTGATGCCCACGTTTCGTATACGCTAGAACAGATAGGCGAGGAAGGGGCATGGCGACCCAAGCAATGCTCAGCTAGACACAGAGGTTATCAATGCACTAATAAAAGTCACCAAAGACATCAACATATAAACTTTAATTAATGGGAAAGCAATTTTAAGGGGTGCCCATGATTTTCCGTAGTCACATGGAATCGGCCCATCAATCCTGATGAATTAAAGTGTACTAATACAATAAAACAAAACTACTTAATGAATTGAATACATGCAGGACCTTCTTACAGCTCTTGTATCTTCGTTTAGGGTGTGTCTTGTGCTGCTAACATGTCTGAATTCGGCTTAGGGTTTCTTCGGTCTTCGGTCTTTTTGTAAAAACTAGGCTCTCAAAATTCGTCTGGCCTTGGGGTATTTATAGTTTCTGTCTGAGGGATAGATGTGGCGCATAGGATAAGTAGATGCGGCGCATTGACTTAACTTCGCGTAGGGTCCAAGATTAATATATTCAGGAATATTCGTACACCGCCTTAAGATGCGGCGTAACTCCATTCTTGTATGCGGCGCATGTCCTTTGCCGTCTTGGATCGTAACTTGTGAAATCTTGATAGTGATGCGCCGTATGTAAGAAGTAGGATGTGGCGTATCTGGAGCAGAATGGTCTTGATCTTGTACATTTCAGTAGACTCTTAATATCTTGCTTGTTTTGCTCCATAATTAGTCCAAAATCGCCAAGTTTCACATAATACTTGTTTTTACCTGAGAATTACAAAAGTAAACATTAACGTATCAATTCTCATATATAATATAATAAAACAAGTCAAATAAATAGGATAAATGATAATGATAAAATTTACTTATTTGAGTTCATCACCCTCGAGTAGGAGATTGCCATCTTCCTATTTCCTTCAAATAAAGTGCATTTGACTAATCCGGCTAGCAACTAAGGCCATCTTCCGGCTGGTTCGAATAGGCAGTCATCCTCCAATAGATCTATTCACTATATTCGCGTTCACTCGCAAGTGATTAATGGCTCTGATGGGAGGGGCTTTTGGCAATAGTGGTAACTTAAGCAATATCAATCAGGTATAGCATACAGAAAATACTTGTGTTCTGTTTTGTAGCATGTATCTCCCCACGAGTTGAAAATATATAAAAGATAAAAAGTGGGACAATGAGCTCACCTTGGCTGTAGTTGACAAAGATAATGTAACGTTAAATGTAATATGGGAACGGCTCCAACACACGACCTGAATAATAGGGAAGTCTGAGATTTCGATAGTTTAAGCTTGGCTTAATGCGAATAATGATTGTGGAAATAGTATCGGATAATGAATTGGTTTGTGATGAGGATGGATGATATGCTTAAAATGCATAAAGTTCAAAAATAATATTATATATAATATTATCTTGTTTTTATGTTTATTGAATCCGTAGATATCCTCTCTTCAAAAGTTGGTGGATGAAAAGTTATGTTATTCGTTAGAAACTCCGTTATATAAATATATATATACGTATCGTCTTTTAAATAAACCTTACGAAACGTATAAATGGCTTTTTAGGATGAAAATGTATAAAAAATTTAGTGTGAATATATATAGAATAAAGTTACTGAATGGTCCTCCAAGTTATATGAAATTTACACTTTTAACCCTAACGGTGAAACTTTTACATCGTTAGTCCAAGGTTAGATTATCTTTACATTTTTGGTCCAAAATATCCAAATATGACACTTTAACACTCCTAGTTACTGAATATTCATTTCTTACCCTTAATTTATCAAAATGACAGTTTGACACTAATTTATGTGAAAGTTTACACTTTTAACCCGATTAGCATAACATTTGCATTTATAGTCCAAAAATCACAAATATTAGATTTTAACTTTTTCGAGAATTACATAAGTCAGAAACAGCTTATTTAAGTTTATAAAACTGCTTATTACATGAAAAGAGCTTATTTTTAAGTTTTTGGGCCTTAAGGAAATTAAAACAGGCCCGTTAAGGTTTTAAAAGTCCAATGGGTTTCGAATCGATTGGGCTTGATTATGGGCTCAAGATATGTTACTTTTAACTTATCTAAACTGCTTATGGACTGCTTATTCAAGAAGTGCTTATTTTGAGCTTAGTAGGCTTTAAGGCCCACTCGATAATACTTAGTGATTTAAAACTGTTTCGAGGGCGTGCAACTTATAGGTTCGAAAAGGTATTATAAAAGCTTATCAAAGTAGCTTATTGATACTGCTTATTAGTTTAGCTTATGGAGAATTGAGTTGAGTAGTTAGCTCGATAGGTCACACGTCTAAAAATGATTTTATGGCTTGTTGTAGTGTCGTTCACCTTGATAGATCTTATGAGCTTGGTAGAACTCGTAGAAAACTTATTTAAACACAAGTAAACTACTTTGAGAATCTCTGAATAATAAACTTGTATTAAGGCGGAAACTAAACACAAGAGTTAAAGAAGAATGAATAACTAATAAACGTTGATCCTCTATGGATCTTTTATTTTCTAATGATATTGTTTTCAATGTCGTCCATAAACCCTAGCTGCATGTTTCTTTTATAGACTAAGAAACCCTAATACAGCTCATAACAAAACCGTGTAAAAATCTCTTCCTAGAATAAATCTAACAAACATACTAAAAATACGCTATGACCAGCAGCAATGAACACTGCCAGCAGAAACGAATCAAAGCTACCAGCAGGAACCATGACCAGCAGCAACTAATACTACCAGCAGGAACCGCTTTATACTAACAGCAGCAATGAACTATTACATAAATTATAAAATTCCTAACAATCCTCCCCTAAACTGGAATTTGACTAGGTTAATTTCCAGTTTCTTGATAGATCTTTGAAGTCCAGAGGTAGAGAATTAAACTTGATCTGCAGCAGCATCAATAAAGTAACCCGCAGCAACCAGACTATAACCAGCAGCAACAAGTAACCTTTAGCTTGAAGTCCAAGTATCCAGCAGCAACAAAAGGAAACCAGCAGCAGCAACCATGACTATGTGTACATCAAAACATTTAAGTTTTATACTATTCTCATCACTTCCAGGTGTGTTAACTCCTGTGAGAGGTGAATCATTGAAAATTAATGGATTTGATGTCTCTTTACCAATAGCCATCACTACTGGAGTAGCCAATATTTAGGTGTGTAAGACCATGGTACATTGATAACCATATGATTTTTAGTAAATCATCAACTATAAACGGGTTTGAGTCGTCTTTACCTGTAGCCGTTTGCTCAGGACTAGCCAATTCTTAGGTTTAAGAGAACATTTGGTGAATTGAATACCAAATATGGTTTTCCACAGCCTTTACCACAAGCCATATACTTGTGGGCTAGCCAATTCATTGGAAACCACAAAAGGAGTAAAATCCATGGCAAATTGAAAACCATTCAACTCTTAGTAATGAAACATCGGTGAGTTGAGAACCCTATAGTTTTGAGCAAACTATTACAGCTATCAACGGATTTGATTATCACACCAGAGCCGTACCCTCATAGTGAGTCAACTCTTTCTTGTCTGTTAGACATGGTGAGTTGATTACCATTTGTTGTGTGGTTAAAAACCAACACTGTACCTGCAAATGGTTAGTATATAAGCTATTTTTTTTAATAACTATAACTGTAAAGAAAATAAAATAAACCGAAAATAAAATAAAGCAGAAACAAGAAAACAAAGAAAATGAAAAATATACAACAATAAACCTCCCCTTAGACTTATACCTCCCCTCAATCTCAGCACTTAAGGATTAAGCATCCCAATATGGACCACCAAATGGTTAAATCTAGGTCCATCAAAAGCCTTGGTTAACAAATCAGCCACATTGTCATCAGTGTGAATTTTAAGCACTTGGATAAGATGCTTCTCATAAGCATCTCGTATAAAATGGTGCCTAATCTCAATGTGCTTGGTCCTTTGATGAAAAAACAGGGTTCTTAACAATGCAGATAGTGCTTTGGTTATCAATAAAGATTTTAGTGTTCATGAAGTTGAACCCATAGTCTAACAACTGATTTTGCATCCAAAGTATCTGGCCACAACAGCTAGCAGCAACAACATACTCTGCCTCAGTAGAAGATGTAGCCACTATAGTCTGCTTCTTGCATTGCCAAGAAACTAACCTTCTTCCCAAAAACTGACAACCCTCAGTAGTAGATTTTCTATCAAAATTAGCACCAGCATAGTCACTGTCACTATAAGCTTCCAGCACAAAAGGAGAATCTCTTGGGTACCAAAGACCCAACTTAGGTTGTCCTTTGAGGTATTTGAAGATCTTCTTGACTGCATTCAAGTGTGAAGTTAATGGCGAAACTTGATGTCTGGAACAAGCACTGACTGCAAACATGATGTCAGGTCTAGAAGCTATCAAATACATCAATGAACCTATCATGGATCTATATAAGTGAAAATTAACAGCAGCATCAGGTTCAGTATTGGACTTAGGCTTTGGAGCTTCATATGGTGTAGTTGCAGTCTTCACACTTTCCAAGTCAAACTTCTTAAGTATGTCTTGCACATACTTCTCCTGGCTGATAAAAATTCCATCAGGCTTTTGCTTAACCTGTAAGCCCTAGAAAAATGTCATTTCTCCCATAGCACTCATCTCAAATTCACTTTTCATCAATTCCTCAAAGTCCCGACACCAAGCTTCATTAGTGGAACCAAAAATGATATCATCTACATAAACTTGAACAAGGATGATATCTTTGTAATTCTTCCTGATGAAGAGTGTTTTGTCTATTGCCCCTCTTCTGTAACCATGTTTTAGCAAAAAGGCAGACAACCTGGCATACCATGCCCTTGGTGCCTGATGAAGGCCATAGAGTGCTTTTACTACTTTGTAAACCAAATCAGGATTCTGTGGGTCCACAAATCCCTTTGGTTGAGTAACATAGACCTCTTCTTCAATTCTACCATAAAGAAATGCACTCTTCACGTCCATCTGATAAACCACAAACCCCATAAATGATGCAAAAGCTAAAAATAATCGAATAGCTTCAACTCTTGCTACTGGTGCAAACACCTCATCATAGTCAATACCCTCCTCTTGGCGATGTCCTTGAGCAACCAACCGAGCTTTGTTTCGAACCACAATTCCCCTAGCATCCCTTTTATTCTTGAAAATCCATTTTGTTCCAATTGCATGCTTTCCTTCAGGCAAAGGTACTAACTGCCAGACTTTCTAATTTTGAAACTGCTGCATTTCCTCTTGCATAGCCTCAACCCAATCAGAATTATCAAGAGCTTGAGCTACACTGCTTGGTTCTATTTGAGACAGAAAACAAGCATAGAGGCAATGAAGATAGTCTGTGTTGGGAATTAAATATTCTGAAGTTTAAGTATCGGGAAAATATCTCAAGTAATTAAATCTGGTAGCAGTAGAGTTAAGTTTGGTGAGTTCCAAAGTTAAGTCTGCTGGTTATCTACTGGTTAAAGTCTGGTCGTTGAAGTTAAGTCTGGTGGTTAAGTCAAGTGTTAATTCTGGTGACTATCAGAGATAATTCTGGTTGATGAAGATATTAAGTCTGGTTGACTAAAAGTCAATAATACACGGTAGATAATATCTTACCCCATGTGCTCAGTCTTTATCTTATTCTCTTAGTTAACAAGTTGTGTACACAGATACATGTTGTATCTTATGTACTGACACACATAAGATAAGCTAGCAAGTTGTTTGACAAGACTTAACATTAATGTAAAGATCTTTCTTATGTTATAAAAGAAAGATCTTAGACTAGAGATAAGTGTGTGTTAAACTTATAGTGCAAAATATATCTCTCAAGAACATAGAACAAAAACAATATCACAAGAAATAGAAACTTAAGATTCAAGGTTGTAACCCTAGTGATATCTCAAGATCACTCGTATTATTATCTTAATAATATTGAATCGTTTGGTGATAAGCTTTCATTGTTCATTGTTATATAACAAACACAACTGTTCCATTTCCAAAATCATAATAACCTTCTGTAATACCCCGTAATTTTCCGAATATATGTTTTATGAGGAATTATCTCTGTTTTTCATTTACGAACTTTTCCAAGCTCATCTGACCATAAAACGTGAAGTTATTTCGCGAAACGTGAAATTTGTACACCACGCGTTCTGGCACAACCGACGATTTGTTTTGATTATTTTATTATTCGTGAGAAACGAGGCATATGAATAGTCATTTTATTGGAAAAATTATTCTAAACGCGAATATTAATTTATTCGGGCAACGAGAACTAAAGGTACACGTATTTATAATCAAAATTAATGGAAAAACGATTTTAAAATTTATGGAATAACTTTCGGATGCTCGGGAAATATTTACGACACGATTTATTGGTCTCGTTGGCGTTTTGTTAAAAATATGAAGAGATTTACATATTCAGTCCCTGAGGGCGAGCTAGGGTTTGCCACAAGTCCCAAGAGAAGCCCTATATATATCCTATTATAACTCTTTTAGGGTTAATATTCAATTGCCTCCTTCCTCCCTCTCTCCTCTCAGCCGACAAACACCCTATTTCTCTCTCATTTTCTGGCAAAAAATCCGGCCACCGGAGCCACACCGCCGCGCGTCACATCACACCTCCACCACCATCATTCATCAAATCCTATCCTCTTTTGATTGAGCTATCGCACGCGCTACCAAACCCACCCTAACATCACTTTCATTCGAGTCTCACTCTCGAATCACCACCACCATCACTCCAAACCTTCACCACTGTGTCAAGATCGAAGGTTGTTTTGGTTTATTTTGGTTCGAGTATCACCACTGCTATCACCACTTTGCGCTGCCGAGACCACCACAGCCACCATGGTTGTCAACACGCACCACCACAGCCACCGCAGCTACTGTTTTTCCTCCTCCTCTCCTCTCTTTCTCGACATGGTAAAAATCGAGAAAACGATTGTTGTTTATTTATTTCGTTTCTTTTATGAAACCGATTATAATCATGTTGTATTGTTTTCGTAGATCTAAAATTGTTTATGAAACGTGGTTATTAACTCGTGATTTAAAAACCGGATTTAAATGTTTGTAATATATGGTCTCGTGTGGTAAGATTTTATTAAAGTGGTTAGTATTTGATTTCAGTCATGGTATACGGGTCGGGTCGGACTCATGAGAGTTTCGTTTCGGTATACAGGTCTGATGTGAGGTTGTTATTGGCATGTTGAGTTGACTGTTGTGTTGTTTTGTGCTCTTTGTGTTTGTTTGGTTGTTGAGGTAAGCAGATTCGAGCCGAGACCCTTTGGTCTCGGCATGGTGATTATCGCTATGGTGTCTTGATGTTAGGACTTGGTTGGAGTCGTGACTTTTGGTCTGTTTGGTTGTCTAACCGACGAGGGTTCAATCCGAGACCCTTTGGTCTAGACATGGTAAGTAAAAGTGAATTATTGTTGTCAAATGGGACATGGTTTTATATTTGATAGATGTGGCCCCTTTTGTTTGCGTCCAGTTGTTATCAGACAATGGAATATTGATTTGCGGATTGGTAATTATTGATTTGTCTAAGGTTGAGTTGTGTAAGTCTCGGTCCAAATGACACAAGGGTGTCGGGTGAATAATTTGGTCAATTTTAAAAATGGTTCGTTTGATTTAACTAAACTAACGAGTATTAAATTGATCACTTGGCAATCCTATTGGTACGTTCGGATAATATTTGGAATCGTGATTTGGATTTGAATACGGATTTTGTCTATTATACTTGGACGTTTGGAAAATCATTGATCGTTATCGGACTTACAATATTAGATATTGGATTCGTTGAACATTTTGAGACTTGAGACGGTATAATATATTAAACTCAAAAAGACTTTAATATATTAAACTCGGACCGGACCCAAAATCTTCAATAAAACCAAAACTAATATTTGCAAGAATAATAGCGAGACATAAACTTATTAAATATTGTAATTTCATATTTGATTAACCCAAGTCTCGACGACTCGAGAAAAACTAGTTTTAATAGTAAACCCATTTCTATTTATAAAACGTTTATGTTTTATACAAACTATTTGGGATAACGGGGTAAATGTCGAAACGTACAAACTGAGTTATTTGATTTGAGGTGTTTGTTTGTCTTTAGCTTCTGAGTTTGTCTTCCTTGGTTTGAGTTCTCGTCAGTATTCTCTCAAGTTTGTTGATGTCTCTTCTCTTTGGCGTGAGTTGTATGTCGAGTCTATGTTTTCTTACCACACCAAACGGAACGTGATACTAAACTTTTGATAAGTTTTGAAAACTGAGAAATCCACGAAAACTACGACATATTGTTTTTTATAGACCTTATTACTTTGCGAGACGTATTTTGAGATATCGTATACGTATTAGGTTTTGCTGATCCTCGACTGTTGTGTACCGTCGTGCTTGTACCTCCGTGTATAGTCGTGCCGCATGTTTTGAAACCGTTGTGATACACTCTAGATGCCAGTCGTATCAGTTGTGATCTTGCATTGCTGTGGCCAAGGTGAGTTCATGGCCCCTACTTTTACCGGGTTTTTTTTTAACTATTTTCGGGGGAGAATACATGCTCGTTTTTAACTAAACTCATGACTGTTTATTTGGAATACGTGAACTGGTTGCTCTATTTTGACTATTTGGCTGATATATTTGATCTGGTTATTTGATGGCATTACGTGATTTATCTGGTATTCATGAGTGAAATCATTTAAACTATTTTATAGACCAACACTATTTTTTTGCAACTATTGCGTAGTTAGCCTAAGCTCCACTATATTTTCACATGCTTTCTAGCATGTCGTAACGTGCTTTCTAGTACGCATTTAACATGCTTTCTAGCATGCCGTAACGTGCTTTCTAGCACGCATTTAACATGCTTTCTAGCATGCCGTAACGTGCTTTCTAGCACGCATTTAACATGCTTTCTAGCATGCCCGTACGTGCTTTCTAGCACGCATTTAACTTAGAGCTAGCGCAATAAACTATTTTATTATGGGTTGCATATCCCTTATCTTGGTCCACTATTATACTTTTTCTTAACCCGTGATTTAGGCAGTGTTAGCCTACGTTGAACTTGAATTGCTTGCGAACGATGATTTGAACTTGGAAACCTTTTGGTTTAACCAAACTGTTTTAAACTAAAACCTATGAACTCACTAGCGTAAGCTGACCCTTTTAGCATGTATTTTCAGGTTTAAGGTTATAGCTTATCTTTGGAGGCGCTTGGCAAGGGGCATGGTCATAGACGACTCTGATGTTTATATTTGGGACCGCTTTAATCGTTTTGGGCCTTACTTCCGCACTATTTTCAAATGATGTAAATGTTTTACTTTTGATAATGAATTTTATTCTAAACGGTTAAGGTAAAACCGTTCTTTGTACCTTGTGTTGTGATACCAATTGAGTAGCGCCCCAGTGACATGTATGCTTCCGCTGGACCGGATTTTGGGGGTGTTACAGATTGGTATCATAGCCAGGTTATAGAGAACTGGGTTTATTTTCAAAAACCTGGACTATAACCACTTTTGGCGAAAACTTAACCCTATGACCGACACGTGCCTGCCTGCCAAGCTGATGCCTCGCGTATGACTTTGTTTGAGGATATGATTGATATGACAAGATAATTGATGATATATTAGATGAGATGTTCATGATATATTTGACGAGTTGTTTGATGAGATGCTTGATTTTATGTTTGTCGAGATGTGTGCCTGCTTATTGGATATTTTATATCCGCTCATTTTAGCTGTTCACTATAAGCATTTCCATATGCTTATGCACGCACCTCACCTGTCACTGAGTTACGCTATTTCCTTGCGTAATCTCACTATTGAATGTCGAGTTTGTACACTTGTCGTGGTTTTGGGAATGATTTTGGATATAAAGGACATACTACTAGTATAACTAGGCTTAGCATTCCAAAATTCATTGAACCTCGGGTGAATATAGACTGATCACCTATATTCAACCAGGGACAGTGGGACATAGCGTGATCACCTATGTTCGACTCAGAGGTGAATTTTACAATACTCAGAGTAGTTATAATGGAATTATGTTCGGGTTAGTCATTGATTTTTGGACTGGTACCGTTTCGCGTGGGTACACGGACATGGAATTTTACTTCCACACACACTACACACTGGCATCACAACACCGCATGAACCGTAATGCCCTTGGCATCGCTATACGTCTCCATTATATGGAAATCCTGTTTGCCGCCGTCTGGCCGTATTTTTGCATCGGGTCGAGTTAGATCCGATTGGCACCGTTTGAATCCGAGTTACTCATTTGTAACCCCTTAAGAGCGTTATAAGCCGTCCGAGCTTACTGGAACGTTTAGAATCGATTTTGGCCACGTTTGAATTTGATTTTGGCTTCGTTTGGATTCGATTTTGGCCACGTTTGGTTTTGATTCTGATTTAGTTCGAGTTGTTTGATTTTATGATTTTGGACGTCATCCTGGATTTGGATTTGTTATCCGACCTCGTTTTGTTGTGACCTTGTTACAGTCGCCGCTACTCTAAGCCTTGTGCTCAATCGATGATATTCATTTTTCCAACCGAGGTTGTTCAATCGAAGCTGTTCAATCAATGTTGTACCTTCCGTTTTGAGTACCTTGTACATTACCGATTCAACCAACTGATTGCTTGTGGCAATCAACTTCTTTTCTCAGAATTATACTCTGAACTCGCTAAACTCTCTATTTGGCAGAGATTCCACGCCCATCAGAAATCCTGAGACTCTAAGGAGTAACTGAAACCGCGATTCCTTGGGACAACCACCTGACTTTTCACTCGTCCCTCGGAAGTACCAGTGATTCTTGCTACCTCCTTACCAGATAATTAATTACATCATAAACGAAACCTTGGAAGTAAATCTCGTGCCGCTATCAGAGTGATTGTTGATAATCCCATCTAATCTACTCACTTTCTGCTAACCCATGAAACGACAGTATTGGCAAACTTGCTCGTCAATATGCATCGGGAATCATCACCCGGTATAGTGTGTCGACTCTTACCATTCTCTGATCGGGAAAGTTGTTCCACATCAAATTCCTGACAATCACTCCAAAGAGCCATGAGAACAGATTTGGAGATGAATACTGTGTATCATCTCCAGACTAATGGCCGAAGTGGAAAAATCATTCGAGTGTTAAGGGACATGTTGTGTTCCTGCGTAATTTGGCAATAGTTGGTATCGACACCCCCTGTTGGCCAAATTCTCTTATGACGATACCTACGACTCCAGTATTTCACGGCACCGTACTAGACACCATAAGGTTGAAAGTGCCGATCGCTGTCTTGATGGGTAGAAATTGGGGATACCCAACTTACCGACCCCGAATTTGTTCATTGAGACTACCGAGAAAATCGTTCAGATCAGAACCGAGTTATACGCTGCTCACGAGTTGTCAGAAGAGCATGCTGGCAAATGACGTAAACCCGTTGAATTTCCAGATAAAGCCTAGATTATGCTTAAAGACTCACCATGTGAAGGTGTGATACGTTTAGTAAACGTGGAAAGCTTTATCTCGCTGTATTGATCTTTTTGAAATCCTTGCTAGAGTTGAACCGGTAGCACACAGGCTCGAGCTACCGTCATGACTCAGCAGTATTCGCAACGTTTTTATGCGCATTATGAAAAAATGACTTGTCGATGAGGCAACCGCTATTCCTTCGGGAAAGATCTAGATTGACGAATGTTTGAATCTTGTTCAGAAACCTGTCAAAATCATGAACCGTGAAGTCAAACAACTTTAGTAAAGTCGCATCCATTTCGACAAAGTTCGTCGAAACTCGCGAAAAGGTCCTGAATTCTCGTGGGAACGTGAGGATGAATCCTCGTATGTATGTACTCCTCTCTCTTCAACCGTAACGGGTAACTTGAATTGAATCGCGAGGACGCGATTCTGTTTAAGGAGGTGAGACTGTAATACCCCGTAATTTTCCGAATATATGTTTTATGAGGAATTATCTCTATTTTTCATTTATGAACTTTTCCAAGCTCATCTGACCTTAAAACGTGAAGTTATTTCGCGAAACGTGAAATTTGTACACCACGCGTTCTGGCACAACCGACGATTTGTTTTGATTATTTTATTATTCGTGAGAAACGAGGCGTATGAATAGTCATTTTTATTGGAAAAATTATTCTAAACGCGAATATTAATTTATTCCGGCAACGAGAACTAAAGGTACACGTATTTATAATCAAAATTAATGGAAAAACGATTTTAAAATTTTTGGAATAACTTTCGGATGCTCGGGAAATATTTACGACACGATTTATTGGTCTCGTTGGCGTTTTGTTAAAAATATGAAGAGATTTACATATTCAGTCCCTGAGGGCGCGCTAGGGTTTGCCACAAGTCCCAAGAGAAGCCCTATATATATCCTATTATAACTCTTTTAGGGTTAATATTCAATTGCCTCCTTCCTCCCTCTCTCCTCTCAGCTGACAAACACCCTCTTTCTCTCTCATTTTCCGGCCAAAAATCCGGCCACCGGAGCCACACCGCCGCGCGTCACATCACACCTCCACCACTGCTATCACCATTTTGCACCGTCGAGACCACCACAGCCACCATGGTTGTCAAAACGCACCACCACAGCCACCGCAGCTACTATTTTTCCCCCTCCTCTCCTCTCTTTCTCGACATGGTAAAAATCGAGAAAACGATTGTTCTTTATTTATTTTGTTTCTTTTATGAAACCGATTATAATCATGTTGTATTGTTTTCGTGGATCTAAAATTGTTTATGAAACGTGGTTATTAACTCGTGATTTAAAAACCGGATTTAAATGTTTGTAATATATGGTCTCGTGTGGTAAGATTTTATTAAAGTGGTTAGTATTTGATTTCAGTCATGGTATACGGGTCGGGTCGGACTCATGAGAGTTTCGTTTCGGTATACAGGTCTGATGTGAGGTTGTTATTGGCATGTTGAGTTGACTGTTGTGTTGTTTTGTGCTCTTTGAGTTTGTTTGGTTGTTGAGGTAAGCAGATTCGAGCCGAGACCCTTTGGTCTCGGCATGGTGATTATCGCTATGGTGTCTTGATGTTAGGACTTGGTTGGAGTCGTGACTTTTGGTCTGTTTGGTTGTCTAACCGACGAGGGTTCAAGCCGAGACCGGACACAAAATCTTCAATAAAACCAAAACTAATATTTGCAAGAATAATAGCGAGACATAAACTTATTAAATATTGTAATTTCATATTTGATTTACCCAAGTCTCGACGACTCGAGAAAAACTAGTTTTAATAGTAAACCCATTTCTATTTATAAAACGTTTATGTTTTATACAAACTATTTGGGATAACGGGGTAAATGTCGAAACGTACAAACTGAGTTATTTGATTTGAGGTGTTTGTTTGTCTTTAGCTTCTGAGTTTGTTTTCCTTGGTTTGAGTTCTCGTCAGTATTCTCTCGAGTTTGTTGATGTCTGTTCTCTTTGGCGTGAGTAGTATGTCGAGTCTATGTCTTCTTACCACACCACACGGAACGAGATACTAAACTTTTGAAAAGTTTTGAAAACTGAGAAATCCACGAAAACTACGACATATTGTCTTTTATAGACCTTATTACTTTGCGAGACGTATTTTGAGATATCGTATACGTATTAGGTTGTGCCGATCCTCGACCGTTGTGTACCACCGTGCTTGTACCTCCGTGTACCGTCGTGCCGCATGTTTTGAAATCGTTGTGATACACTCTAGATGCCAGTCGTGTCAGTTGTGATCTTGCATTGCTGTGGCCAAGGTGAGTTCATGGCCCCTACTTTTACCGGTTTTTTTTTAACTATTTTCGGGGGAGAATACATGCTCGTTTTTAACTAAACTCGTGACTGTTTATTTGGAATACGTGAACTGGTTGCTCTATTTTGACTATTTGGCTGATATATTTGATCTGGTTATTTGATGGCATTACGTGATTTATCTGGTATTCATGAGTGAAATCATTTAAACTTTTTTATGGACCAACACTATTTTTTTGCAACTATTGCGTAGTTAGCCTAAGCTCCACTATATTTTCACATGCTTTCTAGCATGCCATAACGTGCTTTCTAGCACACATTTAACATGCTTTCTAGCACGCATTTAACATGCTTTCTAGCATGCCGTAACGTGCTTTCTAGCACGCATTTAACATGCTTTCCAGCATGCCTTACATGCTTTCTAGCATGCCTGTACGTGCTTTCTAGCACGCATTTAACTTAGAGCTAGCGCAATAAACTATTTTATTATGGGTTGCATATCCCTTATCTTGGTCCACTATTATACTTTTTCTTAACCCGTGATTTAGGCAGTGTTAGCCTACGTTGAACTTGAATTGCTTGCGAACGATGATTTGAACTTGGAAACCTTTTGGTTTAACCAAACTGTTTTAAACTAAAACCTATGAACTCACCAGCGTAAGCTGACCCTTTTAGCATGTATTTTCAGGTTTAAGGTTATAGCTTATCTTTGGAGGCGCTTGGCAAGGGGCATGGTCATAGACGACTCTGATGTTTATATTTGGGACCGCTTTAATCATTTTGGGCCTTACTTCCGCACTATTTTCAAATGATGTAAATGTTTTACTTTTGATAACGAATTTTATTCTAAACGGTTAAGGTAAAACCATTCTTTGTACCTTGTGTTGTGATACCAATTGAGTAGCGCCCCAGTGACATGTATGCTTCCGCTGGACTCGATTTTGGGGGTGTTACACCTTCTAAGTGTGATTAAGTAGATTCCGCATACTTAATCATATTCACTCAATATATCATACACACAAAGTACAAAAGGTTTAACCACCTTAACCGTATGTCGAATCCTAACAAGTGGTATCAGAGCCAGGCTGATATTATTGATTTAGAAGAAGAAGCTTAAGAAATGGATGTTCAGGATACTGCTACAAATGTTGCTGCAAAGTTGCCCATGATCAAACAAAATGAGTTTGAGCTATGGAGGTTGAGAATTGAGCAATATTTTATGGTTCAAGATTATGCTCTCTGGGATATCATTACATATGGTGATTCTTTTTCACTAGGCTATTCAGATGCTATCATTGACGAAAAAACAGTAAGACAAAGAAATACTGGACCAGTTTCAAATGAAGAAAGGATACAGAAGAGAAATGATCAAAAAGCAAGAAACTTGTTGCTTATGACCATTCCTGGTGAACAGATGCTATCCTTTAGCAAGTATCCAGATGCAAAAACTCTTTTTGAAGAGATTTGTGCATGGTTTAGTGGTAATGAAACTACCAAGAAAACACAAAAGACATTGCTGAAACAACAATTTGAAAATTTCAGTTCAAATAGCAATGAATCTCTTAATAAGTTGTTTTCTAGATTACACAAGCTTGTCAGTCAGCTAAGTGTATTGAGTGTTGAGATAGCAAAGGAAGATCTCAACATGAAGTTTTTGAGAAGTCTACCTGATGACTTCCATACTCATGTGGTTGTCTGGATGAACAAGCCAGATATTGAAACCATTAAACTCAATGATTTGTTCAATAACTTCAAAATTGTTGAACAAAGTCTAAAGAAGTCTGGAATCTATAGTACTAGTTCTGGGAATGTGGAACTCTTGTCATCTCCTAGTATTAGTAAGTCAGAAGAGGTAGATGAAGCTGAAGGTGTTTCTATTGCTACATATGGTGGTCCTTCTACTAGTTCACAAAAGAATGTTGCTGGACTTGGAGATCCATCGTTTTATGTATTCATGTCTAGTCAAACTAGTGGCTCTTCTCTAATTCATGAAGATCTTGATCAGTTGGATGATAATGATTTGGAAGAGATGGACATCAAATGGTAGGTTGCTTTGCTTAGCATGAGGGCTAAGAAGTTCTGGCAGAGAACTGGTAAGCAGATTACCATTGATGGTAATGAAACTGCTGGGTTTGATAAGAAGAAAGTGGAGTGTTTCAACTGTCACAGGTTAGGACACTTTGCTAAAGAATGTAGAAACCCAAGGAAGCAGGACAATAGAAGTACATGGTATAGGAAAAAGAAGAAGAAGGAAGTCATAGTTGAAGAACCAAGGGCTATGCTAGCCATAGATGGGGTTAACTATGACTGGAGCTTCATGGCTGATGAAGAGGAAGCACCAACAAATGCTGCTCTTATGGCCACTGAGACTGCTCTAATGGCCTTCTCTGATTCAGAGGTAAATTCCATAACCAGATGTTCTGAATCATGTTCTACTCTTAAAGATAATGAAGAACTTAAAAGAAAAGCTGATAATAGGCGAGAAGAACTAATTATTGCCTTAGCCAATTTAAGTAATCATAAAAGAGCTATAGGTGTACTTGAAAAACAAATTGCACACTTTCAAGGCAATGAATCTAGGTTTACTGATGACTTAAATGCTCTACAAAGAGGCATAGCATTTAGAGATGAATTACTTACTAGTCAAAGTAAACAATTAGCTGAAGCCAATAATAAAACTGAAAATGTTAAGATAACTGTAGATGCTTTAGCTCATGCCTCAGAGGGAATGAATAAGATTTGGGAAGCTCAAGTAATCGATAAAGCTAAGTCTGGTTTAGGATACAAATATGTTCCTCCACCATATAGAGGTGTTCCTTCACCTCCAGGTGTTGACCTAGCACACACAGGTTTTGCTGAGTTTCAAGAACCAATAATGGAATATGGTTCTAAATCTACTGAGGGTCCTAAGATATAAAAAGTAAGTGAAAGTTTAGATAAAACTTTACTTTATCAGGACAAGGTGTCCTTTGTTGAGAAAGGAGATGCTATAGTTGTTGAGGATAGTACAACTGATAGTGATGAAGAAGAACAGGTTATGTCTAAACCTGAAGTGGTTAAGAAAGTAGGAACAAGTGTTCCTAAGATAGTCAAACACAATACTGATAAGCCTAAATCAAACATTAAGCATGTTAGGCAACCAGTTAGATATTGTGAACAATACAGATCCACTAGCAAGCCCAGAGGTAACCAAAGAAATTGGAATAACCTCAAGTCTAACCAATTAGGTGATGACTTTGCTTTTTCCAACAAAGCTTGTTATACATGTGGTAGTTTTGACCATCTTGCAGCTTTCTGCAACCATTGGGTATCTGGGTATGAAAACAATAGAGTGAACCACAAAAGGCAAACACCTAAATCTCATTTTCACTCTAGTTCTAAGGTTAACAGAACTAAACCCACAACAGTCTCTGTTAAGTCTGGCTTTAATAAAGTTAATTCTGCTAGACCATATATGACTGTTTACCCAAAATCAACAGCTAAGGGTGCAAAAACATCTTTCAAACATGCACCAAAGTCCATTCAAAGGCCCATTCAAACAAAACAAGTGGTCCAAAAACAATTTTGGAAACAAAAGGGGACAACTACAAAGCCAGCAGTTAATTCTGCTAAGCCAACAGTTAATTCTGGTAGGCAAGTAGTTAAGTCTGCTGCTTGGGCAAAGAGGGAAAATGCTGTTAAGGCCTCAGCATGTTGGGTTTGGAATTCAACTAAATCCAATGTTGCATCAACTGTTCTAAAAAGATTAAATTACATTGATGCAAGAGGCAGATCCAAGTCAGTAATGGTTTGGGTCCCCAAAAGAAACTAATACTTCTCATTTATGTGCAGGAACATTCAATTGATCAACAAGAGGATCAAGGATTCTCAGATAGTGGATGTTCAAGGCACATGACAGGCAACAAGTCTTATCTCTCAAATTTTCAATCAATAGATGGAGGCTATGTTACCTTTGGAGGAGGTGTTGGTGGCAAAATTTCCGGTAAAGGTACCATTAAAACTGGAAATTTAGATTTTGAAGATGTGTACTATGTACAAGAGCTAAATTATAATCTTTTTAGTGTCTCACAAATTTGTGACAAAAAGAACAAAGTTCTTTTCTGTGAGACTGAATGTCTTGTACTTTCTCCTGATTTTAAGATGCCTGATGAAAGTCAAGTACTTCTTAAAATTCCTAGAAAGGGCAATATGTACAGTGTTGACATGAAGAACATTGTTCCTAAACGGGATTTAACTTGTCTTGTTGCAAAGGCCACATTGGATGAATCAATGAAATGGCATAGGAGGCTTGGTCATATTAATTTTAAAACCATAAATCAGATTGTTAAGAATGGTTTGGTAAGAGGTTTACCTCACAAAAGATTTGAAAATGATCAAACATGCATTGCTTGTCTTAAAGGCAAACAACACAAAGCCACTTGTAAGCCCAAGATTTTTAACTCTATTAATCAATCATTTTCTATGCTTCATATGGACTTATTTGGACCTGTTTCAATAAGTAGTATAATGCATAAGAGATATTGTCTTGTTATAATTGATGACTATACTAGATTTACATGGGTTTTCTTTCTATCTACTAAGGATGAGACTACAAGCATCCTTAAGACATTCATTACACAGATAGAAAACCAAGTAGACAAGAAAGTGAAAGTCATTAGATGTGATAATGGGACAGAGTTTAAGAATAGAGTTATGGATGATTTCTGCAAACAAAAAGGTATTAGGAGAGAATTTAGTGTTGCTAGAACACCACAACAGAATGGTGTTGTTGAGAGAAAGAATAGAACACTAATTGAAGCTGCTAGAACTATGTTAGCTGATTCTAAGCTACCTATAACTTTTTGGGCTGAAGCAGTCAACACTGCTTGCTATGTTCAAAATAGAGTTTTAGTTGTACAGCCTCACAATAAGACATCATATGAACTTTTTAGAGGTAGAACTCCTGCAATAGGATTTCTTAGACCTTTTGGATGTCATGTGACAATTCTCAATACCTTAGACCATTTAGGAAAATTCGATGGTAAAGCAGATGAAGGATTCTTTGTTGGATATTCTCTTAATAGCAAAGCATTTAGAGTATACAACACAAGAACTATGATTGTAGAAGAAAATCTACATGTGGAGTTTTTAGAAGATAAATCCAATGTAGAAGGTCAAGGACCAAAATGGCTATTTGATCTTGAAACTCTAACCAAATCAATGAATTATGTGCCTGTTGTTGCAAAAACTAATGATTTTTCAGGTTCACAAGCAACAGATGAGGCAAGGTTAGAAAAGGAGACAAACCAAGATCATGTTTGGATGCCAATATGGTCAAGTACAAGTGTGGAATCAACTTCAACAACTGATGAATCTTCTTCTGGCAAAGCTAAAGAAGGTGTTGAAGATGAAAGGAAAGAAGATGGAACTCAGGAACAACAAATTGTTTCTGCTGGTGATTCTGCTGCTGGCCCTTCAGAAACGAAAGAAGCAGAATTCTCAGACAGTGAGGGGGATTTCAATAATCTTCCATCAAATTATCAAGTTCCTTCTACTCCACAAACAAGAATTCACAAAGTCCACTCCCTAGAAAATGTGATTGGAGATGTACAATCAGGGGTGAAGACAAGACAACAACTGATGTCTTCAGACCAACAAGGGCTTCTTGATGCCCTTTATGCTTCAAAGCAGCATGAGTTTTCAAACTCTTGCTTGTTTGTATGTTTTCTCTCACAAGATGAACCAAAGAACATTCTGAAAGCCTTAGATGATTCAAGCTGGGTAGAAGCTATGCAAGAGGAGCTTCTTCAGTTCAAGATTCAGAAAGTTTGGGTGCTAGTTGATTTACCTAAGGATGCAAAGGTAATTGGCACTAGATGGGTTTTCAAGAATAAAAGGGATGAAAGGGGAATAGTGATTAGGAATAAGGCTAGATTAGTAGCCCAAGGGTACACACAACAAGAAGGTATAGACTATGATGAGGTTTTTGCTCCAGTAGCAAGACTTGAGGCAATTAGGCTTTTCTTAGCTTATGCTTCATTTTTAGGCTTCACAGTTTACCAAATGGATGTCAAGAGTGCATTTCTTTATGGCACAATTGAAGAAGAGGTGTATGTCTCACAACCTCCAGGGTTCATTGATCCTGACCATCCAGACAAAGTGTACAGAGTTGTAAAAGCTCTTTATGGCCTTCATCAGGCACCTAGAGCTTGGTATGAAACACTGGCTTCCTATTTAAAAGAGAATGGATTTCAAAGAGGAAAGATTGATCAGACACTTTTCATCAAACAGCACAAGAAGGATCTTCTGTTAGTGCAGGTGTATGTGGATGACATTATCTTTGGATCTACAAGGAAGGAGATGTGTTTGGAGTTTGAGAAGCTTATGCATGATAAGTTTCAGATGAGTTCCATGGGGGAACTTACATTCTTTTTGGGTTTGCAAGTTAAACAGTCATATGAAGGCATATTTATTAATCAAGATAAATATGTTGCTGAAATTCTTAGAAAGTTCAACTTTGCTGATTCAAAAATGGCAAGCACACCAATGGATTCTGAGAAACAACTTCCAAAAGATTTAGATGGAGAAAATGTGGATGTACACACATACAGATCTATGATAGGATCTTTGATGTATCTCACATCATCAAGACCTGACATCATGTTCTCTGTTTGTGCTTGTGCAAGATTTCAAGTCACTCCAAAGGTTTCTAATTTAACAGCAGCCAAGAGGATTTTTAGATATCTCAAGGGTCAACCTAGGTTGGGTCTATGGTATTCAAGGGAATCACCTTTTGATTTGGTAGCATTTTCAGATAGTGATTATGCTGGTGCGAGCTTGGATAGAAAGTCAACAACTGGAGGATGTCAATTCCTTGGGTGTAGACTTATCTCATGGCAGTGTAAGAAGCAAACAACTATGGCTACTTCAACAACTGAAGCTGAATATGTAGCTGCTGCAAGTTGCTGTGCTCAAGTCTTGTGGCTTCAAAACCAACTTCTTGACTATGGGTACAATTTTATGAACACTGTTATTCATATTGATAATAGTAGTACAATTTGCATTATTAAAAATCCAGTACAACATTCTAAAACAAAACACATTGAAATTAGACAACATTTTATTAGAGATTGCAATGAGAAAAAGTTAATTCAAGTAATGAAAATTGCTTCAGAACATAACTTTGCAGATATACTAACAAAAGCTTTTGATGTTGGAAGATTTCAGTACTTGGTAGCAAGTATTGGAATGCTTAATAATTAAATTTTTCAATTTATGTGTTTTTATATATACCAGTGTGGTTAATTCTGGTGATTACTTAGTTAATTCTGGTGGTTACTCAATTAAGTCTGGTAGTTAAATTTTTGTCTGTACTGTTGTTTTTGCAAATTTTACTAGCTATTACTTTAAGATTGTGTTATTTCATACAGTTAGTCATATGTTTATTCTAATATAAGACAAGTACCTTGTACATTGTTCTTTTGGTTTTAGACTAACAATTTCAGGTATGAATTTTTGAACACAAAAGAAGTTTTCAAGTGAAATGGAAGCAGCAAAATGTTATATCAGTTGCTTACATAACAGGTTTATGATGGACTGAGTTTGGGAATTCTTAACAAAGGTTTATACCTAAGTTCATTAATTCTTTAAATCTACTTTCTTGAAACCTGGTTATCATATTTCACATTGAATTGATGACTTAGTTGATCAGACAGTAACTGATTCAACTTACTTTCTATCATTTTATACTTTTAAGAATAATGAGCAAGTCTAAGGACATCTGATAGAAAGAACAGCTAGTAAAAGTGAATCTAACACTTGTGTTAGAGGCAACAATTGCTATGAGCTGGAAACCCTGTCAAGAAAGCCTTTTGAATAGGTTTATCTTTACATAAGCAGTTATTTATAACTGAAAACATTGGTTCTCACACAACCAGAGGTTGCTTTAAACAGAAATCTTGATTAAGTGTCTGTTATACACTTAATCCCTTCAAAATGGTTGAAAGCAGTATGATTTTTCATAATAAAATCATATGCATACTGCTCAAAGTCAAAAATTTTCTTAAAAGGCTTTTTGAAATAAAAATATCTCAGAAAACCATCAACTGGTGGATTATGAGTTATTGCCCCATGAATTACCTCTCATAGGAGTTAACACACCTAGAAGTGATGAGGGCAGCAAATTAAACTCTTAAGGAATTGATGGCTACATGTACAACATTGTCTGATAACAAGTTCTAATTGATAGCTCAGATGATGGGGAGAGATACATTGTGAGAGATCTTCCAAACAGGGGAGGATAAAATGTTATTTGCATCTCAGGGGAGAAAACATCTCAGGGGAGGAAATAAAGTTGGAAGATTAACCAGTGAAAAGGAGGAAAAGACAAGAGCATACAAGATGATGAGGAAGTTGAAAATGACAAGAATAGAGCTGATTCTGGAGTATTATATATATTCAGAAGGGATGAAGCATTCCAAAGGAGAAAGTTCTATCTAGGTCAAACGAAGAAAGCTTTCAGTTTCAATTTCAGTTCACTACGTTTGTTCATCACTTGCAAAGGCATGCTGATAGATGATTTCACTTGTTGAAACAATCATCCAAGATACACAGCACCATTGCCTCTTATAATTCCTCCATCCAAGGAAATTGTACCATCCTTTAGGTCAATGTTTGAAGTCTAAAGATGCGTGTATTGATATTGTTGAAGTTAAAGATCAGAAAGCAGATAAGTTACTGAGATAGATTTTAATCTTTCAGAATAGAAGAAAGTTCAGTCCAAGTGACTGACTATGAAGTGTTTGAAAGATCTTCACAATCCATAATTTAATTCAGAAACATGTTGAAATGGATTCACATGTTTAGGGGAGGATTGTTAGGAATTAAATATTCTGAAGTTTAAGTATCAGGAAAATCTCTCAAGTGATTAAATCTGGTAGCAGTAGAGTTAAGTCTGGTGAGTTCCAAAGTTAAGTCTGTTGGTTATCTGCTGGTTAAAGTCTGGTCGTTGAAGTTAAGTCTGGTGGTTAAGTCAAGTGTTAATTCTGGTGACTATCAGAGATAATTCTGGTTGATGAAGATATTAAGTCTGGTTGACTAAAAGTCAATAATACACGGTAGATAATATCTTACCCCATGTGCTCAGTCTTTATCTTATTCTCTTAGTTAACAAGTTGTGTACACAAATACATGTTGTATCTTATGTACTGACACACATAAGATAAGCTAGCAAGTTGTTTGACAAGACTTAACATTAATGTAAAGATCTTTCTTATGTTATAAAAGAAAGATCTTAGACTAGAGATAAGTGTGTGTTAAACTTATAGTGCAAAATATATCTCTCAAGAACATAGAACAAAAACAATATCACAAGAAATAGAAACTTAAGATTCAAGGTTGTAACCCTAGTGATATCTCAAGATCACTCGTATTATTATCTTAATAATATTGAATCGTTTGGAGATAAGCTTTCATTGTTCATTGTTATATAACAAACACAACTGTTCCATTTCCAAAATCATAATAACCTTCTAAGTGTGATTAAGTAGATTTCGCATACTTAATCATATTCACTCAATATATCATACACACAAAGTACAAAAGGTTTAACCACCTTAACCGTGTGTCGAATCCTAACAGTCTGTATGATTACTCCTTAGCTGATCCTGAATATAACTCACAAATGCAGATTCTCCAAAACCAGGTTATTTCAACTTGCTTCTTGTCTGAACAGGTGAATTGGGATCTCCAAGTATCAAAGATTGAGGATGAACAGTGTTAATCCTCTTGGCAGCAGTGGGATTGACATCAAAGGTTGAGGCTTGATTAGAGATAGAGGGATTAATTTCACCATCATATGAAGAGTGAGTGAAGATACCTGTGCTTGATTGATGATGAGGATCCTCTAACTTAGATCCTGAAGAGAGTGAATTCCCAAGGTCTGAAGGACTTGGGTACCTTGTGGGCGGTTCATTGAAACCCATTGTATCAGCAGAAGAAGTGGACAAGGAACCAGTAGAAATTGGGACACTAGCAGGAACAGAAGAGCTATCAGCAAAATTGGTAGCAGCAGCAGGTACCGGAACACCACCAGCAGAATCCAGATTCCTGCGGGCTTCATCATAAGCTTTTTGTAAGATCTCCTCTGTTTCTTGTGAGAATCCAAAACCAAACTTTTCAGCAGCTTCCTTGGCATCATATTCTTGCCTTTGAAGCCTAGCAAGATCTTCAGCAAAACTTGAATTATCTTCAGCCTTATCAGAAGGATCTTTGAGCTCAGTACCTGAAAAGTGGTTAGAGGGAAAAGAAGGAACAACAATGGGTCGTTCATCACCCTATGAGTCTGAATCATCATCTGAGGTACCTGCATTGTTAGTATCATAATCATGTGTACCAACAGATTGATTAGCTTTGAATCTTGCATAACCTAAATTATCAGTGAGATAATCAAGGTCAAAGTACCACTCATGACCTGCACCCTGTACATTAGGTTTATCCTCAAGATATCTTAAATTGAGTGTCTCTTCTATTCTCTTAGCTGACAAATTATAAACCCTATAGGCCTTACTATGAGCAGAATAACCAACAATAAACCCCTCATCTGCCTTTCCTTCAAATTTTCCTAGGTGATCACTAGTATTCAAAATAGTTACATGACATCCAAAAGGTTTAAGATAACTGATGTTAGGAACCTTCCCAGATAAAAGCTCATAAGGTGTTTTGTTGTGGGGACTAGTAATAGATACCCTATTCAGAACATAACAAGCAGTACAAACAGCTTCAGTCCAAAACATGGTAGGCAACTTAGAGTCAGCCAGCATTGATCTAGCTGCTTCTATAAGGGTTCTATTTTTCCTCTCAGCAACCCTATTTTGTTGTGGGGTTCTAGCATTACTAAAATCCCTTTTAATCCCTTTAATTCCATAGAGTTCAATTAGGTTAGAATTTTTAAACTCTGTTCCATTGTCACACCTTATACCCTTAACCTTTTTATTTAGCTGGTTTTCTATTAAGGCAATAAAGTCCCTAATCACAGGATAGGTTTCATCTTTAGTACCTAAAAAGAAAGTCCAAGAGAACTTGCTAAAGTCATCTGTAATCACCAGGCAGTAGTATTTATGGTCAATACTTCTGATAGAAGTAGGACCAAAGAGATCCATATGTAGTAGCTGAAGAGGCTCTGTGATGGTGCTTATAGCAGTAATGGGCTTGTATGAAGCTTGGTGTTGCTTTCCTTTGTTGCAGGCAACACAATTGTGGTCATTGGTGAAGGTCTTGAGAGGGAGTCCATGTACCAATCCATTCTTGGCCAGTTTGTTGATGGTCTTGAAGTTCACATGTGCCATCCTCCTGTGCCATTTGGTAGATTCATCCACAGAAGCTTTTGCCACCAAGCAAGCCAAATCACCCTCAAGATGGACATCATTCAAATTAAAGCTGTAAAGGGTGAATGTTCTTGGAAATTTAAGTACAACTTGAGTCTCATCAGGTAACTTGAAATCTTTGGATAACACAAGACAATTTGTTTCAGTGAAGAGAACATTGTTCTTCTTGTCACAAATTTGTGAGACAGAGAACAAATTAAAGTTCTGGAGTTCCTTCACATAAAAGACATTCTCAAAATCCAGCTTTGATGTCCTAATAGTTCCTTTCCCGGTTATCTTGCCATCTCCTCCACCAAATGTCACAGTCCCTCCATTAAAGGGTACAAAATCATGCAGTCTTTCAATGTTTCCTGTCATACTCCTGGAACATCCACTGTCAACAATGCCTACATCTTTACTTCTAAGAGGATTATCCTACAACAAAAGAATACAAACAACAATATGAGATACATGGGAGACCCAAGTCATTACTGACTTGAGCCTGCCTTGTGGATCAATAATAATTAAACCATGGAGATTGATGAGATCCACCATTGTTCTTGGACCCCATTCTCATGTATTGGTCATTGTTTCTCCAAGAACAACCTGCTGAGGACTTAACAGCAGTTTCCCATCTTGCCCCCCCTCCCTTTGCATTGGGTCATAATAATACACAGGCCTATAATCATTCTGAAAATAAGTGCTTGTAGGTCTGTAGAATGGTCTAGCAGCTTTTTTTTTTCCAACCAGCAGGATTGGGATTATCAGCTGCAACTGGCTTACCAGCAGCAACTGGCTTACCAGCAGCAACAGGCTTACCAGCTGCAACTGGCTTACCAGCAGCAACTGGCTTACCAGCAGCAACAGGTTTGCCAGCAGGAAAGGAAGTTCTACAAGAGTTCATTCTTGCTGCTTGAGGAACATATGGGAGTATATCATTAACATTGTTCCACATAGGCCTAGTTTGTTGATGTCCACTACACATACTCATCTGCTTCTCATAAAAGTCACAATCTTTGATAAGATGAGCATAACTACCACACACAAAACATGACTTCTTTCTAAAAGATTTATTCTTAACATGACATTTCTTATTGCAACCAGAAAAACCACAAGATGAATCAAAATTATTCTTAACAGAAGCAAAAACAGAAACATCATTGTTTGAAACAGAACCAAAACTAGAAACATCATTGTTTTGAACAAAAACAGAAGAATTGTCTTCAAAAGCAGCTGTCTTTGAATGAGATTCATCATTAGCTACTTCTGAGGAGAAATCTTCAGACTTGGTGGTGGTAGACTTGACACTTGAATCACAAGATGCAAAATCATTTGTCTTGATTTCTGAAGATTTGTCACTGTTAGAACAAGAGACAAAATCATTAGAGTCACAATCAAGATTAGGCAAGTCACTTGAATTTTTGCCATAGGACATATATGATTCATTTAAGTCTGTGTCAAGGTCTGAGTGGATAGGGGTAGGTTTAAACACTCCTCTTATGGGTGGAGGAACAGCATTCATTCCTCCTTCTTTTACATACTTTACAGGAATTTGGTAATTTAGCTCCTTAGGGGTAGGGTCAAATATACTTGGGTCACTAGGGTCATATACATCATCTGGCCCAACTTCATACCCCAATCCCCTCTTACACCTTACAGACTGAGTACTGTTATTTAATTTGACTAGGTTTTTAGCTGATTCTTGCCATGCATTTTGTCTAGCCAATTCAGTATCTAACTTAGCCTGTAATTCCTGATTTTCTAATTTGACCTTATCAAATTCTCTCTCAACATATTTTAACTCATTAGTGGTGTACTTTAAGTCTCTCTCCAAAACCCTTATCTTTTCCTCATAAGCTAACTGATTCTTTTCGTACCAAACCTTTTGTTTTTCTAACGTATTAAGTGAGTTTCTATAGGCTTGATCTTTAATAAACAATTCTTTATATTGAGGCTCTATATAATCAAATTCCTTTTTCAGTTCAGCATATTTAACATCACAACCAAATGGACAATCTTGTACCTGAGATGGGTAGCCCATCAAAGCAAAATCCTCAGCCACTTGTGCCTTCTTTCTAGCTCCAGCTATCATCCCATAGTTCTTTGCAGCTCCTCTTACTGCATCAGCTACCTCATTTTGTTCCCAATCCAGCATAGAATCCACAGACAACAAGGCTTTGGGATCTTCTGACTCCAATTCTTGAATCTTGAAAGCAGAATACCTTGTTTTGTCATCCACCTTCTTATCTGGGCATTCTCTGGCAAAGTGACCTGGTTGTGAGCATTTGTAGCATGTCACCTTCCTTTTGTCAAACCTTGCTCCTTCCTGTCCATCGAATTTGATCCTTCTCCCTGCCTTCTTCTCAAATCTGTTGGCCCTTACTGACAGCATAGCAAACTGCCACTTGATGTCCAACTCTTCCAGATCCAGTTGATCAATCTGGTCAAAATCTTCATAAATAAGCTGCTGTTTTGGTGTACTGTCAGCAACAAATGAATGAAGGACCTCCTCAACCACATTGCCAGATCTTGGCTGTGTTCTAGGTGTAGCAGGGGAATAGGAAACAGATGAAGAAGAGGGAGTTGGGCTTCCACCATATGAGTCCTTGTTAGTACTGGTAGCACTAACAAATGCAGTATTAGATGGAGTGTGAGATGAGTAGGTTGAATACCCTTTGATGTTAATTTCAAGGGACTTGAGCTTGTTGTAAAGATCATCAAAACTCATGAAATCGAGCCCACCTCTTGCCTTAAGGGTGATGGAAACCTGAGACCAGGGGGAAGGCAGAGCCCTCAAAAACTTGGTGTTGCAGTCTTCATTGTCTGGCTTGGCCTGCAACTGGTTGAGTTGGCTCAGGATCTTTTGAAATCTGTCATAACCTTTGTAAATTCCTTCAGCCTCAGAGATCCTAAACTCCTGGAACTCCTGCTTGAGCATGGACTTCCTCATCTTTTTGGACTCATCATTCCCTCCAAATCTAGCTTTTATAGCATGCCAAATTTCCCTAGCATCATCCAGGTGATGAAAGTCACCCATATGATCTTCTGGGAGAGCCTGAAGCAAAAGAGTTCTTGCTTTGGTCTCCCTTTGAAGAGCAATACGCTCTTCTGCAGACATAGGTGGAAGAATAGTGATGTTGCCTTTTTCATCCCTTCCTGTTCTCTTCATGCCGTTCCCTTTCAGGATCACATTCCATAGATTATGATCGCTGTTAGATATCCAATACTCCATCTTCATAGCCCAAATCTCGTACTAATCTTTCTTGAGGTATGGGAATTTAGCATTACTGTTAGACACAGTGGTTGTGACTATTTTTTGTTGGACTTGTGAAGTTTCAGGTTTTTCATTATTGATGACAGAATTTTCAGGGTTTTCGCCTTCCATTGAAAAAGGGTTTAGGAGATTGTTTAGAGAACTTTTTCTTCTTTATCAGAGATCCTCACCAGGCTCTGATACCACTTGTAGGATCGTGCACCTTGATAGATCTTATGAGCTTGGTAGAACTCGTAGAAAACTTATGTAAACACAAGTAAACTACTTTGAGAATCTCTGAATAATAAACTTGTATTCAGGCGGAAACTAAACACAAGAGTTAAAGAAGAATGAATAACTAATAAACGTTGATCCTCTATGGATCTTTTATTTTCTAATGATATTGTTTTTTCAATGTCGTCCATAAACCCTAGCTGCATGTTTCTTTTATAGACTAAGAAACCCTAATACAGCTCATAACAAAACCGTGTAAAGAGATATACACAAAATCTCTTCCTAGAATAAATCTAACAAACATACTAAAAATACGCTATGACCAGCAGCAATGAACACTGCCAGCAGAAACAAATCAAAGCTACCAGCAGGAACCATAACCAGCAGCAACTAATACTACCAGCAGAACCGCTTTATACTAACAGCAGCAATGAACTATTACATAAATTATAAAATTCCTAACACTTGTGTTCCTAGTCAACATAACCACATTGTCCAAATGATTATATGACATATTTAGTGTTCGATGTTCATCATGGTTTTAAAATGAGTCTCGATAGTTTATTAAACATTTATATTAGATACGAATGATTATAGTTCTTCATGTCTAGCCATCCATAGATATAGGAGGTCAAATTTATAAATAAAATGAATAACGAGAGATCGAAAATATAAATAGAAAGCTAGTAAATGATACGAATGAAATAGTAAACGTGCATGAACTATGAAAATCATATGTATGTATAGAAATGATGTTCGAAGGACTTACTACACCAACAAGGGTGGTGAGAACGTTTGAAATAGAACTAAGGACGATGGGTTTTGCACGTAGCTCGCTAGAACACCCACAAATGAATCGAGATCAATGGTTCACGAGTTGGAAAATGGAATGAACGCCTAGAAATGTGGCTCTTGCTTCTCGAATGAACTCGGTAGAGAGAAATACTTAGTAAATATTTGTGTGTGAAAGAAAGAGTGTGTATACGTATATGTATATAGTGATATGCATGGAACTAGTATATAATTTATTTTATACACGCAAGTTGGGATGATTGGATGCCAAAGAGATTAGATAAGGGATTTGGGGAATAAACCTAGCCAGGCACTCGAGTGGTTTTGATATTAAGAAAGGTGTGTGTGAGTGAGTTTCGGTTTATAGTAATAAGGGTCAAGTTGCTTGGTCTCAATATTGAGTTCGACATGCTTATAGTCCACACGACTTGTAGACGTGACCAAAAAGTCTAGAAAACATATGGTGAGGCTTGTGGAACCTCTTCAACTAGACAACACACAAAGACTTAGGTAAAAATAAGTTTTGTTGATTTTGGTTAACACTCGAATGAGTTTGTAAGGTGGTCGAATGGTGCTAGCTTTGAAGTTCGTTTTAATAGTAAACGTTCGAACCAAGTAATATGGATTGTCATTCATGAATCCTTGAAGTGTGGAGATTCGAACCATGTAAAATGTGGCATGGCTTGTGTGTCGAAAAATCAAAATATCGAGGCCAAGTGAATGAGGGTTGGCTCGTATGGAATAAAAGAAAAATGAATAATGGGCTTGAATAGTAGTGGGCTTGGTTAGCCTGTTGGGCCGAGAAATGAATAATAAGGATCCGTTTGGTTTTTATTCGTGTATTGGATTGTCGTGGTACGTATGTGAGCTCGTTCCAAAGTATTGTGAATCACGTAACAACGTTTTTGATTCATAGTGATATAATAAACAAAATTTTTAAATTTTTCTCGTAAAAATGATTAGATGAACTGTAATGATAGATTAATACTTGATTAACATTTACAAATTACAGGAGAATTTTGCAGGTTGCTCATTAGATACATAACACATTCATAAACCAACACACAACCCTACACCCTATCCCCTTTCTCCCTTTGCTCGCTGATCGGCACATACCCCAAGAAAGGATTCGAAACCCTTTGGTGTCGACCCAAAGTTGATTACAAGCTAATGGTTTTCCAAACCCTTAGCCGTTCGATCCTACTGGGTGATCTGAGATCACTTGCGTGGCGAGTTGAACCATCTAGCAGTTTCCAAACGTGACCAGTACCGGAGGTACCTGCAGCTTCCTTGTACGAGTATTCAAGAAGAATGATCATGTCAAGAAAATAAAAGGTATACACGTTCTAACTGTTCTTGTAGTTAGATTTTGATAGTAACACATGTATGGATCCGTGGCTAGGGTTGTAGTTAATTTTATTCCGCATATTTAATAAGTTAATATTAATTAATTATGTGTAACCTAAATCAGTAATAAAAACCCTATATTTTGAAGTTGTAAATTTATAATACATAGTTATTTGAATATATAAATGACATATATAAGATTTATGAAGTATATATATAAAATTATAAGTTTAAGTTGGATATATATGCAATTTTTGAGCTTTTGACGGGCAAGTTTCAGGTCATGTGACTCCGACTAGAGGACTTCGTCAAGGAGATCCTATTTCGCCCTATCTGTTTATTTTGTGTGCAGAAGCGTTATCATCTATGATAAGGAAGACAGTTACGCGTGGTTATATTCATGGAGTTAAAGTGTGCAGGGGAGCTCCTGAAGTCTCTCACTTGTTCTTTGCTGATGATAGTATCTTTTTCACTAGAGCTTCAACCGATGAATGTAACAAACTGAAAGGTATGTTGGATAGATATTGCAAGGCGTCAGGTCAAGTTATTAATTATGAAAAATCTGAAGTTTCTTTTAGCGCCAATGTTGATCCATCCACTCGCATCAGAATAATAGAGTCCTTGGAAGTACGAGAAGTTGCAAACCAGTCTAAATACCTAGGCCTCCCGTCAATCATCGGTAGATAAAAGAAAGTGGTTTTTTCAAGCTATTCTTGACAAGATTAAAAAGAAGCTAGGTGGATGGAAGGAGAAAACTCTTTCGATTGGAGGGAAAGAAGTTCTTATTAAATCCGTTGCTCAAGCTATTCCTATGTACGTAATGAATATCTTTTTACTTCCTGAAACTTTAATTGATGATATTCACAAAGCTCTTAATCTATTTTGGTGAGGCAATGGGGTTAAACAGAATCCTATCCGATGGTGTTCGTTGGAGAAAATGTGTAACACCCCAACCCGACAAAGGAAAAGGTGTCACATATACGGATTCTTATCAGAACAAACACAGACATTTGACATAAATAATACAATGAAAATCCAAGGTTTACAACTGAAATCAGAACTACAAGCTTTACATTACAAACTTTCTATGCCTAATATAAGGTTCTTCTAGTCATCTTCCAAAAGCTAATGAAGTCTTCTAAAGTCAACACTTTTCACCCAACCTCCAGCTTCCAACTAAACCTGCCGCGGGAAAAGAAACGCGGCTGAGCTACACGAGCTCAGTGAACAGATATAACGGTAACAAACAATAATAATGAAATAGGGAAGATGGAAGGAATCGTACATGATGTAATAATAGATGAGAAGAAATATGAGGGTTATACAGAGATATCAGAAAGTATGGATAGTATCATGAGTAATGGTGAAGTAATCAAAAGATCCCATCAAGCCCAAACATACCAAGCCCAGTACAGAGATAAGTCCAGTATCATGTCATAGGGTGTCAGTAATGAAAGGTAAAGGTCATAAGTCTATAAGGTGCATGGAAAACAGTAATCCTCTACGAGCCCAGAAACAAGAACATGAAATCATAATCATACCGCCATGCAGAGAGATGTTCCTCTCACTAATCCCAGAAATCAGAATTATGGAGTGATCAGCTCCCAGAGTTGTGAAAGACGTGTATCGCACACACCATCAGTCACCATGCATATCATAACATATCATAACATGAACATAATACAGAAACAAATCTAGGATGCATCCATACGCCCCTGGTGGCCATAACTCCCAACACACCAAATAAAATACAGAAAAGGGACGGGACAGGTCATCACTCTCCTGCCCTAGAGTCATGCCATCGGTGCATCGACTGACATGGACATGAAACCCTCATGCCTAGTGAGTGGCTCGTAGTATCAAACTGTGGGTCAAGGTCAAGTATCATGTATCCAGTATTTAATTTAGTTTCATAAGTCAATTTCCATTTCAGAATATCAGAGTTCATAATCAGAGGTTCATATCATAAAGGTTCCATGTCAGAAAGGTCATATATCAGAAATGTTTAATATCAGAAAGGTTCATAACAGAAAAGGTCATGTCAAAGGTTCATAATATCATGAAAGAAACCAGAAAGGTTCACAGAATCAAAGAACATGGCAGTGAATCAGAAATCAGAAATGAGACGAAGGCACCTTACTAAAGAAGGGCAGAATATCTGTACCTTATTAGGAATGCAAAAACAGAAATAGAAGCACAAACAGATCAGGATCTCTCCTTCTTCACACCTAGAGGAATAGAAGACGGAATTACAGAAGATTCTAAGTCAGATTACCATTTTGGTTTTCCTTTACTTTTTAATAACTTTCTATTTTAGGCAGGTTTCCTCATTTGGCAAGTTTCCATAATTTAGGGTTTCACATGTAATTCTTCCAAAGTTAAAGGTCAAATATGTAATTATCACATTCATTCTTTTTAATCCTTCATTTATTCAGAATGTACGTCTTCAATACTTCAAGTTTGCCAAAATACATTTTATACCCCTTAGCTTACAAAATTTCCATTTAAACCCCTTAATTCATAATTTTACACTTTAAATCCTTATCTTATCCATAATTACCAAACAAGCCTCATATTTTATCAAAATACAGAATATAACTTCAGAATTTCTTATTGTACGAATCCAGCCCCTCAAGTTTCAGAAATTACACACTTAGTCCCTTAAGTTTACAAAACTTATAATTTAAATCATAATTCCATATTAATTACATATTAAGCCCATAAATACTTAAATTTACCCAAAACACTTTTAATATCATTATTTACTCAGGACAACCTCAACTTTCCATAATTTACACTTTTAGTCCCTCTAGTTTAATTAATTACAAATCATACCCTTTAATTACCATTAATTCATTATCTTGAAATATTTACACTTAGGACCCTCAAGTTATATTTTTACCACATTGTAACAGACCTAAATAACATTTTAAAAATAATCCACGAGTTTCAAAAGTTACAAAACACCCCCTTGTGATTTAATTTCAAATCGGATTACCACTTTTAATTATCAAATTCAAACCCTAACAAACCCAATCATAAAAAAATCATTGAATAATCTTTGAACACATTTAATTGACCAGATCCAAGCCCCAAAATGCTAACCCTAATGCCCGATCCATTTTATTTGATTTATTCTTCACTTTTCACAAAACCCGGTTTTAAATTAATTCTCCAATAATTCATTTAAGCTTCTATAAATCAAACACATATTTTTCCCAAGTTATATGATGATGTTAGAACCCAGAAAATTTAAATAAACAACCCAGAAAAATCGTTTCTTATATTTTAGATTTTAGGCACATTTTTTATCACAAAATTCACCACGACTAATCTAGGACTCCACAAATCGTACCACCATTTTTCCCAGACTATGTACTTCGTATAAGGTCCAAAGAAAATATATATGGCCCTCAGAAAAATCGTTACACATTATTTTGGAAAATAGGTGTGTTTTAACCCATTAATTCAAAAACGACCCAAAACCCTTGCATGATTCAGTTCCAACAATTTTTACAGATCATATGTGATGTAATAAGTGTAAGAAAAATACCAAATCAATTGTTGAACGTGTGTATGAGCCAAAACGAATTTAGGCTTCTCGGATGGATTTGCGACAAGAAATAAACCTCACGCCCAAACGAAAGCACCTCAAACCTTGAAACCAATTTTCTTAGATCCCTTAATTGATGAAGAATCCCATAAAAATCACCCACGAATTTTAGATGGCCGGATCCATGCGTTTGGAATTTATGTGTGTGTAATTGTTTTCGGTTTAGGGTTTATGGAGGAAATAAATGTGTTTGTTATATAAAAAAGGTAATGGCCGAGTTAGGAGGAGGGGGAGGACCAAATCACACGTTTTCCTTAGTTGGCAAATCAAGGTTTTCAAATCTTGTGATTATTTCCCTTTTTAAATGATAATTATCTTTAGTTTAATTTGTTTTAAATATAAATAATTAAGTAAATATAATTTCGGTACATATACATATATATTAAGGTGTAATAATAATTTTTGGACATGTAGAAATTATTTCATTTCATGTGTAAATTGTTACTTGAATTTTGGAATCACTTTGGTACTTTAAATATCCTTTAAATAAATTTTTAAACTTGTAGGGGCAATTTGGTCATTTTACATGTTTCGGATTTTAGGGTTTTACAACTCTTCCCCTCTAACAGAAAAATTTCGTCCTCGAAATTTGAAGTCGCAAAGTTAAACAGAGTCGTCGTAACTCGTAAAACATCGTTACGCACAATCCTCATGCCCGGGGAGGTTCTTCCAGAAGGATCTTCAAAACAATTGGTTTCTCATGACTCGATCAAACAAGGTGGGTTCAGATTCCTCAGAAGGAGACAATATAAGTTGATTTCTGATCAAAGGTCCATGCAACATAAAATGGACGATAGGTGAATCTTCAGGAAATTTTATGGAATACGAACAAGAGTTCAAATTAAATTGATTGTGTCCACAGAAGAGAGCTTTACAAGAATTTAAAATTTATAACCGAGGCCAACGGAATGCAAACGAGAGTCCAAACTCATCCAGATATCTAATGAACAAAGGCAGAGTATACGCATAGGTAGAATGAACCTAAAATCTCACTAATCACGGATAATCCAACGGAGATCAAATTCTAAACTTCTTAAGTACTTCCCAAGATATCCTATGGCCACAATGAGGGCACGTTATATGGTGTAAGTATTATCACATTGGCCAGACGTCATAATACTAGCACCACATAAATATGCCTTCATGATGATCATACTTTATCTCGAGTGGTAAGCAAAAACAACCTATCTTAATCCACCTAGTACTTCTATAGTCTCGGAGGTCAACAAAATCAAATGTCATAATCAAGAGGGAACGCCAAACTATTCGCCATGGAGATTCTCAAAATGCCTGATGCGCGTGATGTGTCGTTGCGGTTTAGCAGTTTTAATGCCTACTCAAGTTTTAAATTTATATTTAGCCGACTTATCAATAACACACACACTTAACGAGCAGTGTACCCGGTCAGTATGAAGATAATGGTAAGTAGAGTGTCGATCACTAAGAGTGGAACGTATTATCTCGTTATTCTAATCAGTATTTTAATATCCTAACGCAAGGGGGTTTCAGCCTGAGAGACTGGCACGGTTTGTTTGCAATTAAATAATAAAATAAACCAACAGGCACGAATCAGCAAGTAGCACACACGTACACAGATAAATACTTGAGACAATAAGAGGGCTGTCCTTATGATTAAGTAGATTGTCACTTGTTTTATTGATAGCTTTATATGAAGTGTATGTAGTTAACCCTTTCTCGTTGGTCCTAATCTTATCGGCGAGTAAACCCTTAATGATTACTTATGTCTAAAAGTTATTCCTAAGTGATCAATTTAGTAATAACCGTGGGAGCCACATTATGTCCCGCAGTCAAATGCCCGCAAGCCACTAATAAACACAGAGGTTATCAATGCACTAATAAGTAGTAACCAAAGACATCAACATATAAACTTTAATTGATGGGAAAGCAAGTATTAAAGGGAGTGCAATCTTTCGTTGTCACATTACACAAGCCACCAATCCTGATGAATTAAAGTTTGCTAACACAATAAAACAAAACTACTTAATGAATTAAATACATGCAGCACCTTCTTACAGCTCTTGTATCTTTGATTTGGGTGTGTCTTGTGCTGCCTCCTTGACTGAATTCGTCCTTTGTTTCTCCTGTTCGAACTTCGGTTTTTGGTTTTCCGGGACTTTTTAATTCGTCTGGTCTACGGGGTATTTATAGTTTCTGTCTGAGGGAGGATGCGGCGCATCTACTAAGTAGATGCGGCGCATGTACTTAACTTCGCGTGGGGTCCAAAATTATAATATTCAGGAATATTCGTACACCGCCAGAAGATGCGGCGTAACTCCATGATTAGATGCGGCGCATGTCCTCTTGTATCTTGGATCGTATCTGGTGATATCTTGATAGAGATGCGGCGCATGTCGAGAGTGAGATGCGGCGCATCTGGAGCAGAATTGACTTGATCTTGTCCATGTCAGTAGACCTTCAACTTTATGCACGTTTTGCTCCATAATTAGTCCAAAATCGCCAAGTTTCACCAAATGCTTGTTTTTACCTGAGAATTACAAAAGTAAACGATTAAGTATCAATCCTCATACATAATATAGTAAAACAAGTCAAATTAATAGGATAAATGATAGTAATAAAATGTACTTATTTGAGTTCATCAAATATCCCCCCACTTGAACTTTACTTGTCCCCAAGTAAACCTTAGAATTTCTTTTATGAAAATGTATCCTAAAAGATGTTAGGATTTATTTTTATATTTAAGCATGTATTCGTTCATTTCATAATCACACAACTAAACACTTAACGAATTAGAAGTAAAATAAAATAAGTCGATAAAAGCAAATCTAATCGTTTAACTGTCCAGTCGCGACGAATATTCTATCATAAGCTTGGCAAGTATACACATCTCCACCACTAAAGCTAAGGAATAACAAGTCTAAAGCGGTAAAAAGGGTTTTTAGGCTTAAGGGTTAATTATTCTCTTTCACTATCGATCTCAAATTCCAGAAAAGGCGACAAAATCACAAATACATGATCGAATCCACGAACACGATACTTGCAATTGCTCAAATCCTTAACTCGAATAGGCTAAAGATAGGTCCAAACTTCACCAATAATAATATATCAAAAAGGGCGACAAAATCATAAATACATAGCCGAATCCACGACTACGATACTTAAGATTGCTCAAATCCCTAATCTCAATAAATCAAAGGTTTGGTTGGATAAAGAATAATAAAGGGTATGGATAACATTTGGGATATAAATTGGTATAAAAATAAAAATAAACAAAACAAATAAATTAAAATCCTAAGTGTGGTTAATCACTATCCCAACCATCCCATGAATAAGACTCATATCATCGAATAACTCACGCTTTAACACTTGAAACACACGCTTTAGGTAGACACGAATTATACTCAACAAGATCTTAATCAAAGAATAAACCTTAATTGGCGTTCCCATAACTGCCAATTCCCATTCAATCCATAGATATAGTACAACAAATAGTGGTGATATCGACCACTTACATAACTTTACATAAGTTGGTTAAAACTAACTTCCAACTTTTCTTTCTTTCTTTTTCTTTTCTCATTTTTTCGATTTTTTTTTTTTTTTTTTTTTTTTTTTTTTTTTTTTTTTATTAAAGGTAAACATAGATGTGTAAAATTTCACCACATCACTATAACTTTCTTTCCGAATAATTTTTCCATACTTTTCATGACTTCAGAAATAATGGTAATAGTGAAAGTAGTAAACACACGAAAAATAAACTCCAAAATATACAATATTTACTTTCACTCCAATTGCATTGTGCAATTTCCCGACCTAACCATAGATAATGAATTACGCACGCGAACACAAGTAATGTAAGGAAACACACTCTGCCTATAGCAATCAACCAACCACGGATTCTAATCTACAGGGTAGGCTAAGGTGTAAGGGTGTAACGAAACATTTTAAACATAGGTGTAAGAAACGAAAGGAATGGCTCTGAGTGTTTTTCTAGGGGTATCTTACTCTAAAAATGAGAGTAACAAAAGGGTTTATACGGGGGTTAACTAACCAGTGTAGTTAGTTAATAACACACAACATATAATAGGCTATTTGGGTGTAATCCTAGAAATTTACCAAGTTAGACAAGTCACTCCAATTATATAAATAATACTTATTATGGTGGTCTCGAATAGTATACAAGCCAAGTTCTAAAGTTTACAAGTCACCGGCACACTCATAGATTTGTGAATTTTGAAAAATCACAATTTTTGAAAATAACGTCATGTGTGCAGTTATGCAACTTAGATCTTAAACAAAAACATGCTAAAAAAATTTTAAGTTTGATATATTAAGCACATTTTAAGCATAATTTTTGAAAAAGTTTAGGACAAGTAATTGTTAAGTGTTCTAATTCTCCAATCCCCCCACTTAAGTTAAACAACGTCCTCGTTGTTTGTATAAAAGGTTAAAAACTGGAAAATAAAAGAATTAGAACAGAAAAACTCCCCTGAGATTTGCTCGGTATGATCCTCCATTAGTATAAGAGCAAAAATCAACTTCGTGTGGATTAGAACGTTAAAGCTTCATACTTGATGTATCCACAGGAAATCCAGGAAACTATAATACCACGAACACTTTAAAACACACCTAAGATAAGAAAGGTTCAAGCTTTGCATAATACATTAGTAGTTAGGAAAAATAAAACTTAAAAATTAAAACTGAAAATCATCAGGTCAGTCGATGCGCCGTATCTTATGGAAGAAGATACGCCGTATCAAGCCTGGAATTAATACGGATCAGAATAAAGATGCGCCGCATCCTTAACCAGGGATGCGCCGCATTAAAAATAAACTGATAAATAGTTTTAAAGTCGAAAATAAAAATGCAGAAAAATAAAATAAGATATGACCATTGCAGGAGATGCGTCGCATCTCAGAATTGAGATGCGCCGTATCCTCATGCGGCCTGGAAACAAAATAAAATGAAGTAAAGGATAGGATGCGTCGCATCTGTTTAAGCAGATACGGCGCATGTAGTAATCAAACAGACTGATAACAGTCTGTTGTAAAATGACTCGTTCCACGGTTTAATCTCATACGTCCTCTCGTACTCTCATGCTGAACTTAATGCCAGTCTTCATCAAACATAACAAGAAATATAAACTGAAACATTAAATATAAACATAAGAATAGCGATTAGTACAATCCAAAAAGTAATAATAATGTGTGGAACAATGTCTATGAAATCAAGAGAGTAAGGTCATGGGTGAGTGTGGTCGTCTGGATGGGTCCCGGAAGTGCTGGCTCCATCAGTCCTCTGGCGGACTCTGCGCTCGTATGCACGTGTCACTCCCGCAACCTCAGTACCATCTGGACGAACGTGTGTAATACCCTGCTGCTCTAATAGTCTGCTCACACTCATGACCACCCACTCTGAGTCTCTCCTCAGGGCTCTCAACTCTCCCTCGACTACCTCAAGTCTCTGACCAATGGTGCGTGGGGGTACTGGTGCCTGTGGCACCTCCTCGTCGGCAGGAGCAGCAGCCGGAGGTTCCTGAGGTCCTCCCTGCTCCGCCTCTGGCCCTGCAGCTCTGGCGGGCCCTAATGCTGCCCAAAAGTGGCCTCCCGCAGCCACCTGGCAGATCCCGAGTCTAACCAGATAGTCCCTATCGATAACCGGGAGACGGGCCACAATAACCTCCAGCCCCGCTGGGATCTCTGCTCCAATAACTCCAAAATGGCGGGCCAGCCTCGAAACAAAATGCCCGCCAGTCATCTGGCTCCTCCGATCTCTCCCTGCAGCAGATCGGTGGAGGTAGTGCGCTAAAAAGTGGGGGATGTTCACCGACAACCCCTCATCCATACTCCTCAAGAGGAAGAGGTCCAGAGTGGTCACCTTCTCAGGTGACTGACCCCTCCCAGCGATGGTGAGTGCAATCAAACGGTGGCATAGCCGCCTCATCGGCTCTCTGATCAATGTGTAGGATGGGGTGGAAGTAACGATGTCACCCATCGAAGAAATCCTAACCCAGTAGTCACTGAATACCCCTCTGTCAGGGACAACCCGTAAACTCTCAGCCCAGTACCTGGCAAACCCAGCAGATCCAATCTCCTCCTTAGTGTGTAGCCCCATGGCCAAAATAAACTGCCACATCGACATCTGCCTATGCACACCTCCTAACCTGAATACCAGAGTGTCAGCTGTATCAATCTCCAAATCCGTCTCCCTGTAATGAATCGTGCTAAAGAACTCCAGCATGAGCTCCCTAATCAGAGGCTCGTCAATCCTAAATAGTCTCTCCCAAGCACTAGACCTAAACACTACCTCCTCATCGTCTCCAACAACTACCATCTCCATCCGATGCTGTAAACTAGCAGCTGCATGTCCACCACCGATCAATCCCACATCGTCAAAATTCAAAACCTGGACTCTGAATATTTTCTTGAAGTAAATCGAGTCAAGCCTATGCAATTAATCCTCTAGAGCGGCAGGAGTAAGTCCCATGTTCTCAAATTGTAGCCACTGATGCCTTAGTGTGACCTCTGGTAGTGCCATCTGAAATAGATATTCACAGTCAGTAAACAGTCTGCAAAATAGGTAGATACGGCGCATCTGATTTAATCAGTGCGGCGTATCTGTATAAAGTATAAGAGATGCGGTGCAAGACAATAGATACGGCGTATTGAGATGCGTCGTATCTAGATTAATCAATACGGCGTATCTAGAATTTTATCAATTTTGAAATAGGTCGTTACGCCGCATTAATCAACCTAGATGCGCCGCATCTAAAAGCATATCAGTATAAAATAAAGGGTTAGGCACGTTTTTCAAGAATCCGTATCCGTGACGTAAACTACCACTAAATATCACAGTATTATATGCTCCTTATATCAGTTCTAATATCTCAATCTACCACTGCTAATTCTCCTTCCCGCTAAATATTCAAAATCAAACCCAAAACCTAAATTTTCGGTTAAATCAAATTAGGTTATAAGTTCAATTACTCATGCAAATTAAATACAGGGGAAACCATCTAGAGCAAATCCTAATCATATCTCTATATCATTTAAGCACGAATCGATTCAATCATATAAACCCTAATTTTCGTTCTAAACAAGATTAAATCGAAATTGAGTAATTACCTTAATTTGATGATTAGGAGAAAGATTCTAGATCGGATTAGAGGTGGATTAAAGAAGAATGATCGGGATTCGAGTATAATTTTAGTGCGTGTTCTTAACTGTGTGTGTTTATGCGGCGCATTCCCGTCGTATTTATAGGGCGACACGATGCGCCGTATTAGAAAATTGGGATGCGCCGTATCTATTTAATTTCGTTGACTAGTCAATAAGTCCTAGTTGGTCAGGGATACGGCACTTTGGATATTTTAGATCCGCCGTATCTCTATGTTAGTTAACGAAATTTAAATGAAGAACGTACCTTGGCCTCCGCAACACAGTTCCTTATACATCACATTTGGGTTAAACGGCACACCGTATAGATGAATTCAAAATAAGAGCAATAGGCATAAACGTTTCATTAATAATGGTAATCTTATTGTTTAGAGGGTAAGTTTTTACTCCGATGTTAGGAACAAATATCGTTTTTAAGCATACAAAATTAAGATTACGATTTGAATCAGATGTATAGTGTAGATAATAAAACTGAGGTTATAGTGGAGAGGACTTCCCTTAGGGCTGGTTGAATAATCGAAGAGGTTACGTTTTGATCACTCCAGCAATCTTCTCTCGGTTTAGTTCAGAATGTAATCTTTCTTGGTGATGCTCGAGTCATCATTTATCCTGAAAATAAACAACTTGCGCGCGAGAGTAGCTAACCGATCAAGGTAAATATCAAAAATCAACTATATTTATCAAATTATATTCGTCGTATTAACAAAAGTTAATGCGCCGTACTTTCGTTACGTTTAAAAATAAATATCGATTTTTGATTCAGAAAGATGCGCCGTATCGATAGAGATCGATACGCCGTATCTGTTTAATAATTCGCAAACTGTTTTTAATTAAAATAATAGATACGCCGTATCTGCTAAAGCAGATGCGTCGTATGGCGTTAACGTTTAGAAATTTTTTTTTTTTTATCGAAAAACAGATACGCCGTATCTGCTAAAGCAGATGCGTCGTATTACTTTATCGCTTAGAAAAATTTTCTTATTAAAAACAGATACGCCGTATCTTGGGGAAAAGATGCGTCGTATCGAATTAATTAAACGCGTTGTATTTTTAAAAATTAAATGCAATACGCCGTATCTGAGAGATCAGATGCGCCGTATCGTTTGATTTAGCACAGTACAACGATAGCAGAACAGAAAAATACGAAAAATAAAAACAAAAATTAAACACACAAACGAAAATAAACACACAAAAATAAAAGAAAACAATTAACACACAATACAACAAATATGCAAAATAGTACAATGATGCAATTAATCTAATAAAAAGAAAAAACTAATTAAAATACTAATTAAATTAACAGATAATAACAATTCACTCCCCGGCAGCGGCGCCAAAAACTTGATGCGCGTGATGTGTCGTTGCGGTTTAGCAGTTTTAATGCCTACTCAAGTTTTAAATTTATATTTAGCCGACTTATCAATAACACACACACTTAACGAGCAGTGTACCCGGTCAGTATGAAGATAATGGTAAGTAGAGTGTCGATCACTAAGAGTGGAACGTATTATCTCGTTATTCTAATCAGTATTTTAATATCCTAACGCAAGGGGGTTTCAGCCTGAGAGACTGGCACGGTTTGTTTGCAATTAAATAATAAAATAAACCAATAGGCACGAATCAGCAAGTAGCACACACGTACACAGATAAATACTTGAGACAATAAGAGGGCTGTCCTTATGATTAAGTAGATTGTCACTTGTTTTATTGATAGCTTTATATGAAGTGTATGTAGTTAACCCTTTCTCGTTGGTCCTAATCTTATCGGCGAGTAAACCCTTAATGATTACTTATGTCTAAAAGTTATTCTAAGTGATCAATTTAGTAATAACCGTGGGAGCCACATTATGTCCCGCAGTCAAATGCCCGCAAGCCACTAATAAACACAGAGGTTATCAATGCACTAATAAGTAGTAACCAAAGACATCAACATATAAACTTTAATTGATGGGAAAGCAAGTATTAAAGGGAGTGCAATCTTTCGTTGTCACATTACACAAGCCACCAATCCTGATGAATTAAAGTTTGCTAACACAATAAAACAAAACTACTTAATGAATTAAATACATGCAGCACCTTCTTACAGCTCTTGTATCTTTGATTTGGGTGTGTCTTGTGCTGCCTCCTTGACTGAATTCGTCCTTTGTTTCTCCTGTTCGAACTTCGGTTTTTGGTTTTCCGGGACTTTTTAATTCGTCTGGTCTACGGGGTATTTATAGTTTCTGTCTGAGGGAGGATGCGGCGCATCTACTAAGTAGATGCGGCGCATGTACTTAACTTCGTGTGGGGTCCAAGATTATAATATTCAGGAATATTCGTACACCGCCAGAAGATGCGGCGTAACTCCATGATTAGATGCGGCGCATGTCCTCTTGTATCTTGGATCGTATCTGGTGATATCTTGATAGAGATGCGGCGCATGTCGAGAGTGAGATGCGGCGCATCTGGAGCATAATTGACTTGATCATGTCCATGTCAGTAGACCTTCAACTTTATGCACGTTTTGCTCCATAATTAGTCCAAAATCGCAAAGTTTCACCAAATGCTTGTTTTTACCTGAGAATTACAAAAGTAAACGATTAAGTATCAATCCTCATACATAATATAGTAAAACAAGTCAAATTAATAGGATAAATGATAGTAATAAAATGTACTTATTTGAGTTCATCAATGCCCAAGAGGCATTGAAATGATTGACAAAAGATCAGAGGTCAGAGTCGGAATCTGAAGGTAAGGATCAAATAGTGCCAGGCAATTACTATGAAATTTTCAATGGCTTCAAGATTTATTTAGGTTTCAAAACTTAGGTGATGCAAGGCATAAGCTTTCAATCTCCATAAGTGATCTCAACAAGCTTTAACCAAAAGCAAGGCACGAATCAGAGTGATGCGGAAGCAATGCTACTTACATAGATGTCCTAGTCTACCCATTCCTCACCGGTAATACTTAAGTTCCTATGGGAAGATCCTAAAGCAATTCCTCAACGGTTATCTTATGAGCGCCTACAGTGGAAACTTAATGGTCCAAACTTCACAGGTCAAGGGTAAATGTATTACAAGTCGCAGCCTGTGCTCTGATACCATAATTGTAACACCCCAACCCGACAAGGGCAAAGGTGTCACATATACGGATTCTTATCAGAACAAACACAGACATTTGACATAAATAATACAATGAAAATCCAAGGTTTACAACTGAAATCAGAACTACAAGCTTTACATTACAAAATTTCTATGCCTAATATAAGGTTCTTCTAGTCATCTTCCAAAAGCTAATGAAGTCTTCTAAAGTCAACACTTTTCACCCAACTCCCAGCTTCCAACTAAACCTGCCGCGGGAAAAGAAACGCGGCTGAGCTACACGAGCTCAGTGAACAGATATAACGGTAACAAACAATAATAATGAAATAGGGAAGATGGAAGGAATCGTACATGATGTAATAGTAGATGAGAAGAAATATGAAGGTTATACAGAGATATCAGAAAGTATGGATAGTATCATGAGTAATGGTGAAGTAATCAAAAGATCCCATCAAGCCCAAACATACCAAGCCCAGTACAGAGATAAGTCCAGCATCATGTCATAGGGTGTCAGTAATGAAAGGTAAAGGTCATAAGTCTATAAGGTGCATGGAAAACAGTAATCCTCTACGAGCCCAGAAACATGAACATGAAATCATAATCATACCGCCATGCAGAGAGATGTTCCTCTCACTAATCCCAGAAATCAGAAATATGGAGTGATCAGCTCCCAGAGTTGTGAAAGACGTGTATCGCACACACCATCAGTCACCATGCATATCATAACATATCATAACATGAACATAATACAGAAACAAATCTAGGATGCATCCATACGCCCCTGGTGGCCATAACTCCCAACACACCAAATAAAATACAGAAAAGGGACGGGACAGGTCATCACTCTCCTGCCCTAGAGTCATGCCATCGGTGCATCGACTGACATGGACATGAAACCCTCATGCCTAGTGAGTGGCTCGTAGTATCAAACTGTGGGTCAAGGTCAAGTATCATGTATCCAGTATTTAATTTAGTTTCATAAGTCAATTTCCATTTCAGAATATCAGAGTTCATAATCAGAGGTTCATATCATAAAGGTTCCATGTCAGAAAGGTCATATATCAGAAATGTTTAATATCAGAAAGGTTCATAACAGAAAAGGTCATGTCAAAGGTTCATAATATCATGAAAGAAACCAGAAAGGTTCACAGAATCAAAGAACATGGCAGTGAATCAGAAATCAGAAATGAGACGAAGGCACCTTACTAAAGAAGGGCAGAATATCTGTACCTTATTAGGAATGCAAAAACAGAAATAGAAGCACAAACAGATCAGGATCTCTCCTTCTTCACACCTAGAGGAATAGAAGACGGAATTACAGAAGATTCTAAGTCAGATTACCATTTTGGTTTTCCTTTACTTTTTAATAACTTTCTATTTTAGGCAGGTTTCCTCATTTGGCAAGTTTCCATAATTTAGGGTTTCACATGTAATTCTTCCAAAGTTAAAGGTCAAATATGTAATTATCACATTCATTCTTTTTAATCCTTCATTTATTCAGAATGTACGTCTTCAATACTTCAAGTTTGCCAAATTACATTTTATACCCCTTAGCTTACAAAATTTCCATTTAAACCCCTTAATTCATAATTTTACACTTTAAATCCTTATCTTATCCATAATTACCAAACAAGCCTTATATTTTATCAAAATACATAATATAACTTCAGAATTTCTTATTGTACGAATCCAGCCCCTCAAGTTTCAGAAATTACACACTTAGTCCCTTAAGTTTACAAAACTTATAATTTAAATCATAATTCCATATTAATTACATATTAAGCCCATAAATACTCAAATTTACCCAAAACACTTTTAATATCATTATTTACTCAGGACAACCTCAACTTTCCATAATTTACACTTTTAGTCCCTCTAGTTTAATTAATTACAAATCACACCCTTTAATTACCATTAATTCATTATCTTGAAATATTTACACTTAGGACCCTCAAGTTATATTTTTCCCACATTGTAACAGACCTAAATAACATTTTAAAAATAACCCACGAGTTTCAAAAGTTACAAAACACCCCCTTGTGATTTAATTTCAAATCGGATTACCACTTTTAATTATCAAATTCAAACCCTAACAAACCCAATCATAAAACAATCATTGAATAATCTTTGAACACATTTAATTGACCAGATCCAAGCCCCAAAATGCTAACCCTAATGCCCGATCCATTTTATTTGATTTATTCTTCACTTTTCACAAAACCCGGTTTTAAATTAATTCTCCAATAATTCATTTAAGCTTCTATAAATCAAACACATATTTTTCCCAAGTTATATGATGATGTTAGAACCCAGAAAATTTAAATAAACAACCCAGAAAAATCGTTTCTTATATTTTAGATTTTAGGCACGTTTTTTATCACAAAATTCACCACGACTAATCTAGGACTCCACAAATCGTACCACCATTTTTCCCAGACTATGTACTTCGTATAAGGTCCAAAGAAAATATATATGGCCCTCAGAAAAATCGTTACACATTATTTTGGAAAATAGGTGTGTTTTAACCCATTAATTCAAAAATGACCCAAAACCCTTGCATGATTCAGTTCCAACAATTTTTACAGATCATATGTGATGTAATAAGTGTAAGAAAAATACCAAATCAATTGTTGAACGTGTGTATGAGCCAAAACGAATTTAGGCTTCTCGGATGGATTTGCGACAAGAAATAAACCTCACGCCCAAACGAAAGCACCTCAAACCTTGAAACCAATTTTCTTAGATCCCTTAATTGATGAAGAATCCCATAAAAATCACCCACGAATTTTAGATGGCCGGATCCATGCGTTTGGAATTTATGTGTGTGTAATTGTTTTCGGTTTAGGGTTTATGGAGGAAATAAATGTGTTTGTTATATAAAAAAGGTAATGGCCGAGTTAGGAGGAGGGGGAGGACCAAATCACACGTTTTCCTTAGTTGGCAAATCAAGGTTTTCAAATCTTGTGATTATTTCCCTTTTTAAATGATAATTATCTTTAGTTTAATTTGTTTTAAATATAAATAATTAAGTAAATATAATTTCGGTACATATACATATATATTAAGGTGTAATAATAATTTTTGGACATGTAGAAATTATTTCATTTCATGTGTAAATTGTTACTTGAATTTTGGAATCACTTTGGTACTTTAAATATCCTTTAAATAAAATTTTAAACTTGTAGGGGCAATTTGGTCATTTTACATGTTTCGGATTTTAGGGTTTTACAAAATGCGTGTATCAAAGTTTTGCGGGAGTCTTGGCTTTCGCCATTTGGGTCATTTTAACAGGTCTCTTCTTGCAAAACAGGTATGGCGGCTGATTACATCGCCAAACACATTGGCTGCAAGGGTACTCAAGGCTCGTTATTTTCCAAGATCGACTTTCTTTGAGGCAAACATAAGCTATCATCCTAGCTACATTTGGCGTAGTTTTCATGGAGTCAAAGAACTTGTTCGTAAGGGATGTAAATGGAATATAGGTGATGGTCGTAATGTCACTGTGTGGGAGGATTATTGGCTTGAGAACCATAGATATTTGGGTCCTAAACCAGGCAATTGCGAGGTAATTTATGTTCGCGACTTATTAAATGTTGATGGTGATGATTGGAACAGGGAACTACTTATATCTTTGTTCCCAAATAATGTTGCAAACAAAATTTCATGTTGTTTTGTGAATCAATCGAGGCCTGATACTCTTTACTGGTTAAATAGTCCAAATGGACATTTTTCAACAAAAATGGCTTATTTTTTGGCTCTTGATTCTGCCGATGAAATGGAGCAGAATGATACAGAAGAACGTATTAAATTGTGGCGAGCTCTTTGGAAGGCACATGTACCTAACAAAATCAAATTATTCATGTGGCGAGCATTTCATAATTATGTCCCATCTGTTGAAAATATGCAGATTCGAGGTCTTACTTTACCATCAGTAACTTGTACACTTTGTGGCGAGTTTGGTGAAGATGTAATGCATGTTTTGTACAAGTGTTCGACGGCCAAAGAGGTATGGATTCGATGTGGTTTTGGTTATTTGTATGAAGAAAATACTCTTGATACTTTGGAAGACTGTTGTCGCATGATTCTAGGAAATAGTCCGTTGAGTTGGGAGACGTTCATAATGATACTTTGGGGGTTATGGACGAGACAAAATAAAAACTTTCATGGTCAGCCTGACGGAAGGGATCGGGAAATGGATGTTGTTGTTAAGCATGTACTAGCAGAATACCATATGGCGAACCAGAAGGATATGTCAAGAGCAGGTGCGGTACAAGAAAGAAAAGCTTCCATATGGGCTAAACCACAACTTCACCAGGTTAAAGTAAATTGTGATGCATCTTGGATTAAAGAATCCGGAAAGGTGGGTTTAGGTTTTGTTTCTCGAAATTATAATAGAGAAGTGTTATTATCAGGTGCTCGGGGAGAGTGTTTTGCGAATTCTCCATTGGAAGCCAAAGCGAAAGCTATCATTTGGGCTATGAGTCATGCTCGAAGTAGAAATTACCCGAATGTCGTATTCGAATCCGACTCTCAGTTCCTAGTTAATGCTCAACGTAGTGGATCTACTCTTTTACAAATTGCCAACATGTTTTCACATATTTTATCTTTTTCTCTAGCTTTTAGTACGTTTCAATGGCCGTTTGTTAAAAGAGAATGGAATGAAGTTGCTCATAGTATAGCTAATTGGGCCATAGGATGTAATGATGAGATTATTCTTGAGGGTAGAGTTCCGGATTGTGTTCTTGTACGAGCCATGGAAGATGTACTAGTATCTTCTATTGAATAAAATTATCCCTCTTTTATCCAAAAAAAAAAAAAAAAAAAAAAAAAAAAAAAAAAAAAAAAAAAAAAAGATATATATGCATTTATAAGTTTAACTTAGATATATATGCAATTTTGAGCTTTTGAATATATATATATATATATATATATATATATATATATATATATATATATATATATATATATATATATATATATATATACCTCTGTCTAATACACAAGTTAGGGATGGCAACAGGGCGGTGAATGTCAGGGATTGTATTTCTCATCCCCATCCCCGTTTCCCACTCTCCATCCCCATCCCCGCCCCCATCCCCGTTGGGGAATAGTTTTATATCTCCATCTCCGACCTCAACGGGAAACGGGGATCCCCGCGGGGATTCGGGGATTTTACATCCTTATCAAGAAAACATAAAAATATACAAACTCATCGAAAACATAAAGAATTTGACCGATAAAGTGTCTAAAGAAACGCACATCACTCATACTTAAATTAGTATTTCTTTTCCAACTTTGATTTTAAATATTTTTGTTTGTGTTATATAATACTTGATGAAAATTATACAAATGAAAATACATTTAAAACTCAATCCATTCATATATTTTGCATCAAGTATTATATAACACACAAGAAAATAGCTAAAGTCAAAGTTGAAAAAGAAAGACTAAAAAAGCCAAAACTATACATTTATTTTAGGAAGGAGGCCGTAGTACTCTTAATTTCTCGAAGGAAAGTGATAGGCATGACTAAAATTTATACCTAAATACATGTCTAACTTTAAGATCGTGACATGTGACAAAATTAATGATGAAAATTATGAGAGTGAAAATGGTATTCAATGTAGGGGTGGCAATTTCTAACCTGACACGAAACCCGACCCGAAACTTATACAAAAATTAACAGGTTCGAGTTGAGTCTAAATAGATTTTGGGTTGGCTTTGGGTCGACCATCTAACCCGTTTATTAAACATGTCAGGTTCGGTTGCGAATAAATTAAGCGGGTCGACCCGCCAACCCTTTTAAGATTTTTTTTCTTGAATTAATTATTTTTTATATTTTATTATACGGGTTAAATTTGTTAAACGGGTCGACCCGCAAACCCGTTTAACATGTTTAACTAGTGTAATCTGCCAACTTTTGTATATAAAACGGGTTAAATGGGTCAACCCGAAACCCGTTTAACCTACGTAACCTATTTAACCCCCAAACCAAGTATATATACGAGTTAAATGGGGCAGGTTCGGGTTATGTGTAAACATGTTACGGTTGACATAGCTGATCGATGATTTAAATGGGTTAGGTTCGGGTTGGGGTTTTCTGACCCGCCAACCCCAAACCGACCCGAATTACCCCCCTAATTTTAATGTGTCACATGATAAATGTTTTATGTCATGAGTTTAGACACATGCGTTATGTCTCTCTGTCACTACTCTCTCACGAATTATATGTTGCATCTTATTTATAAAAGTAAATTACACTGTTCGTCCTTGTGGTTTGCGTTGACCGCAGCCTATCGTCCTTTGACAAAAAAAATGCACCGTTCGTTCTTAAATGGCAAATGTTATCCGCCGTTAGTCCTTCACTCTAACGGTCTTCACTAACGCTCATTATGTGACACCCACATCAGGGTATTTTGGTCATTTTGCCCCATTTTCTTCTTCACTTAAATACTTTTATCTTTAACCAACCCACCATCAATCCAAATACCTTTTTTATTTTAATCATCATCAAATTTATTTAAGAAAAAAAAAACTTGTATTTAATTTCCCGTGTATATATAAAACATACACTGTCATCATCTTTATCACTATAATTTCATCTCCACTGTCTTATTAAAAATATATACAGCAATAAGATTTAAAATTTATTCATCAGTATACACAATAACTCAAACTCATATATTAAAAACCCACCACCCTTTGCCATTACCACCACCTATATCCGTTGCCACGACCATGCATATCCGCCACCACCACTATCCTCACCATGTATCAATCTCAACTACAAACTCTATAAATTAAAATTAAAATTAAAATAAACACAAAACAAAAACATCAAATAAAAAAAACGTATCCATTCACAGCCCACGCCCAAAATTTTCAATTTTCCCTTTTTGTAAAACTTTTTTTTTTCATCTTTTCCCTAAATTATATTTTTTTTTTCATATTTGTCTCATCAAATTGTAAAATAAAAAATTGAGTGAGACATCAATTTTGATTTCATGTTCATACAATCAAATAAAAGGGAGTGAGATATGAATTACAATAATTGATAACTAACAAAGTTGTGTTAAAAAAACAAAGATAGCTAACAAAGACTATAGTGTCTTTTGTTGTTAAAAAGCTTCAGGAGAAATCAATTAAACTACCCACCAAATAAACCTTTTAAACCCACTTATAACAAAACTCATATCAAAAAAACATCCAAACCAATTAAACCACCAAACAAAAACAAAACTTGATTGATGTTACATATTGTACTACCGATGGAAACGGAGGCGATTGGTGGCGCGGATGTGGATGGTTTTGACCTCGGTGATGGTGGTGACCGCGTATGTGGGTGCGACTTGTGGCCCGAATGTAGATGCTTTTGGACTCCGTGTGGACTGGTGGCGACGGCATATGTGGGTGGTCGCTACGGTTGAGTTGGCTGGATGGCTTTTGGTTTGTTGAAGATGATAAGATTATTAGTGATGTTTTTGGTTAGATGAAAACTAAGATACATGTGATTTTGGTTGTTAAAGATTGGAATTTCATGACAAAGTAAAAGTTCATACTGGTTAGTTATCATCAAATCAAAACATTTACTAACAATCTTGGTTGTAAAAAAGTAGATATTGGATCTTGGTTGTAAAAAAATACTATAAGCAATAGAGAGAGAAAGAAAGAGACGATGAGAGAGAGAGAAAGAAACAGTTAGGTGAATGATGATACAGTACATATGAGTAAAGAGTTTAATACTTTCTAAAAAAACAAGGGTAAAAGGACAAAAATACCCACACATGTATATCACCTTTAACTGGTTAACGAGCGTTAGTGAAGACCGTTAGAGTGAAGGACTAACGGCGGATAACGTTTGCCACTTAAGAGCGGACGGTGCATTTTTTTTTTATCAAAGGACGATAGGCTGCGGTCAACGCAAACCACAAGGACGAACGGTGTAATTTACTCTGTTTATAACAAGATCAAGATGAAATATCCATTTTGTCGTCTCACGATAAGCCGGACCCCCAATCTTAGCTTAAACGAGCGGGGTAGCCCTCGCGTTGCTGCGGGAGTACTGTGCAGTTGTAGTATTTTGGGCTCTCTCATTGCAATTTAACAGAAGAGTTAATGTAATACTTGAAACAAATAACAGTACATGCATCATAATGCTAAAGGAATAAACTGTTGAGACTCATGGTTGCTTTAGATGCTAATCCTCATCTGTCATTTATATATTAAAGTTACAACAATTTCCACAATCCACCTAAATCATTTGGTTCATGCCTGGAAAACTACACTAAAACATGTATATAAATTTGCACTAAAACATGGTTCCAACGGCAGCGAATGTGTATCGATACAATCTGCAAAGAGAAAAAAATGCAAACTGTTTTAACTCATTTAAATCAGTAAAAATCCAAATGGAAACTTAAAATGCCAAGTTTTGAGTGTTAATGATTCTGAACTGTAATACCGAGGGTCAAGATGATCAGATTTAGAGAAGCACGAAATCTGCGTATTCTTAAATATGGTTCCAACATCTTCCTAAACACGTGTGGCACAAATTTGAAAATATACTTGCGGCACAAATTTCAAAATATACTTGCGGCCAACAGAATTTAAGAACATAAAGTAAGTGCTTTAAAAATACCTTTAAATGTATTTAGTAGGTCGATGTTTAAAATGGTGATCTCCGCCTCGAAACCATAACTGCTCAATTTTGTTCTTCCTTTACCTCATCCATGTACATTCGCAAATGATTTTACGTGTACCTATGAAAATAATATGGTGTCAAAGGTTAAGATGAGATAAATAAGTGTCCATAAAACTCAAAGGCAAATTTAAAAAGTGTAATCAATGCAAATGCAAAAGTGGGAAAACCCAATGCAAAGTCTAAGGTGCATACCACATCCGTTACAACCTAGCCTGACGTACATCGCCTAGAACGTGTTGCTTCATTTTTACTTTTCGGACAACGCCATCTAAACTTGATCGTGATATATGATTTCTTCCTTTAGGTATGTTATGTTTATTGATCATCACAGTACATCATATCTAGTGTTAGCGCAATTTACATTTGTTCCTTTTGACATGTATAAATCACAACTTTGCAATAAAAACATATCCGCGGTAACACATGATTCAAATCCTGCCTCAAACATGATTCAAAAAATCTATTAAACATCAAATATAAAAGCATAACTCCACCAACAAACACATGTGACAGTTACATAAATGACAGAAATTAAAGCATCTTAAAGAGTAACGGGTTCAGGCTGAGAGTTAAAAGTTCATTTTGAATGCTAACAGCCACTTTTTTTTTTTTTTTTTTTTTTTTTTTTTATTATTTATTATTATTATTTTTTATTTATTTATTTTTGACCTCAAATCAACCTATAGATTAATATTTGGTTCAGGCTGAGAGTTATAAGTTCATTTTGAATGCTTACAGCCACCTATTTTTTTCCCCTCAAATCAACCTATAGATTAATATTTTTGTGATAGTAATTAGTAAGTAGTTTTTGTAAAACACAAAATGAGGAATTGGGTATCAATTTAAAAAGGACTTGAGGTCAAAAGGGGCAATTTTTTAGTCAAGGCCAAATTTAACCGGTTGAGTCACGTCGTGTGCAAATACCTTTTTCTCTTTATAGTAAAACAATCAGTAATCAGACGTTTAAGGCCAAATTGAGTCGGGTTGATTGCAGATGCCTATTTCTCTTTACGCTAAAACATTCTATTATCATAAAAGTCTATTGATATCTTATGCATATAACTCTAACAAATAATCAAACCAACTAAATTAATCATATTCAGATTCTTGATGATGCATTGGGGAAATTGATGTACATGTACTGCAAGGCACGTATGAAGATTAAAATCAGATTTAAAACATGAGATACATTTGCTTAATAGATTACATAAGTATTTAATTAAACTTGTAGTTTTATTAAGCTCGTACACATTGGTGAATGACTTATCCTTTTAAATTTCGCTCAGAATTGGTCACTCTAATAGTCTAATTCATAAGGTGGAGTATAACAATGAATAAACCACACTGTATATATGTGTGAAATATATATACAGAGCATGTAGGTGTTTGGGATAGCTTATTAAAATTGCATAACAGGTTATTATGTTCTGAATTTTGAAAGGGTGTTTGGGAATGCTTATTTAAGCATTTACTGTTGAGGGAATGTTTAGATTATCTTATTAATTGGGCTTATTTGAAATTCGAAAAAGCCACTACGCTCATTTTATAAGGCTTATGAGCCTATCAATTTGCGCTTATGGCTCGTTTAAGCTCTAGAGAATAAACTCATAAGTGACAAAAAGTGAGCTTATTGGCTTTTATAATTTCAAATAAGCTCATAAGCTCATAAATTAAGCTAATCCAAACACCCCCTTAGTCTAAAATTCCTAAGCATTTTTTAACTGTTTAGACGAAACTGTTTATCTACTTATATCAAAACTGGAAAACTTGAATCATAATTGGTAACCAATCCCAAACACCACTGAACATCATATTATTAAGTAAATGTGAGAACTCACCAATGTTGACACCGAAACCTTTATTCACAATTTCTAAGAATCAACCTTCATGCATAGTCAAACACAACTAAATCATTCCATTTTTACCCATTGCTTAAATCGACAGGTGCCTCTGCACATTAAAAAAGAAGGAAAAAAAATTACCATATGCTTTCAAATATTTGGTGGTTTAGCAAGAATAAAGTTGGAAACAAACACCTTAACAGCCTTAGCTTTGGAGCTGCATAACAGTATCAAATATAAGTATGATTCGCAATCACCATAAGGAAAATTTTTATAGAATAAACACTTGAAGACCAAATTGTAAAGTGATCCAGCCATAATACTTATAGAGTCGCTACGTTCCATTATCACATAAACTATTGTCAACTGAACATTGGTCAATAGTTCCTAATACATTATGTTTTTGTAAATCTAACGGCATTTTATAAACATCTCATTCACTTATTAAGATGTTTAAAAGTTTTGCGTAATAATGATATAATATAGACTAATTAAGGGTTATTTATCTGATTCTCCATGTGTCTCTGAATCAAATGCAGGATCATGTAATAAAGCATGGAGCAATTTCATATCAAACACAATAACAAAGATTTCCACATGGGTCCATATTCTAGTGTCACGTACTTCAAAATAATAACACAAAGTCGACATTGTATAAAAAAATTACAATTAAATTTTACCTGCTTTTAATATAAGTCATATTTATATACTTTTACATACCTGTGGTAAGGTGATACCCGTGGACTCACACCAATCGCACGCTCCATGTGTACAATTGTACAACAATTCTTAGGTTTCGAAAAAGAAATGGTGCCCTGTACTGTACTGCGATAGCTGGTGGTTGTTGATCCGTGACAGAAATCGGTTTCACATCATACCGGTCCATCTCAAAGCTTGTCATGGCATTTATGCATGTAATTCGATTACTATTATGTCATAAGCCTCAGCTCATTCCTCCTCGGTGTCTACAACAAATTTTATTAAGAGTTAATATATATAAACATGAATTAAGTCGAAAAAAATAAAAACAGATGTTAGGCACTAATAAAGAAACGAATACATATTGTTGCAGTAGGTAATCAAAACACAACTTGTTGCTGCAGTAGGCTAATTTGAATACATCATATTTCTGCAGCAGCCTAATGCAAAAACACCTTGTTGCTGTAGTAGATTAATCTAAGCACATCTTATTGCGGCATTTGGCCGAGCATAACTCAGAAGCAAATAACATAGCAACACAAAGGATTGTGATCCTCATAAAATTGTTCATATATTTTTTTATATAAAAAACTTTGTTTTAAGTTAGAAAAAATATCAAAGTGTATAAACTTTTAACAACTTTTTAGTCGAAACATCTAGCAATGTAGTTTTTTACGGTGTCAAAACTACACCGTTTCTCACGACATATAAAGTATAGCATAATGTTATAACTTATAACCATTTGTTTAAATTCAAAGTGCTTATTAAGAAAATGGTCATGTTTAATAAAGCATGTTATTTGGTCTTTATAGGAGAAGACAGACAATATACCCTTGTGGGCTATACCTTTGAATAAAAAGATCCGCGTAATCCTGCAAAGGAAACAAAGGGAAATGTCTTACTAGAATGTGCATTGCAGAATACATGAAGCGCAATAATTTTTAAGTGACCTACCGTCCAAAATATCCTTGTTGGTGTATCAGTAAATGCAGCTCTTGCAAGTCCATATTAACATAATCAAATAAGTAAATCTAAGGCAGTTAACAACCTGTGTGCACATATTTCAAAGCTTGTACCATTTGATAGAGGAAAGAATGATGGTGCTCGTGTGTCAAGTCATCGTTGGCCTTGATGATTTGGTGAAGATCAGACTACATGAGTTCAATTACAACATAAATATGTTTAAATTCCCGCCTTGATAGTGGCAACATAATCCATTTAATTTTCACAATATCAGGATGGCGTAGAAGCCTAAGCAATTTAATCTCACGCAAAAGTCGAATAGCATTGGATGAATGTTCAAAAATGTATGTAATCGCAAAAGTATTTATAAGAAAAAAGGTAAACTATTAACTACAAAGGCTAGAATAAAACAAACACATACTCAAAATTATTCTTCTTCTGTCCAATTCAAAATTTACAAATCAATTTTTTGTGGGGAAACGTAACATATCACATGTATAACAATATCCAATCAATCTACAATGCACCATGTTACAGCCAGAATATCCAATTAACAAATTCTTCATAAAAACAAAATTCAAACAAAAACGCGCCAAATCACGTAAACATTCATTCACAGTCAACAAATTTTCCATAACTCACGACAAAACCTAAGATTTAACTCACAGATATTAAATTCAGCAAATAACACGCATCAATCGGAACCTAAATTTACTAAATCCACCAAAACTTTCCATAATCCACCACGAATTCATGCAAAACCATATAATTAAAACCAACCATATCAAATTTCCGCAATAAACAAAACCTAAATTCACTAAAAGCAACAAACTTTCCAAAATTAACCACAAACTCATACAACATTCATCAAAAACACATCAATCGCAACCTAAACTTGGCGTAAATCAACAAACTTTCCACAAATCAATCACAAAACCTTTAAATTATAAACTCAAAAAAATCAATCAAAACAACCTAACTCAATAAATTCAACAACCTTTCCACATTTCACCAATCAATCTACATATCTTCAAAAGCATCAAATTAATAATTGAATATATAAATTAATTATTAAGTTAATGAAATCAGAAATTGAATTAATTAAATCAGAAAAAGATACCTGTGGACTGTGGTGGTGTCGCCAGAGGAAGAGTCACTGGAGGTGGAGTTGCCGGATTGGCTCCCTCTTCTTCAAGAGGTTTGGATGTGGCTGTTTTTCTGATGAGATAGATAGATGTGTTTTGAAACACATACATAATAAATCTTTAACCTATACCTCTTATCCCCGGATGTTGAAGCTTCTTAAAAACACACACTGGATCTATCAAAAAAATGATGTGGGTTTATTTGTTCAATGAAGGAGAGATTTTTTTCCCGAAGGATATGGAATTTGTTGGATTTAATCATATGGAGTAGAAGAATGAGTGAGCTCTGGAATTTTCTGGAGAAGAATGAGGGTCTGGAGGTTCAACTCTTGGGGAGGGGAATGTACGCGATATATAATTATTTAAATAATGCATGAACAGTTGTAATAACAGTGAAGTACAACTCTCAGCAGCACGTTTACTGTTATAACAACTGTACCGTACAACATTTTGCAGCATACCACCTCCTGCCTTTTATAATTTCAAATAAGCTCATAAGCTCATAAATTAAGCTAATCCAAACACCCCCTTAGTCTAAAATTCCTAAGCATTTTTTAACTGTTTAGACGAAACTGTTTATCTAATTATATCAAAACTGGAAAACTTGAATCATAATTGGTAACCAATCCCAAACACCACTGAACATCATATTATTAAGTAAATGTGAGAACTCACCAATGTTGACACCGAAACCTTTATTCACAATTTCTAAGAATCAACCTTCATGCATAGTCAAACACAACTAAATCATTCCATTTTTACCCATTGCTCAACTCGACAGGTGCCTCTACACATTAAAAAAGAAGGAAAAAAAATTACCATATGCTTTCAAATATTTGGTGGTTTAGCAAGAATAAAGTTGGAAACAAACACCTTAACAGCCTTAGCTTTGGAGCTGCATAACAGTATCAAATATAAGTATGATTCGCAATCACCATAAGGAAAATTTTTATAGAATAAACACTTGAAGACCAAATTGTAAAGTGATCCAGCCATAATACTTATAGAGTCGCTACGTTCCATTATCACATAAACTATTGTCAACTGAACATTGGTCAATAGTTCCTAATACATTATGTTTTTGTAAATCTAACGGCATTTTATAAACATCTCATTCACTTATTAAGATGTTTAAAAGTTTTGCGTAATAATGATATATTATAGACTAATTAAGGGTTATTTATCTGATTCTCCATGTGTCTCTGAATCAAATGCAGGATCATGTAATAAAGCATGGAGCAATTTCATATCAAACACAATAACAAAGATTTCCACATGGGTCCATATTCTAGTGTCACGTACTTCAAAATAATAACACAAAGTCGACATTGTATAAAAAAATTACAATTAAATTTTACCTGCTTTTAATATAAGTCATATTTATATACTTTTACATACCTGTGGTAAGGTGATACCCGTGGACTCACACCAATCGCACGCTCCATGTGTACAATTGTACAACAATTCTTAGGTTTCGAAAAAGAAATGGTGCCCTGTACTGTACTGCGATAGCTGGTGGTTGTTGATCCGTGACAGAAATCGGTTTCACATCATACCGGTCCATCTCAAAGCTTGTCATGGCATTTATGCATGTAATTCGATTGCTATTATGTCATAAGCCTCAGCTCATTCCTCCTCGGTGTCTACAACAAATTTTATTAAGAGTTAATATATATAAACATGAATTAAGTCGAAAAAAATAAAAACAGATGTTAGGCACTAATAAAGAAACGAATACATATTGTTGCAGTAGGTAATCAAAACACAACTTGTTGCTGCAGTAGGCTAATTTGAATACATCATATTTCTGCAGCAGCCTAATGCAAAAACACCTTGTTGCTGTAGTAGATTAATCTAAGCACATCTTATTGCGGCATTTGGCCGAGCATAACTCAGAAGCAAATAACATAGCAACACAAAGGATTGTGATCCTCATAAAATTGTTCATACATTTTTTTATATAAAAAACTTTGTTTTAAGTTAGAAAAAATATCAAAGTGTATAAACTTTTAATAACTTTTTAGTCGAAACATCTAGCAATGTAGTTTTTTACGGTGTCAAAACTACACCGTTTCTCACGACATATAAAGTATAGTATAATGTTATAACTTATAACCATTTGTTTAAATTCAAAGTGCTTATTAAGAAAATGGTCATGTTTAATAAAGCATGTTATTTGGTCTTTATAGGAGAAGACAGACAATATACCCTTGTGGGCTATACCTTTGAATAAAAAGATCCGCGTAATCCTGCAAAGGAAACAAAGGGAAATGTCTTACTGGAATGTGCATTGCAGAATACATGAAGCGCAATAATTTTTAAGTGACCTACCGTCCAAAATATCGTTGTTGGTGTATCAGTAAATGCAGCTCTTGCAAGTCCATATTAACATAATCAAATAAGTAAATCTAAGGCAGTTAACAACCTGTGTGCACATATTTCAAAGCTTGTACCATTTGATAGAGGAAAGAATGATGGTGCTCGTGTGTCAAGTCATCGTTGGCCTTGATGATTTGGTGAAGATCAGACTACATGAGTTCAATTACAACATAAATATGTTTAAATTCCCGCCTTGATAGTGGCAACATAATCCATTTAATTTTCACAATATCAGGATGGCGTAGAAGCCTAAGCAATTTAATCTCACGCAAAAGTCGAATAGCATTGGATGAATGTTCAAAAATGTATGTAATCGCAAAAGTATTTATAAGAAAAAAGGTAAACTATTAACTACAAAGGCTAGAATAAAACAAACACATACTCAAAATTATTCTTCTTCTGTCCAATTCAAAATTTACAAATCAATTTTTTGTGGGGAAACGTAACATATCACATGTATAACCATATCCAATCAATCTACAATGCACCATGTTACAGCCAGAATATCCAATTAACAAATTTTTCATAAAAACAAAATTCAAACAAAAACGCGCCAAATCACGTAAACATTCATTCACAGTCAACAAATTTTCCATAACTCACCACAAAACCTAAGATTTAACTCACAGATATTAAATTCAGCAAATAACACGCATCAATCGGAACCTAAATTTACTAAATCCACCAAAACTTTCCATAATCCACCACGAATTCATGCAAAACCATATAATTAAAACCAACCATATCAAATTTCCGCAATAAACAAAACCTAAATTCACTAAAAGCAACAAACTTTCCAAAATTAACCACAAACTCATACAACATTCGTCAAAAACACATCAATCGCAACCTAAACTTGGCGTAAATCAACAAACTTTCCACAAATCAATCACAAAACCTTTAAATTAAACTCAAAAAAATCAATCAAAACAACCTAACTCAATAAATTCAACAATCTTTCCACATTTCACCAATCAATCTACATATCTTCAAAAGCATCAAATTAATAATTGAATATATAAATTAATTATTAAGTTAATGAAATCAGAAATTGAATTAATTAAATCAGAAAAAGATACCTGTGGACTGTGGTGGTGTCGCCAGAGGAAGAGTCACCGGAGGTGGAGTTGCCGGATTGGCTCCCTCTTCTTCAAGAGGTTTGGATGTGGCTGTTTTTCTGATGAGATAGATAGATGTGTTTTGAAACACATACATAATAAATCTTTAACCTATACCTCTTATCCCCGGATGTTGAAGCTTCTTAAAAACACACACTGGATCTATCAAAAAATGATGTGGGTTTATTTGTTCAGTGAAGGAGAGATTTTTTTCCCGAAGGATATGGAATTTGTTGGATTTAATCATATGGAGTAGAAGAATGAGTGAGCTCTGGAATTTTCTGGAGAAGAATGAGGGTCTGGAGGTTCAACTCTTGGGGAGGGGAATGTACGGGATATATAATTATTTAAATAATGCATGAACAGTTGTAATAACAATGAAGTACAACTCTCAGCAGCACGTTTACTGTTATAACAACTATACCGTACAACATTTTGCAGCATACCACCTCCTGCCTTTTATATATATATATAATGATCACAATCACTATGTTTCTTTATCTATTAATTTTATCCTTTTCTTTTATCATTTTTTTTCTTCTTATCAATTAAGTGATATCGGAAGCAGTGGTCACAGCTTCTAACACGTTGTCATGGTGGTGGGGAAGCGAGGATGAGATCGTTACAATCACTCTTATCTTCGTTGTAACACCCCCAAAATATCGCAGCGGAATGTAATATCATTGAAGTGCTAATTATTAGTACAACAGTCATAATCATAAAAAACGACTCTAAATGATACGTTTTTAAAAGTTTATCATTCGATCATAATAAAAAATCAGAGTTACAAGAGGTCCCAAATAGTTTTAGAAAACATAATGTATTAACATAAAAGTTTTAGAGAGCTTATCGATTGATAACAAAATGCAAGCTTTCAAAATATTCTCCGTGCGACTTCATGCTAGCCAAATACCTTAAGGACCTGAGATAAAACATGCTAAAAAGTCAACACAAAGATTGAGTGAAATTCACAGGTTGATAAATAATTAATATACCACAATATTTTAGAGTTAAAGTAATAATTGCAAAGAATACATTTATGGGTAAATAGTAAATATTGCACTAAGCTCATGAACTCAAACGTTAACTAATATCATAGAATGATATTAATAATGCCCTAAAAGGCAATTTGCCATATTACCTAATTTCTCAATATTACGTGTCCGTTTGACCTACAGATCAAGTGAGCACTACTCACCCGGACAGGCTTGTCAAGCCCAATATGCATATTCATAATATTAGCGTTTACTCAGTTTGCAATTAATGGTTGTGGAGTTTGTTAGACTCCTTGGATCGTTTTGAGCCTTAGGGATAACAATAACAATGATAATATATGCAGCGGAATAAGAACGAATCACAGTTATTGACACAAAGTTTCATTCACAAACATCACTTCAATTATATTAATAACGTGTTATCTAATCTATAACAAGGATCAATGAATTGATCTTGAAGTGAAACAAACTAGTTCTAGGCGTTTACATCTTACGCCCTAGAACACACACACACACACCTTTTAGTAATCTACATTGAGAAGACTTGTATATTTCCTATGTACCGAATATCTCTTTATATAGAGAGATATTTAGGTTTACAAAAAGATAACTAAAATAATAAAAGATTCTGTTGATAATCTTCCATCTTTTTGCACTTTCATCTTTTGTCACATTAAGCCCTCTTGTTTCATTCTTGGTCGTTTTGTCTCATCAAATTAATAAACCCAACAATCTTCCCCTATTTGATGATGACAAAACAAGCACCGTCTTGTACGAACTTCCCTAGACGAAGTAGCAGAAGTTGAGATGTGATCATCTCCCTGAATGAAACAAACTGTCTTCCCTTTAATCCATGCCATGCCATCACAATATTTCTTCCCCTTTTTGTTATCAACAAATAGAGAATGAATAAAAAGTAAAAACTTCCCCTCGAGTGATGCATGCACATAGAATGATTCTTCAAATCTGTAGGCTTTAAGTATTGTTGAAGAAAAATAATCATCACCAATTTGATGTTGAAGTAGAAGAAACCAACCTTGTGTCCTATGCCTTGTACTAAATACGACTTCGAACGTATACTTTACGTATAGGGGGATGTTGCAGTCCCTTGACAATAATCACTGAGCACAAATAACGTAACTCCTTCAAGTGTTTTGTCAATTCGTAGTCACCTGAACGAACAAACAAGTATCTTTAAACAGTATGGGGACGTTTAAGATATGATAAGACACAACCTTGATAAATTCAACCGCATCATCAAAGAAATAACAAAAACTCCTCTTCGCCAATAAGAAATAATAACGAGCCTTTAAAACATTAACGAACATAAAACAAAATCCAATCTCCTTGTGTGTGTAAACTTCCCCTGTGTGTGTGTAAACCAATAACCAATGCTTACTTCCCCTCACTGCTCATAAATTATGCAATTATCAATCGTGTAAACCCAGCAATAACGTAGCAGCAGAAAGTAAGTCCAGCAGCAGAATCAATATGCGTAGCAGCAGAGTGATATATGTCGAGCAGCAGAATGATCAAAGCTAGCAGCAGAGTATTATAACTAGCAGTAGAGTGTATCACATAGCAGCAGAATAAAATATGCAGCAGCAGAGTAAAATAACTAGCAGGAGAATCAGATAATCGTAGCAGCACTGTGTAATCCCAATTAAATACCAGCCCACAAGTCAATTAACTGTATCATCAATATTCGATGCATACCATTAAAATAATCAATAAGTCACTAGGCAACAACCTCATTAATATTCGAGAACAGTCTGATGTTCTATCCATCTTCAACTTATCACGTGCAAATAACCATAATCCAATTCGAATAAAATAATCCAAGCACCGTCCAATGAATAACACAAATCATAATTTAGATACCAGTACGAGGTTTTATCTTGTGTACCAATTACACTAAGCGACAAATCAAAATTAATTGATTTACCAAGGTAACCACTTCTCGACAACTCAATTAATAATCCACTGACCCCACAAATAGAATAAGGGCCCATCTTATCCAAACCCCCCTTAGGGGGGTGTTGACTTTCTCCCCTGCTGCCGCCGCTTGTACTGTCTGCTTTGTCGGGTTGTACATTCCCCCAAAAGTAACCAGACCCCACATATAGGGGGGTGTGGATAATAGAGGCCTAGAATAAGCGACAACTAGTACGAGGTCAATTGAATTCAAAGACGACAAAACAATTTTATTGATTCTTTCCCAGTTGTATTACTGTATGTCGCTAAAACAGATCGAAGAAAAAAAATAATTAAATCCGTTGATACCTCTTATGAACCAGTCTGATCCTTCTTCAAATCTGCTTCTGCCGTCAAATAAACTTTGTGAATCCCTAGGTAACGAGCTCCCCAAGCTCTGATACCAATTGTGGAGTTTGTTAGAATCCTTGGATCGTTTTGAGCCTTAGGGATAACAATAACAATGATAATATATGCAGCGGAATAAGAACGAATCACAGTTATTGACACAAAGTTTCATTCACAAACATCACTTCAATTATATTAATAACGTGTTATCTAATCTATAACAAGGATCAATGAATTGATCTTGAAGTGAAACAAACTAGTTCTAGGCGTTTACATCTTACGCCCTAGAACACACACACACACACACCTTTTAGTAATCTACATTGAGAAGACTTGTATATTTCCTATGTACCGAATATCTCTTTATATAGAGAGATATTTAGGTTTACAAAAAGATAACTAAAATAATAAAAGATTCTGCTGATAATCTTCCATCTTTTTGCACTTTCATCTTTTGTCACATTAAGCCCTCTTGTTTCATTCTTGGTCGTTTTGTCTCATCAAATTAATAAACCCAACAATGGTTCATGATGTTAGGGACTTATTTCTGGCAACAAAGGTACCTAGGCAATAATACTTTCTGGTAAGCATACAGTTTAAAGCACTTGTGTCCAAATTGTAAAATAGCATGTATCTCCCCCAATGAGTTTATAAACAGTTTAAAGAGTTAAAGTGGGGCTATGAACTCACCGTAAGCAACAGTGAATAGCAAGGTTCAAATAAAGTGACGAGTAAGCCGAGAAGTCCTACGAGCAACCTAGACATAATATGTTGCGTCTTAGGTTTTTAAAATAATAGAATATGGATGCAAGAAAGTTTTATATATTTATTATATCAATCATGCAATTGTACATAAAGTTTTTAAGGTTTATAAAGTGATAGGGACTAAAATTGACAAGTTAGGAAAGTGTTACGATCCCTAATATATAAGTTGTCCGAGGTTCGGGTTTTATGATATTTTATAGTCCAAAAATCCTATTGTGTCGATATGTGGTTAGATTGTCCAAAAATGAGTTATCGGGTTTATTCTTGAAAGTGGGTCCTACCACTTCAGGTAAGTGTAAAATAAAGTAATAAGTGTTTGTAGAAGATTATAATTTTTAAATGAGTAAATTGTAAAAATTGTCCTTGTGGTTTGGCCAAATTGCACGTTTCGTCCTTGTGGTTCATTAAGTGCAAAGATCGTCCTTATTTTGCACTGTTACGTGCATTTTTGGTCCTACATCATTGCAAAAATCGTCCTTGTGGTTTGCCAAATTTCACTGTTGAAGGATCAAAATTGCACGTAACAGTGCAAAATAAGGACGATCTTTGCACTTATTGAACCACAAGGACGAAACGTGCAATTTGGCCAAACCATAAGGACGATTTTTGCAATTTACTCTTTTAAAATTTTTAAGTTACAAAATAATTATATTAGTTTTTATCATTCATGATGGGTACAGATGTTATAAAAATATTTTTAACCATTTTTATGTAAACTTTAACAAGTTATAAGATTTTTAAGTTAGATGCGGGTTTTGATAAAAAGTCATTATTTAATAATAAAAATTCCGTTTCTCCTAAACCGTAAGAAGTTATACTTCAAATTTTATATTCCCTAAAAGGTATTTAAGTGTAATAATCAGATTTGTGGGTCCCACTGTTCTGAAAATTATATAACTTAAGTGAAATTACCATTTTACCCTAATATGTCAAGTCTGATCGGGACAGCACCTAAAAGTCCCACCGTTTTTGCGATAAGTTGAGTTATGTAACTCCTTTTTATGTGGGGTTTTCGGATATGTTCAAGTTAATGTGTTACCTACAACTTTTATCTTTTGTTCAATAGAGGGTTTGATACAAATTTTTATACTTTTTGTCCATTCAAATCTGGTGTGCATTTTCTGATAACCTTTGCCGTTTATTTTATAATTAATTCATCGGGTATCGTCTCACGACCAACCTCCCGGAAAATTGAAGCTAAGAGATAGATCTACAGGTCTATATTTTTACTTAAGTCTCAAAGTGTACTGATTAAGTGCAGTAATTATGAAAACAGTCCCTGGTCCAAATGGTTTTTGCAAACTTAGTCCCAATCATAGTTTTAGGCATTTTAAGCTATGTACAATGCATAAATTAATACAACAAGCATATGAAATATGAAAAATACATAAAATGAAATATACATCAGCAGTAAAAAATGAATGACATGGTGTGGTTTCTTACAGGGGTGGAATGGAAACACAAGAAAACCAAGATCAAAGAACACTAGATCTAGTAACCGATGGACCTTCAATCTTAGCACAAGAAATGATCAAAAGATGATGATGGTGATCTAGGAGCTGTTTTATTATGTTCATAGGATGGAGAGGGAAGAAAATATTGTGCTAGTTTTGAGATCTAGTTCTCATGGTTTATAGTATTGTTGTTTTAGATTGATGGTTTTGTGTATATGCATAATTAAGTAAAGAAGTTTAGGACATGTGTCCTTGTGCTTGTTCCATAACCGGCCACCTCATGTATGAGGTGGTGTGGTTGTTTTATTTTGGTGATATTTTTCTTAAAGTGTATGATTTAGTGTATAGTTTGATCCCGGTAATTGCAAACGTGATGTTTTTAAGACGCGAAACTTAAAATCGGGTAACGTAAAAATACAAAACTTAAAAAAATGTTAAAACTTGACATCAAAATATATTTTGATATTTTAGGTGATCCTTGAGTGTTTTGGGTGATTACTTCTTGTTTAAAAGTTGAAAACGTAGACTAAAACGTGTAGAACGCGAAATGTACAAAGTTTAAGTAAAAATGGAAAAGTAAAAATAGTATATTTAAAATATGATGGTAAGAAACCAAAATGCACAAAAATATATATACTGAGTATTGTCAGGTGTCGGTTTAGGTTAAATGTACGTTTAACGACGTACACGAAATAACTTATCTAGTTATCCGAAAGAGTGAATTTACTTAAAATAGAAATATTAAGTAAACTTAAAATATTAATTAATGACCTCAAAATTGTGAATTGTTACAGTACCTAATCCTTAAAGGGGAATCCCATCCCGGGATTCAGTTCGAGTTAGATGGTGATGAAGTGTTGGCGAAAAGGTGTGGATATTTCTGACGCATCTGGTCTACTCTCTCCAAAGTGTATTCTGGTCCTCGTCGAGAGTTCCAACGAACTTTGACATTAGGAATACGGCTCTACTTGAGTATTCAAGAGTCTGTGCGGGAAAGTTTGAATTTATGGTCATGACCAAAGCTCGAACCCGTAGCGGCTTAATTCGTTTTTTTTCGGCTCAGGGTGTCAGCTACTACGTTTGCTTTTCCCTAGTGATAACGAATTTCGCAGTCGTAATCACTTAGCATTTCTAGTCATCGACGCTGTCTTATGTTTAATTCCTTCTGATCAAGAATATGCTGAAGACTCTTGTGATTCGTAAATACAGTACACTCTGTATCGTATAAATAGTGCCCCCAAATCTTGTGTGTAAAGATTACAACTCCTAATTCTGAATCATGGGTCGTGTAGTTCTCTTCGTGTGTCTTAAGTTATCGAGAGGCATAAGTTATAACCTTCTTCCTCTGCATCAATACAACACCTAATCCTTAATGCGAAGGGTCATACTAAATTATAAAGTCTTTGGTTCCTTCTGGCAGGGTAAAAATGTGTGCACTACAAAGCTTCTGCTTTAATGGTTGAAAGGCTTCTTATTCTTTATGAACAACACCGGAGTTTTCTGTGGTGATGAACTACGTCAAATAAACCCTTTATTTGATAGTTCTTGCAGTTGATCGGATAATGTTCGCATGATACGTAAATAGTCATACTGATGATGACGTCAAATTTTTCTAAATTTGGTCGGTATTAAATCAGTATCGAACGGGTGGTCTACTAAGTTAAGGGCGCAGCCTCGTAAAACATTGTCAGTGCTAACTATTTCCTTTCAGCTAATACTTGGTGTTTAAAATGGTTGGTGTGTTGAAATCTGATATTCAGTTTGATGTATAGAATACAGTTGATATAAAAATGGTATGGTTGTGGTAAGAGTCTACTTAGTTTATGTGCTTACTAATACGTTTGCCTGTGACAAGAACTTGTTGATACGCACACCAAAATTTGGTTTTTAGATGGTTTATAGGTAACTACTCCCAGCATAACATAATCTTTCCTGAATTAGACATAGGTGATCAGGCTATGTATAATTGAGGCTTAATGATGCAATGCTCGGCTTAGTCGATTAATTTTTATGGTCCTTAAAGTTAATTAGTATTAATCATACTGTTTATAAAATAGTATTCCAAATAGTTGATATTGTAGCGAAACAGTTTATGTGATTATGTCAAAGTAGTTTATAGGAGAATGGCAAAAATGATTTTATGAAACAGAATAATTTATGAGGTAGTAGCAATTCGGCGTATTAGTTTATAAAATAGTGGTAGAGTAGTTTGTAAGAAAGTAACAAATTGGTTTATGGAATGGTGACAAAGAATGTATAAGATAGTAGTAATTTAGGTTAGTAGTTTATAAGGTAATAATAAAGTAATTCATATGAGAGTAGCAAATCGATATATAATATGGTGATAAAATAGTTTAAAAGTTAATAATAACACTGTTTACCAAGTGGTAACAAAATAGAAAGTTTAACGAACGGAAATTGTTATAACATGTTGATAATAAAAGTGATAGATAGTCATGATTTAAGTAAATCCCACAACTCGGGATAAACATACACAAAATACAACAAAGTTCATGAAGAAGTACTAGTGTTATTCCCTTATGGGATACAACTTAAGAGGGCCTAGGCTTAGGTCTTATTATGCAAGGCAGGAGAATTCCTTCTCTAAACACCATCATTTCGTAACGTCTTTATTATCTTTGGTGGGCTTTTCCTTCTTTATTCTGGTTCTTTAGTGCTGGACATTTATTCTTGTAGTGTCCCTTTTCTCCGCATCCAAAGCAAGTAACCACTGGTTGCAAGTTGCTTCTAGTAGCAGGGCCTGTTTCTCTACAATCTTTAGCTTTGTGTCACACCTTCTAGCAATTCCTGCACTTAATAGTGTAAGGGCATGTGTGATGTAGCTTGCATCGATCACAAAATGGGTAGTTCCTAGCATAGCCTCTACCTTCAGCCGAGGTAGCAACATAAGCCTTGGCAATCTCCTGCCTTCTATTCTGTTTATTATGGTGATGATTGTTACGGTTTTGGTTGTTATTGTGGTTGTGAGGGTTGATGTTCCTTTTGTTGTCATCCCACTTACGCTTGTTGTCATTGTTGTTATCTCTCTGAACAGTCCCATTTTTTATCACCTGGTCCAGAAGTCGTTGTGCTATATTGATAGCTTCATCAAGTGTCTGAGGGTTGTATGATGTCACATTCCCCTCGATGCTCGGTGGTAATCCTCCAATAAAGTTCTCCAACAGTGTCTCATCATCCGGAACCTTGTGGGGGCACAAAACTCTCAGCTCTTGAAATCGGCGAACATAGGTCGCGAGATCATTTCCTTTCACAGCAAGATAGTAAAACTCGGTTTCCAACTTCTTTATATCACTTCGAGAACAGTACTTCTTAACTATTTCCTTTTTGAATTCCTCGCACGGGGTATTGAAAGCTTTCTCAAGTCCAATTTGCTGAGCATAGGAATTCCACCATGACAAAGCATGTTCCACAAGTGTACCCGTTGCATAATTCACTTTACAATCTTCAAAACATTTGCTTCGCAGAAACACGGACTCCGTCTTCTCAAACCATTGAGTCAAGCCAACTGCTCCTTTGGTTCCTTTAAAAGTGATGGGTTTGCAATTCATAAATTCTTTATAACTGCAACCTTGCACTGGTGCACCTCCTGCACCTCCCGCGGTATCGGGTCGATTATGTTCATATGCCGCCATAGCTGCGGCTACACGCTCGGTTATGATTTGCTCCATATCATCTCCGTTTGACATGGTTCTATCAATCATTACAAGTGTACAACACAATGAGTATTTGATCAATGTAAAAGAGTCACACACAATAAATGATACAATAATAGCATCATAGGGCAGCATAAATTAAACATCATTAAATAGTACAATCACCATCATACATAATAGATTTAATACTTGTTACTCTGTCTTACAAGATTTGTAAAACTAATACAAGCTTCTTAGAAAATCTACCAACTGAGACTAATCAGTTTAGTAAGTACAAAAGTAAAGACTACAACGATACAAATCTATTGCATATCAGATGATCTCAGTGTCTCTCTCTGGTTGGCATCTCCATAAGTGTCTAAAACATCAATGCTCTCATTAGGACGAAACTCCCTAAACCACCTCCGATGCATCTCCTGTTGCATGGCAAACATCTCTGCCTGCATAACATATAGTTCGTGCGCAAAACTGTGTCGATCAATCAAAGCATGCTCAGCTCGCATTTCCATCTCCTCTTGGGCTCGCTTCATCCTAGTCAACCTCCTCTCCAGGTACTCCGAACCAGTCACCGAACCCGTCACTGTCATCTCTGTATGGTCCAATCTCGCCTCAAAGAAGCACATGTCTAAAACCAACGACTCAATGCGTCGACGATTACCCGTAGCTTGTCTCTGGACCGAAGTAACCTCAGATCGGCGTTCGTCCAAACGTCGGCTCATAGAAATATAACGGCCCTGAAGTCTGTCGGTATTCTGTCGTAGATGACTCAACTCATACCTAAGAGTGGATGGTGTAACTTGAGGGGTCGATGAAGATTCACCTATCTCAAAAGTGGGGTGTGGGTCAGAAGTCCCATCAGAAGTGATAGCATTAGCAAAAGCAGCTGATATGTCAGACTCGTAAGAAATGTCTGATAGTAGTGGTGATGGAGGTAGAGGGAAGGCCTCCTGCTCTTCTTCCTCATCATCAATGTCCATCCCGAGGTCTTCCTCTTCCTCCGGGTGGAAGGCATCATCAGGGTCAAATCCCTATTCGGGAATGGGTGGTGCAAGGTCGGGAATCTCTGGTAAGGGATCGAGTAAGTGAATTGGGGAAGGTTGTACTAACATAATGCCCTACAATTGGCATATGAGCTCAAAATTAGTAAAAGTTAATATAAATAATCTTTTATATAAAGAAATGGTGATCGAAAGTAAATCAACTATATATAAATGTTCTTTTTATAAATACGTGTGTATATAAATATTATCTAATATATTTAAAGGTCAGTTTTTGGATTAGTAAAAAAAGTGTTTAGCAAAGTAATTAGTACAACATTAATACAGCAATGTGTGGTTCCTATGCAAGTCGAACACTGTTCATACAATTGTAGCACTACTGTAGCGCCACTTAAGTACTATTGTAGCGAAACTGTAGCAAAGTAATTAGAGTGACTAATACATCAATTTGTGGCTGATGTTGTTGCTGTACATTTTAAAGCCTGCAGCAGCATTTCCCTATAAAAAAATCCATACTATTAGAGCTAAAACAACCCATTCTAGAAATTTCACCATTCTACTTAATCACATTCCATCTAATCTACTGTCAATTAGAAAGAAACAAATACAAGGAATCTTCCATTTACAAAGGTATTTTGTATGTCATCCTTGATAGTTACATGTGGTGGTTTTGTGTTGGTTTGTTCCTGCCTTTTTCTCACTGAATTTAGCTTCCATGCAGACTGTAAAAGTGAACAGCATTTCTATTAGTATAATCTGCTAAGCGCTTTGCTGTTATACTTTTTTCTACACCTATAGCATTTTGGTTCAGTTTAAAATATGCGTAAAAGATCTTTAAGTGCAGAACTATCAAAAGAATTTAATTATTATATAAATAACCCACCCCAAAGTAAAAAACCATCAAAATAATTTAATTATTATGTGGATGCCCCGCCCGAAACCGAAGAGTCATCAAAAGAATTTAAGTATTACCTGGATAAGCTGACTTACAATGCTGCATCCCATATGCAACCCCCAATTGAGTTGGATGTGACGCAGACAGAAGCAGAGTTTACAACCCACCCGTATTACACTGAGTTCGCACCCAGTGATACAAGAGAACTCTACACCAACAACAAGTGTCCTACAAGTGAAGGAATACCCACATTAAATAAATACATTCATGTGTAAGAGATTAGTAACTTACGTATTTTTTTGTCACTATGTTCACAAGCTTTGGACCAACACGAGAGCTTACCCATGTATTCGTCGTCAAATTGTGGTCAAAGCACCTCTAATTCAAAACATGCCAGCTGTAAATGTGTTATGGATTCACAAGGTGCATCTCCATTCCACAAAGACAAAAATATATGTAAGTTACCAATGTCTTACATGTTATGCAGCCTACTGTTATTGTTACTAATTTTGTTTATTGTTGATCCAGGGTCAAAGCAGAACCAATATGAGAGTTTACCGATTTATTTGTCATCAAATGGTTGTAAAACCAACTCTGATGAAAAACGTGGTAGCCGTAAAAATGCAATAGATACAACAGCTGCATCTGCATTCCATAGTGACAAAAAAATACGTAAGTTACTAATCTCTTACACATTATGCAGCCTACTCTTATTTTTTACTAAATTTGTTTATTATTAATTCAGGGTTAAATCAGGCTGATGTTACTTACAATTCAGAGAATCATTGTTGTACGCCACAACATTTCCTCGGTCATAAAAATTGTGTCACCGATAAGTATGCTGCTGCATTGCCAACATCATCCTATAATGACAACAAAGGTAATTATTTTTTTAGTTATGCAGAACATGAGACAAATTTATTAGTACAACAATTCTTGACAAAAAATTGCTATTTCATCCAAGGTGTTTTAATGACAGAGGCAAAAGTATATGTTTTCAACCTCCAGTTAATGAATATAACAATTATTGGTGCACACACTAGGATGCTACAAGTTTTACCAACAGTGAAAGTAAGATATTTTTTTATTTATCAAATGTAAGTTATACATATTGCCTAAAGACATACTATCATTACTAAGTTAAAAAAAAATCAACACAGTTGGTACACCACCTTTCACATTTGCTGAAACCTATGAATCATGTGAAACGATAAATCCAGGTAACAACATAACAAACGTTCAAGCATTATTGTATAATAAACAATGATATTACCCTCCCTATATTTAACAAAGGTTTTCAATGTAGGTGTTGCATCACCTATTACATTTGCAAAGGGTAAAAATTCGTGTGATAACATAAGTGTACATACACAAAAACGACAATCGGCAACAATAATGAAACACAGATGCAGCACAGATCGCAAAAGAGATACAAGAAATGAAGATTCAATCATTCATGAACAGATTCATCAATCAAAAAGACAGCATACGAGTGATACTATGAAGCATGATTCAACAACATTGAATAGTGAAGGTATGCACAAAAACATAGATATTATCACAGTAAACAAATATTGTTTCACCTTTAATATTACATGTTAACACAAACATGCTTCTGATACTGTTTAGGATTTGCAATTGTAGGTGTGTCGAATCTTTACATTGACCTGGGTGATTGCAATTATGCATGTGATTATTGCAATGCAGCTTTTTGGTACAAAGAACGGCTGAAAGGATATTCTCATCGAAATAGAGTGAGATACAGTAAATGCTGCGCGGGAGGCCAAGTGTATCTACAAAAAGAATTAGAGCCTCTGCAATTTTTCAAACAAATATTCAAAGATAAGCATTTTCTAGCAAACATTAGGGCCTATAACCAGATGTTTAGTATGACATCTTTTGGTGCAGAAATCGACGATTCAATAAACAATGGAAAGGGTCCATATGTTTTTAAAATCTCAGGTCAAATACACCATTGGATAGGCACAGTATGTCCTACCAATAAGGATGATCCAAAGTTCATGCAATTGTATATCTACGATACAGAAAACGAAGTTACTAATAGGATGAAGCCTTTTGGGGGTCCAGAACGAAGTGGTTTACAGCCAGAGATGGTGCAGAACTTAATTAAAATATTGGATGAGCACAATGAGTTGGTTCAACTTTTCAGAACAGCAAGAGATAAATTTAATGAAGCAAACGTACCTGAATTCAAGATCCAACTTTACAATGTAGTAGGTGCTCGGGAATATCAATTGCCTTCTTCCAACACTCTCGGAGCAATAGTATTTGAACCTGGTGCAAATAGCAAAACAGATTACGACATCATCATAGAGTATAAAGACAGGCAGCCAAAAAGAATTAATAAACTTCACAGTTCATTCATGTCCCTCCAATTTCCTCTTCTTTTTGTATATGGTCAGCCCGGTTACAACACTGAAATGACACTAAAAGGTGTAAACGCAAATACCAAAAGGAAAAAGTTATCTATGAATATGTATTACAAATATCAACTACATGAGCGTTACAACCAATTTGGTATTCTATTTAGAGGGGGCAGGCTGTTCCAACAATATGTTGTCACCGTATACTGCGCACTCGAACAAACACGTCTTGATTTCATACGGGCAAAGCAGAATAATCTAAGAAGTGAGTGTCTTTCTGGCATTTGTGGCGCGATGTCAAGAGGAGATCATTTTGGAGCCGACATAGGCCAAAAAATAATCCTTCCCTCAAGTTTCACTGGCGGTCCAAGATATATGTATAGCCACTATCTTGATGCCCTCGCCATATGTCGAGTTCTAAGGAATCCACAATATTTCATCACATTCACGTGCAACATCAACTGGCCAGAAATTAAACGACATATGAGAAGATATCCAGAACTTACACCATCAGACAGAGCTGATGTCATAGTTCGCGTTTTTGAGCAGAAGGTTGAGGATTTCTTAACGGCTCTCAAGGAACAACACATCTTTGGCCACTCTACTGGAGGTAATTAATACTTACAATGCCATTATGTTACTGTCACACACTTTTCCACATTATGTATAAACAAATATTCTTACATATTTAAATTTTCAACTGCAGTCCTTTACACAATTGAATTCCAGAAACGCGGTCTCCAGCACTGTCACACACTCTTATGGCTAAATACAAATGACAAAATAAAGAATCCTGAGGAAGTGGACAATTTCATCTCGGCAGAGCTCCCTGACATGACAACCGATCCAGCAGCTTATAGAGTTGTAGCAGACATGATGATGCATGGACCGTGCGGAAATGCAAACCCAAAAGCCCCATGTATGCAAGAAGGAATGTGCACAAAGAAGTATCCTAAAAGATATAATGACAATACTTACTTTGATGAAAATGGGCACATACATTATCAAAGAAGAAGAACAGCTGCTTATGTACCAAAGGGTGAACTGAAATTAGACAACACTTATGTTGTGCCATATAACCGACAACTTTGTCTCATGTTTAATGCTCACATCAACGTTGAATACTGTGGTTGGAGTATGCTGATAAAGTACCTCTTCAAATATATTTCGAAAGGCACCGACCGAATTGCAGCAAGGATTATCAAACCGCTTGGTGATCCAGGGCCGTCATCGTCTGTTCCTCAAATACAGATTGATGAAATTCAGAACTTCATTGATGGAAGGTTCCTTTGTCCACATGAAGCATGTTGGAGAATACTAGATTTCCCTATACATCATAGAGAACCAGCAGTACAGGTACTCGCAGTTCATCTTAAAGACATGCAAAAAATAACGTTTCGTGACAAAGAACCTTTGGGCCACGTTGTCACAGATGATGGAAGAAAACTAACGACACTCATAGAATGGTTCACATACAATGCGTTGTTTGAAGACGGCCGCCATTTAACATATTTAGACTTTCCTTCTGAATATGTTTGGTATGAAGACCGCAAGATATGGAAACGTCGAGTAATTAAAACAAAACATTCGATCGGTAGATTAGTCTATGTCCATCCAGCTGCAGGTGAACTATTCTACTTTATAATGTTACTTGCACACCAAAAAGGCTGCAGATCATTCGTTGAAGTACGTACTGTCAACAACAAAGTCTTCCCAACGTACCGCGCAGCATGTGAGGCTATGGGTCTGCTTCATGATGACAACGAATGGGACACAGCCCTACAAGAAGCATCCATGTCAGCATCATCACAAGAACTGCGTACCCTGTTTGCAAATATTTTGATGCATTGTGAAGTTGCCAATCCTCTACAGCTATGGGAAAGGCATTGGAGTTCTATGAAAGATGACATCTCACCAAGAGCTTCAAAAACAAGTGGCGTAAAAAAACTTCATCTAAACGACCAGGAGCTAAAAAATTACATTTTGTATGAAATTGAAATAATACTGAACAACTCTTCAAGATCAATAAAAGAATTCAGGTTTTCATTGCCTCCAAAAGATCTACTTGATGATTTGTAGAACAGGTTGTTGATGGAAGAAAAGAATTATAACCGTGAACAGCTAAAGGAAGAAGTTGCAATCTCAATTGTTAAATTAAACGCTGAACAACGGGATATTTATAATATCATCATTAATGCATGCAACAATAAAGAACAGAAGTTGGTTTTTGTATATGGCCATGGTGGAACGGGGATGACTTTTCTATGGAAGACAATTATCAATACACTTCGATCAGAAGGGAAAATTGTGTTAGCCGTTACATCTTTCGGAATCGCCTCTTTACTGCTACCAGCTGGCCGTACAACACACTCGAGGTTCAAAATACCGCTTGAGTTAACCGACGAGTCGATGTGTCAAATTAAAAAAAATACAATCATGTCAAAGTTACTTAATGAAACTGACTTGATTGTATGGGACGAAGCACCTATGAATAACCGGCATTGTTTTGAAGCACTCGATAGAACCCTTAAAGATCTTCTGAATAATTCACAAAAGCTATTTGGTGGAAAATCAGTTATGTTGGGTGGTGACTTCAGGCAGACACTACCAGTTAAAAAAAAAAGGGAACAAAGTCACAGATCGTTGGACTATCGATTGCTATATCATATTTGTGGAAACATTTTAAAGTGTTCAAGCTTAAAAAAACATGAGGCTTACTCAAACAAACCTTTCCGAAGATCAAAAAATCGCAATCAGTGACTTCTCTTCATGGCTACTGGATATAGGCGATGGCAAAGTCGGAGAGGCTGATGAAGAAAATCCAGATGACGCTGCTTGGGTTACCATTCCCCCCCAATATTTGATATCAGATAACGAAACTGGCATTCAGGAACTCATTGATTTCATCTATGATGAAAAAACTTTGAAGAATCCAACTGCACAACTCCTGCAAGAAAAAGCCATTGTATGCCCGAAAAATGAAACCACAGATGCAATAAATGAGAAAATATTATCCCATATAGAAGGAGAACCTACACTGTACATAAGTTCAGACGAAGCAATACCAGTTGGAAGAGATGGCGCTGCAACTGAAATGTTATATCCTCCAGAATACTTGAACACCTTCAGATTCCCAGGTTTGCCGCCAAACGTCCTTCAATTAAAGGTTGGAGTTCCAATCATGATGTTGCGAAACATGAATCTTGGAGGTGGTCTCTGCAATGGCACAAGAATGATTGTCAAACACCTTAGTTCAAAACTCATTGAGGCTGAGATCATCACAGGAACAAGAATTGGCGAAAAAGTTTATATTCCAAGAATTCCTTTACAACACAAAGACCCCAACTACCCTTTCATTTTCAAGTGCAAATAGTTTCCAGTTAAAGTTTGCTATGCTATGACCATCAATAAAAGCCAAGGACAGTCTCTCAGCAAAATTGGCGTTTATCTTCCACAACCGGTTTTTACACATGGGCAGTTATATGTTGCATTGTCACGTGCAACATCGCCTAATGGTTTAAAGATTCTTTTGACACCCGACCCTGGCCATGCACCAAACCAAACAAAAAACATAGTTTACAAAGAATTCTTGACGAAAATTTGTCCACCAGAGGTGTAAAAGCTTTAAATGCTAAATCCAGGTAACAATTTTTTTTCTTTTTCTAAACTAATACTATGCAACAGCAACGCCACCAGGATACACAGACATGCAGGCAACATCAAACCAAGAAAAAGAAGTATCTGCACAAATTACAGGTCAGAAACGTAATGTGTTATCCACATACGTCTAAAAAAAAGGGCAAACACATATTGATTAACCTTTTAATTATTTATTTCCAACAGGTGATACAAGTCATAAACCTACAACCGCTAAAAGATCACTCTTCCAAGAAAAGCCAGCCATGAAAGTCAACAAAACCCTTCTACCAAACAACTCCTAATGTAAATATGTAATTAGCCACTACTGTTGGTCAAATGCCTTTTGTAACATGACTACGCCACAGTAATGTGGAGAACTGCTATTGTAAATACACACGCTCAGTAACTACTAATAATGCTAAGAATCTTTTTGAATACCTACACTGGAACTTAAACAACAACCAATAGCTACATTCAAATTTTGATACACTATCAAACACCTTTCATCAACACTGACTTCTACATATTTAAACAAACAAAAAGAAAACATAGAAACAACCTTATTTGAACCTCCTCACTTTCTTTGCTACCCTTTGTTTGTCTTCAGCAACCTTCAAATGACCAAAAGCCCAATAACAAATCTGCGGAAATGGTAATAGATTGTAAGATTACACTTACTTGACCTTTTGAAAATAAAAACCACACAAAATGCTTACCAAATATGTCTTGGCCGTTTAATGTTGGTAGAGAATCTATTTCTAGACAATAGATTCGATTCACACGGACCATTTCTTTATTGATATCCGAATAATAATCATAAACCAAATTCTCTATACTAGGACATTTCCAATTCAGATCTTAAACAAACTAACAAACCAAGGGAGGATGTATGTTGAAGGAGGGTGGGAGCACAGAAATGATGGGGGGCGGATTTTTTATGAGAAGTGTTTGTAGGATTAGGTCAAAGTGGTTGTTTTTTAATTGGGCTTTATATGGAGTGGGCTGATAAGTATATTATGGACTGAACAATTGGACAACAAAAGATGTTTAAATATCAGATCACATAATTGTGTTAAAATTTACAACTTTTATAAACTTAAAATTTACACTTTTAAAATTATGCACATAAAATATAAAATAAAAGAGTCCTACAACTATCACTATACAAATTCAGTTATCGTAACGAACCCTTTTATAAAACAACATACGTAAAATGTTCACACAAACTCGCCCGCCGCAACGCGCGGGTTTCCCCGCTCGTTATTTATATAGACAAGTGTAATAGTGTATAGAATAAGTGTTCGTGAAGTGTAAGCGCACGGAGAGTGTAAGGCAATGCAAAGTAGTTAAAATATAAAAAGCGGTTATAGTCTAGGTCTAAAAAAATGCGACCTGGTTCTCTATAACCATGGCTCTGGTACCAATCTGTAACACCCCCAAAATATCGCAGCGGAATGTAATATCATTGAAGTGCTACTTATTAGTACAACAGTCATAATCATAGAAAACGACTCTAAATGAGACGTTTTTAAAAGTTTATCATTCGATCATAATAAAACATTAGAGTTACAAGAGGTCCCAAATAGTTTTAGAAAACATAATGTATTAACATAAAAGTTTTCAAGAGTTTATCGAATGATAACAAAATGCAAGCCTTCAAAATATTCTCCGTGTGACTTCATGCTAGCCAAATACCTTAAGGACCTGAGATAAAACATGCTAAAAAGTCAACACAAAGGTTGAGTGAAATTCACAGGTTTATAAATAATTAATGGACCACAAGATTTCAGAGTTAAAGTAATAATTGCAACGAATACAATTATGGGTAAATAGTAAATATTGCACTAAGCTCACAAACTCAAACGTTGACTAATATCAGAGAATGATATTAATAATGCCCTAAAAGGTAATTTGCCATATTACCTAATTTCTCAATATTATGTGTCCGTTTGACCTACAGTTATCAAGTGAGCGCTACTCACCCGGACAGGCTTGTCAAGCCCAATATGCATATTCATAATATTAGCGTTTACTCAGTTTGTAATTAATGGTTCATGATGTTAGGGACTTATTTCTGGCAACAAAGGTACCTAGGCAATAATACTTTCTGGTAAGCATACAGTTTAAAGCACTTGTGTCCAAATTGTAAAATAGCATGTATCTCCCCCAATGGGTTTATAAACAGTTTAAAGAGTTAAAGTGGGGCTATGAACTCACCGTAAGCAACAGTGAATAGCAATGTGCAAATAAAGTGACTAGTAAAGCTTATAAAGTGATAGGGACTAAAATTGACAAGTTACGAAAGTGTTACGAGCCCTAATATATAAGTTGTCCGAGGTTCGGGTTTTATGATATTTTATAGTCCAAAAATCCTATTGTGTCGATATGTGGTTAGATTGTCCAAAAATGAGTTATCGGGTTTATTCCTGAAAGTGGGTCCTACCACTTCGGGTAAGTGTAAAATAAATAAATAAGTGTTTGTAGAAGTTTATAATTTTAAAATTTTTAAGTTACAAAATAATTATATTAGTTTTTATCATTCATAATGGGTATAGATGTTATAAAAATATTTTTGACCATTTTTATGTAAACTTTAACAAGTTATAAGATTTTTAAGTTAGGTGCGAGTTTTGATAAAAAGTTGGTATTTAATATTAAAAATTCTGTTTCTCCTAAACCATAAGGAGTTATACTTCAAATTTTAGATTCCCCAAAAGGTATTTAAGTATACTAATCAGATTTGTGGGTCCCACTGTTCTGAAAATTATATAACTTAACTGAAATTATCATTTTACCCTAATATATCAAGTCTGATCGGGACAGCACCTAACAGTCCCACCGTTTTTTTCGATAAGTTGAGTTCCGTAACTCCTTTTTGTGTGGGGTTTTCGGCTACGTTCAATTTAATGTGTTACCTACAACTTTTATGTTTTGTGCAACAGAGGGTTCAATACAAAGTTTTAGACTTTTTGGCCATTCAAATCTGGTGTGTGTTTTCCGACAACCTTTGCCGTTTATTTTCTAATTAATTCTTCGGGTATTTTCTCACGACCAACTGTAGCCTCTTGTAAAATTCCATGGTAATTTGTACGATGCTAATTAAGTATTAAAATATTAATACATTTCAGTTACCATTTTTCTGGTTAAAATTTGAAATTTTATTAATACGTTACGAGAACATTTAAACGAGCTCACATAACGAACCACTAGTGATCCAAGACTCCATTTACACCTTACACAAGCCCAACACAAATTTGTTAACTCATGAAATAGCCCATTACTATTTATGGCCCAAGTGCCATATTTTCATTTTCCTTTCCTTTTCATTCGATCACTAGACCAACAAACGCCCTCGTTTATTCCTAAATTTGACGTAAAACACGTACCACATTTTATACCACCTAATTCTCCATCTTCCAAATAATCAAGAATGACAAACTTTAGATTGTGACTTGAACATGCAAGCCTCGAGCTAGACCCAAAATGAATGGCACTCGCAACATATAACAAATTTCACACAATACATTTCTTTTATAAAACACGATCAAATGTAATTTTCTTAAACTAATACGACTTCCTATGATCAATACAAGCTCAATGATTCGTTTCTCGTCCATTGTCCCCAATGTGACATGTTAAAGTTATATTGGACCCATTAAAATAAAATGTACGTTACGTATACATTTTTATATCCGTACGTTACAATCCATGATCACGCTTATACACTTAAACTCACTCCTAGGCACCTTAAATACTCAAATGAATATCTAGTCCCTGCTAAACTTATATCATGCCGCCACTTTCAACCAATCACATACAAGATATTAGAACTAAAATTCGAGATACATGTACACGTATATGTATTTTCGTTTACCTTCACTGCGTCAAATTCTTACACCTCAACTTGTCTAAAAATCACTCAAATAATATTCTTGAAGATCTTATCTAACTGACAAAAATCTCCACATTTACAAGTTGCTTAATCATTCCTTATATATATATTTCATATTGAGATAACATTCATGCAAGATCACTCTCTCATTCTCACGTAAAATCCTCACTCATACAAAGATTACACACCCTTTTTACTTCTAGCATCACTCTGCCAAAGGTTTCCAAGTCGCAAGGATCAAATCTCACCTTCTCGAATCCTTAACGAGAGCATATTGTTTTGGTTCTAGCAAGTTTACGACTCATCTCCTTTGTTCTCGATCATTTCACACGTTACAAATAATCCCGTAAGAGTTGTAAGTATCTCTTAAACCATTTTAATCCATCTCATATCACATATTCACACAACTCATGCATCATAAAAATATTATACGAGCGCATATCATCCTTATTTATTTTAGTTACTATCATTATTATTATTTTTCTTCTACTCGTACGATACGTTATGACCTCCATCGAGGATGGCAACAACAAGTTATATATCCTACTTGACACCTAAGATCATTAAAATACACATTGTATCATTTTTATTTTCATTCGAATCATATTACAATTTTTATGTTATTTATATATTTTGCGTAACATGTATACTCGACCAAAGAAATGAGCTATTTAATCTTGGACCATGAACACGACCCCATAATATTATTGCTTGTCCTAATTCTTGGCTAACCCGACAATCAAGTTCATGTTTGAAAGTTCACCCCATAAGTCCTCGATAAGCTTCAAATAAGCTCTATCCTTGTCGCATAAAAACTGCCCCTTTTCTTTAACTATAGCGAGATGGGCTTAGCCGCCCATTAAGCAAATAATTGCTTATTCAATAAGCGGATGAATATGGAACTTTTTGTAACTTAATTAGACCCATCATATAAGCCCAAGAATAAGCCCATTCGACCCTAAGGCCCACGGATCAAAAACCACTATTGGGCTTTAACGCTTGCGTTAAAGGCCCAATAGCTTATTTATAAGCCAAAACGCAAATAAGCTGTTGTAAAATATTTATATAAGCTTTAAGAAGCTTAAGAAATTTTCGGAATAATTTTCCTACAATTTTTGTAGAAAAAGGACTTGCTTTGCAACGTAGTTTACTATTTGGGTGAAAAGTGACAAGTTCTTAAAATTTGGTTCTAAAACTGTCAAACAGTAATCCGAGGGGCTGAACATGTTAAAATAATAAATATATTGACCTTTATGTCATTTAGGGGAGTTGAGGACTAAAAATGGAATATATATGAATAAAGGACTAACGGTGCAAAGTTAACACCGTTAGGGTATAAATTGTAAAACTGATGAAAGAACAAGGACCAATATATATCTTTACTGCATATTTAATTTCATTTCGTATTTTTACATTTTTTTCCATTCGAAATGCATTTTGTCTCATTTCGTACATATTTTATTTATTTACGTTATAATCACTTTATTCACATTTCATTTATTTACGTTTATGATTTCAATTAACAAGCTTAAACGATTAATTGACACTTTATTCACATTTATTTATCTACGTTATAATTAACCATAACGAGTATTAATAACTTGATTGTCATTTTATTTACATCTTCCGTTTATAATTACACGTAACTAGTTTTTAATAATGTAATTGTCACTTTACTTACATTTTATATAATTACGTTAAAACTTCACGTAATGAGTCTTAACGATTTAATTGACATTTCATTCACATATATCTCGAGGAAACGATAATTATTGGAATAAATGACATAAAACATGATAATAATATGTATAATATTATTTTTGAACTTTAAGCATTTTAAGCATATCACACTCATATCACACACCCATTCGTTATCTATTACTCGTTTTTCGCACACATTGTTATATTTAGTCACAAACACCAAATGCTTAGACTTCACTATTATCCAGGTCCTGTTTTGGAGCCGTGTCAGTAGTTTCACTTGATATCTCATTTTCCATCTCACCAGTTACCCACAAGGTGAGTCACAACCCCACTTTTACTTATTTACAAGTTTTATACTCCATGGGGGAGATACATGCTACAAATTAAACACACAAGTATTTTCAAGTATTTTTGTATGCTTCACCAGATTGATATTGCCTAAGTTATGCTATTGCCAAAAGACCCTCTATCATGAACCATTAATCACTTGCGAGTGAACGCGAGTATAGTGAATAGATCTATTGGAGGCTGACTGCCTGTCCCACTAATACCGGATTGATAGTCTTAGTTACTAGCCGGATTAGTCGCGACGCACTATATTTGAGATAAATAGGAAAAATGGCAAAATCACCTATCACCCGAGGGCCCCACACCTGTTACCGACTCTGTTAATGTTTGCGTGTCATGAGACTTAGGGCAATATACACAACTGCAATATTATTGATTTAAACAGGATTGTAATACTCAGGCAATCACTACTTGTGTACTCTCAAACTCATTATTATTTACAAACTCTGTGATTTCACTCAAAAATTTTGTTGACTTTTTAGCATGTATTCTCAGGTAATTAGCGGAGCAGGAAAGGCACGGAGCGGGCAAATAAACACAGGGTTTTAAATGTGGTGTAAAATAAAATGATGTCATTCATTCCTAATACTACTACACCCTTTATTGGGAAGTTTTAACTCTGATATTTCTATATTATGTAATTCAGCTTTGGTTTGAATAAAATGTACTTTCAAAAACGTCTCTTTCGAGTCGTTTTCTATTATTATGCAAAGATCCTTCCCGTAATACCCCGATTAGTCTTCCGCTGTTATTTCATAAATTAGGGGGTGTTACACCAACCTCCCGGAAAATCGAAGCTAAAAGATAGATCTACAGGCCTATATTTTTACTTAAGTCTCAAAGTGTACTGATTAAGTGCAGTAATTACGAAAACAGTCCCTGGTCTAAATGGTCTTTGCAAACTTAGTCCCAATCATAGTTTTAGGCATTTTAAGCTATGTACAATGCATAAATTAATACAACAAGCATATGAAACATGAAAAATACACAAAATAAAATGTACATCAGTAGTAAAAAATGAAATACATGGCTTGGTTTCTTACAAGGGTGGAATGGAAACATAAGAAAACCAAGATCAAAGAACACTAGATCTAGTAACCAATGGACCTTCAATCTTAGCACAAGAAATGATCAAAAGATGATGATGGTGATCTAGGAGCTGTTTTATTTCGTTCATAGGGTGGAGAGGGAGGAAAATATTGTGCTAGTTTTGAGATCTAGTTCTCATGGTTTATGGTATTGTGGTTTTAGATTGATGGTTTTGTGTACATGCATAATTAAGTAAAGAAGTTTAGGACATTTGTCCTTGTGCTTGTTCCATAACCGGCCACCTCATGTATGAGGTGGTGTGGTTGTTTTATTTTGGTGATTTTTTTCTTAAAGTGTATGATTTAGTGTATAGTTTGATCCCGGTAATTGCAAACGTGATGTTTTTAAAACGCGAAACTTAAAATCGGGTAACGTAAAAATACAAAACTTACAAAAATGTTAAAACTTGACATCAAAATATATTTTGATATTTTAGGTGATCCTTGAGCTTTTTGGGTGATTATTTGTTGTTTAAAAGTTGAAAACGTAGACTGAAAATGTGTAGAACGCGAAATGTACAAAGTTTAAGTAAGAATGGAAAAGTAAAAATAGTATATTTAAAATATGATGGTAAGAAACCAAAATGCACAAAAATATATCTACTGAGTATTGTCAGGTGTCGGTTTAGGTTAAATGTTCGTTTAACGACGTACACAGAATAACTTATCTAGTTATCCGAAAGAGTGAACTTAGTTAAAATATAAATATTAAGTAAACTTAAAATATTAATTAATGACCTCAAAATTGTGAATTGTTACATTCGCCTCTTTCCTTTCTATATTTTGGCTTGTACGGATGTTAACATCAAAAAACACTCACCCGCCACTACTAGGGGTGGAAACGAGCCGAGCCGCTCGGGATCGGATCGGTAAAAAGCTCGAATGAGCCGAGCCTAAACGAGCTCGAGCCCGAGCTCGAGCCTAAGTTTGGGCTCATTTAATAATCGAGCTCGAGCTCGAGCTCTATAAAAAAAGCTCGAATAGGCGCGCGAGCCTAAACGAGCCCTAGAAATATATATACTGTCTATACGTATAAACGAGCTTAAAAGTAGTAAACGAGCTCGAGCCTTATGTAATTAACGAGCCGAGCTCCATTTTAACTTTGTTTTCTTTAAAAATCATACAAATTAGTCGAGCCCGAGCTCGAGCTCGAGCTTGTGAAAATTTTCACGAGCCGAGCTCGAGCTCAAATATTAGGCTCGAAACGAGCTCGAGCTCGAGCTCTGGCAGGCTCGGGCTCGGCTCGGCTCGTTTCCACCCCTAGCCACTACCACCTGGTCCACGATCACTACCACTTATTGGAAACCTATTACCTCTTGATCCGGAGCTTCACGTGTACTTCGCGAGCCTTGCAAAAGTCCACGGACCGATTGCAAGGCTCTGGCTTGGTAAAAAACTAGGTGTTCTCATGACCTCGCCCGAGCTGGCCCGTGAGGTGCTAAAGTTGCATGATACTACGTTTGCCAACCAGGACGTCCCGGTTGCGGGCGTGGAGGCTACATATGGAGGAAATGATATCGTTTGAGGTGACCAGTGGCGTATGTTGCGAAAGATTACTATCCGTGAGATGCTTAGCGACCAGATTTTAGATTCGGTTTACTCTCTTCGTAGGAGAGACGTCAGGAACAAGGTTAAGTACCTATACAGCAACCATGTCGGGCAGCCGGTTAACATAGGTGCGCAAATGTTTTTGACGGCTTTGAATGTGATCACTGGCATGATGTGGGGTGGGACCGTGAAGGCCGAAGATAGGGCGACTTTAGGAGCCGAGTTTCGGCAAGTGGTGAATGAGATGGTTGGGTACTTGGGCATGCCGAATTTGTCGGACTTTTATCCTGGTTTGGCATTGTTTGATTTGCAAGGTGTTCAAAAGAATATGAAAGTGTTGGCTAAGAGACTCGATGGTATCTTTGAGTCGATGATAGATCAAAGGAGAAAAATGGGTAGTGATGATGAAAACAAAGATTTTTTGCAGTTTTTGTTAAAGCTTAAAGATGAAGGTGGAGATTACAAAACGCCATTCACTATGGCACATCTTAAATCCTTGCTCATGGTAATTAACTATTCTCTTTAAAGTACCTGAAAAAGAGCAAAAATTTTCATTTATAAACTATAATATTTATTTTGGGGATGAAACTTATGTTTATATTAATTGTGAATTTTGAAGGATATGGTGGTGGGGGGGACTTATACAACCTCAAATACTATTGAATTTGCCTTGGCCGAGATGATGAACAAACCCGAAATCCTTAAAATATCGCAACAAGAATTAGAGGATGTTGTTGGAAAAGACAACGTAGTCGAAGAATCCCATATAAACAAACTACCGTACCTATATGCTATAATGAAAGAAGTTCTTCGTATGCACCCAACCCTTCCACTCTTGGTTCATCATTGTCCAAGTGAGTCATGTGTAATTGGTGGCTACACGATCCCAAAAGGTGCTTGAGTGTTTGTGAATGCGAGGGCAATACATAGAGATCCTTCTATTTGGGAAAACCCGTTGGAGTTTAAGCCGGAAAGGTTCTTGGATGGGAAGTGGGATTATAGTGGCAATGACTTCAGTTATTTTCCATTTGGGTCGGGTCGAAGAATTTGTGCAGGGACCGCGATGGCAGAGCGGATGTTTATGTTTCTGCTTGGATCCCTTATTCATTCATTCGACTGGAAATTGGCGGAGGGAGATAAACATGATCTATCCGAAAAATTTGGGATTGTGTTGAAGAAAAAAGTTGCGCTTATGGCAATCCCGACACCAAGGTTGTCAAGCTCTATAATGTACGAGTGATATACGTTTTGCTTCATATTTAAGTCTTTAGACATAGGTTAAAACTTGCAACTCGTATCCTTGCAAGCATTTACTAATAGGTGCTTATTCTTCGGATCAACGTAATTAAAATAAGAATTTGCTTGTGATTCCAAGAGTGTATTTGAAAGCTGAACTACTAACCAAATTATAAGAGTAAATTGCATTTTTGGTCCCTGTGGTTTGGCCAAATTGCAGATTTGGTCCCCAACTTTTTGAAAGTGCACCAATGGTCCCCATTTTCAAGTTTTCGTTGCATTTTTGGTCCCTGGCCTCAGTCAAAAGATATAAATACCCCTGTCCTTTTCTTTTAATATATTCCTTTTCAGTTTTTAACACAAATGGTCCTTGTGTTGCGCAAGGCTTTACAAATTTAGTCCTTTTTTTTCACAAATGGTCCTTCTTACACAAAATCGTCCTTGTGTTGCGCAAGACTTACACAAATGGTCCTTGAGTCCGTTTTTCTTCCGTTTTCGTCCGTTTTTCTTACGTTTTTTCCGTTTTGGTCCGTTTTTATCCGTTTTTGTCCGTTTTTCTTACGTTTTTGTCCGTTTTTCTTACGTTTTTTACGTTTTCGTCCGTTATTCTTACGTTTTTTCCGTTTTCATACGTTTTTGTCAGTTTTTCTTACGTTTTTTTCCGTTTTTGTCCGTTTTTATCCGTTTTTGTCCGTTTTTCTTACGTTTTTTCCGTTTTCATACGTTTTTGTCCGTTTTTCTTACGTTTTTATCCGTTTTTGTCCGTTTTTCTTACGTTTTTTACGTTTTCGTCCGTTATTCTTACGTTTTTTTTCCGTTTTTATCGTTTTTGTTCATTTTCTTTACGTTTTTGTACCTTTTTTTCCATTTTCTTTTTTTTGTCCGAATTTTTTATATAGTCCAAATTTTTTGTCCGATTTTTTTTGACCAAATTTTTTTAAAAAAATAAATAAAATTAAAAAATTAAAAAAAAAATCAAAATTTTTGTCTGATTTTTTTTTTCTTTTTTGTCCGAATTTTTTTTTTCTTTTGGACTATATAAAAAATTCGGACAAAAAAAAGAAAATGGAAAAAAAGGTACAAAAACATAAAGAAAATGAACAAAAACGATAAAAACGGAAAAAAACGTAAGAATAACGGACGAAAACGTAAAAAACGTAAGAAAAACGGACAAAAACGGATAAAAACGTAAGAAAAACGGACAAAAATGTATGAAAACGGAAAAAACGTAAGAATAACGGGCAAAAACGTAAAAAACCGTAAGAAAAACGGACAAAAACGGAAAAAAACGTAAGAAAAACGGACAAAAACGTATGAAAACGGAAAAAACGTAAGAATAACGGACGAAAACGTAAAAAACGTAAGAAAAACGGATAAAAACGTAAGAAAAACGGACAAAAACGTATGAAAACGGAAAAAACGTAAGAAAAACGGACAAAAACGGATAAAAACGGACAAAAACGGAAAAAACGTAAGAAAAACTGACAAAAACGTATGAAAACTGAAAAAAAACGTAAGAATAACGGATAAAAACTGACAAAAACGGAAAAAAAAACGTAAGAAAAAACGGACAAAAACGTATGAAAACGGAAAAAAACGTAAGAATAACGGACGAAAACGTAAAAAACGTAAGAAAAACGGACAAAAACGTAAGAAAAACGGACAAAAACGGATAAAAACGGACCAAAACGGAAAAAACGTAAGAAAAACGGACGAAAACGGAAGAAAAACGGACTCAAGGACCATTTGTGTAAGTCTTGCGCAACACAAGGACGATTTTGTGTAAGAAGGACCATTTGTGAAAAAAAATGACTAAATTTGTAAAGCCTTGCGCAACACAAGGACCATTTGTGTTAAAACTGAAAAGGAATATATTAAAAGAAAAGGACAGGGGTATTTATGTCTTTTGACTGAGGCCAGGGACCAAAAATGCAACGAAAACTTGAAAATGGGGACCATTTGTGCACTTTCAAAAAGTTGGGGACCAAATCTGCAATTTGGCCAAACCACAGGGACCAAAAATGCAATTTACTCAAATTATAATTTGGGTAACTTAACTGCATCTATAATAATCAACTTCCACGTCATTCTCAAATCAAATATTCTTGCTAGTATCCAGCAGCAAAGTGTAGAAATAAAATGTTGTAAAAATAATAAAAAGTGGCAATAACCAAGGTAATCCATGGAGGAGATGGTTATCACTCTTGTAGTACACACTATAGGTCATAGGATCAAATCCTACTAATCAACTCCTTCTGAATCACCTCTTTTTATTTTTCGTTCTGCTATATGTTGATGTTTTTATTTGTAAAATTATTGTTTCGTCATTCTCAATCCAGCACAAGTATGAATAAAACATACTGAGTTGAAAGTGTCGGATGTTAATTTGGATTAGAACTGTGTGGATGCATTTTTATTTTTTTTCTCATGTATGGAAGAGTATTTGAAACTTTCTAAATATGTTGCCAGTTCCAGTTGATCAGTGAAAGGGTTTTAAAATATTCGGTTTTGATTTGGCTCAATCTTTCACATTACACTGGTCATATATGCATACTTCAGTTCACATAGTAGTCGTCCCGGGTGAGTAAAATTTGGTCCAAACAGATGAAATTAAGAAGGATATTATTTTGTCCAGTTTTACAACACCTTTAATCATTTTTTACTTCTAACTAATTATTTTGATCCCAATTTCCCTTCTAACGTTTTGTTCGGCGTTATTTTATAGCGTCATCTCCTTAAATGAAAGTAAAGATTTTTTTTTTTAGTGAGCTTAAGTTTTGAGTATTATCATTCCAAGTAAAAAGTATTTCAATATTATGTCAACTGTCAAGTGTCACGCTTTGGCAAACTTTAATACTTTTGATATTAACACATTTTTCGTAAAACCTACATGGGCCATTAGCCAACACCTTAATTACTAGCCCACTAAGTTTGTATAGATTACTAGACTAGGGCCCAGCCCCAACAAGATACGAAAATATGAAGCACTTTTCTGTTTTACAAAGTATTAGTGTATTACCAAGACAATGGCATGAATTTGTTCACTGATGAGTAATTCAGAAGTTTATACTTTGTAGTATTTACTCTAAACCGTTTGATATAGACTGCGAAATATGTCAAAACACTAGAACATGTCAAAACTGAAAGTATTACGGAGTATACCGTTTGAGCTATCAGCTATTTATGCTACTACAAAGATATTTTAACATGTTTTCTGAACAAAGTATTCTACACGATTGTATTCACCCCTTAAACGTTTGGTTTTTATGTATTTATAGCTAGCTATTTGATATGCATTGCAGCAATGCAGCCATTGAGATTGGTCTGCCAATAAGTTTTTGGGGAAATGATTAATCTGGGTGGAAAATGGTCAGCCCATTCACTAATGTTATATCCCCCACTTTTGTATATTCTCTAGCATCATACACTTAGGCTAAATGTAATAAGGATGTGATGCGATGCACATCAGTATCTAACTATTTGCTTTCAATCTTTCATCGTCAAATCAACCACTAAACTCTCACAGTAATTAACATTAAACCCACCACATAAATATATTTTATTTAAACACAAACATACCCACCGCATATGTTCTTTCTTTTTCGTTTGGTTGTTGGAATGAATAAACGAAGCCGAAAAACAATGGTGTACTAAGCGACCACTCGTGGTCACGAGCTTTATTGCGGATAGTCGGTAACTATATAAGTTGTTATTGGATTTAATTATTGGCTTTGTTTTAAAGATATATTTTTTGAGTTTAAACATTACATTTTGTATCTATTATCTAATATTGAACTCTACTAATTATCATACAATATACTGTTTACTTTTATATATGGGTTTTGGTTCTTTTAAAGAATATGGCACATGTTTTATTTTTATATCATGTTAAAATCTTGTCGAATTTTAGTGTCGTTCAGTTTCTGATTTTTTTTTTTTTTTTTTTGACTTCTTGTTTCTTTGGAAGAATTGAGAAGACAATGATATTGCTCGAAACATTCGGTTTAGCTAGCAGTTGTAATACCATTAACGATTCCCATTTAATCAAATTTAGTACCGGAGGTGAGGGTAATATGATGTACTAATTACACATTCCTTTGTTATTAGCTAGCTACTTGGATATATTTAAGGTTGTGTAGTTAACCTGCTAGAAACATCAAGCAGAATTCGTGACAACGCCTTCACTTGAGGAAATCATTACTGCAGTGAAGGCGTTGGATGTTAATTTGGATTAGAATTGCTTAACTTTATGAATAAATTCTTAACAAGTTTCGAGTTACATTGGATCACTAGAGGTGTGGATGAATTCGTTTGATTTAGTTCATGCTTCCAAATCAAACTGGTCATATATCCATATACTTCAGTTCACATAGTTTTGTATGTTGTTCGATGCCCTTGTTTAAGGATGGAGGTTACCTAAAAAGTTATGAACATCATATATGTTGAATTAGGGCAAATGGCACAAAAATGTATTAAACTTAGGGTCAATTTCCAATTAAGGTACTTTTCTTTTTTTCTTACATAAAAAGGTACCCAACAATTTTTTTTGGCGGATTTGGGTTTTTTACTAACGTTCGTTAACTCAGTTCATTAGTAAATTACATGTTTGGTCCTCGACTTCGTATAATCATTTCATGCAACATCCAAAAACAATTTCTAACTTTTTTTACATGTTTAATCACTTCTTCTTTATCAATACCCACAATCTGATAAAACATCAGATTAAATCTGCAAATGCCAAGTTTTAAAAACGAGACTCTCATTATCAACAAAAAAAAACAGATCCTTAAAACAAATCCTATCACAACACAAACCCAGATCCTCTCATAACAAAAATAACACACTCATCTATTATCACAACAACAAAAAAACCAGATCCAATCACTCTAATCACAAAAAGTCGATCTATCAACAAAAACCCACCAAACAAAAAACCCACCACTGATTAAATAATCAGTCAAAATCCGAATCCAAAACACACAAAAACGTGTGTTACTTCATCACCCACATCTCAAAACCATCAAGAAATCAAAAACCCAGTTCGAACAATGAAATCCGAATCAAAACCCAACTACCATGGTCAAGCGTCTTGCGGATGAAAAGAGACGGCGAAAATGGAAAAAGGATTGGGTTGAGTCGGATGTGATGGGTGTCAGAAAATTATGGGTGGTCAATGATTCGGACTCAGTTGATTATATCACTATTAATGGTGATATAAAAAGGAGCGTCCGAAAATGGATGGGAGTGGTGGTGGTGGAACCGGATTAGCAGGTTGTGAAACCGTTTGACTGACCAACAAGGGCTCAGCCAACTGATGTTGCGTATGATGGGTTATTGCAGTGTTCAAAGTTGAACACGAGTGGGATATAAATCAGGAAGTGATTAATGATTAGAGGGTGTTGGTGAACCCTCAGGAACCTTGAACCCCCTGAACCCCCATCAGGAACTTGAACCCCTGAACCTCAAGCACTGATAAATATCAGTGGACTGAATTCGTAAGTTGGGTTTCCCACAACCTGAATTCACAAATGGGAAAAATCAGTTTAAGGGAAGTGGTAGGGATGGTGTTTGTTAGTGGTAGCAGCCAACAAAAACTTGTGCTTCTTCAAGATGAAATCCAGCAGCTCAAGAATGATTTGAACAAAAGTGAAAAAAAAGCTTCTTTATGGAAGTCATCAATCATTATATTTGTTGTTTTGGCTTGGTTTGTTTTTGTAATGAAGTAGTTTTAGATTTGGAATCTTATGTATTTTAATCAAGAAATCAGTTATATGAAGTATGAAATACAAAATTTAACTTTAACTGTTGGTTTTGATGATGTTTTATCAGATTGTGGGTTTTTTTTTTTTTTTGTTGATGAAGTATGAGTTTTTTTTTTGGATCTGTGGGTTTTTTTTGTTTTGGATCGAAGATGATAAAGAAAAAGGGATTAAACATGTAAAAAAAATTAGAAATTGTTTTTGGATGTTGCATGAAATGATTATACGAAGTCGAGGACCAAACATGTAATTTACTAACGAAGTGAGTTAACGAGCGTTAGTAAAAAACCCAAATCCGCCAAAAAAAATTGTTGGGTACCTTTTTATGCAAGAAAAAAAGAAAAGTACCTTAATTGGTAATGGACCCTAAGTTTGATACCTTTTTGTTCCATTTGCCCGTTGAATTATATAACATGACTAATTATAAATATAAACAATAAACATCAAGTACACATGCGGAAGCGTATAGGATCATATAACATGTAAATTAATTAACCAAATTAAATAGTAAGTGTACCTTTTGATTCTAGCCAAACAAGAATCAATTCTTCGATCAATACAATAATCAAGAACCCTAATTAGGGTTTATAAGGATTACACGAATTGCCCCTTACCGTTTTTGCAATTCAATCTAAGATACAATCAATAGTGTGATTGTACCACGTTCTTGTACACACGTACTATAACGAATTAAAGTTATGATAGTAAACTAACACAAATAAAACGAAACACTTTGCTTTGATCAAAAAAATCGATCGAATCCCTAAGAGGGTGTTTGTTTAGATCGACCCAAAAGAAAGAAAACAAGAAAACAAATTTAGGGATAATTGTGTGTACAAGAGTTGTAAAACCAATGACCCTTGATTTGTTTATATAGTGTAAGTAACTTGGAGGACAAGTTGGTGTAGGATTGGGCAAGCCCAATCCCCCAGCGATCGGCCAAGCATCCCAAAGAGGGATCCGGAACCTTCTCGACTTTCCAATTATTTACTCTATAATTCTTTCATTTTATTAGTTAATGGTCGTTAGTCATTATCCTTTAAATACTAACGGTCGTTACATATTTGTGTAATAAATAATTAAATACAACATTTTATATTTAATTATTACTCTTTAATTCTTATACGTAAAGTGTGCAATCCCGTGATCTCGAGTTCCTTCCTAACACACATCTACTAATTTATGTCCATAAAACTAACAGCTCCCACTTGGACATATTTTAATAGTGTGATCACATCGGTTAGCGTCTAGCAACACGCCGATGCCTCTAGTACGATCTCGAGTAAAGTCTCCTGGAAAAACATTTTAATGATTCATTATTATTATTATTCTTTTGTTACTAATACCACGTTAAATAAATATATGGATCTAACTCATTCTTTATTCAACTATTCTGTTTCTCGTTGTTTGTGATTGAGCAAGATTACCAAATCTTTTGAAAATATTCAAGGGAGATCTTAGGCGTGGCCACACAAACATCTTGTCAACCCTACGAGGGGCCCAGCAGTATTAAACTCCAAAATAAATTTGAAGGACCAAATTCTATCTTGACTACAAGCAAAACTCACGAACTTTGCAACACTTCTGAAAACATTCCTTATGACTACCAGTTACGTATAGCGTTAAATTGTTCCACAGAAATGCACTACATTCATGACAGTTATCTGGTATCTCAAGTCCGAGGATAACTATTCATGATTTACTTAATGACAAGATCAATAAAGTACAATCATGTAGTTTGGGATAAGTCCTATATTCAATTAATTGAATATCATGTGAATTTGGCATGTCAGCGCATCAATATACTATCGTAATTATACCAAAAGTCTTAATTTAATGATATTCCCATATCATTAATTGACAACGGACGATTTAGAATAACTAAATTATTCACGGATTAAACATGCAAATACAGGACACAATTTATTATTAATGAAAATAAACGTACCAAGTACTTAAATTCATTACAAATAATAAATGTTTAACATCCTTTATCCAAATACTAGATAGATCAATGCATGATATCTCTAGTTGATGAATTATGACTCAAGTGATGATAATCATACTTGTTGACAAGACATAAATCAACCAACTTTGATCTATCAGAATTTTGAGAATACTTATTTCAAGAATTTCAACTGGTGAAGTTCTTGTATGTGTGCATTCAAATAATTTGATATTGTCACATAATACTTCATAAAATGTGTGACATCCTCATTAACCAATTTATGATAATTAAACTTTCAAACATTTTTAAAGTGTAAAGTATTCTTATTCTTTAATGTATAATGCAACTATACTTTTAGTTAAGCATAACTAGTACACATGGCCATTAACAAGGATGAAATCCTACCATGACTAGTATTGAGTGTCATCTCAATTTCATTAGCATCATTGTATGCAAACAATAATATGCTCTTTAAAATTCCGTAAACTTTAATATCTACTGTGTAATGTTTGATGCCTTCCAAACTTTCAAGTTTGTTGGCTATGACAATTTTCACAACAATTGACAAATTGTTCATCTATAGAATCTGGAAGCTGTTCCACGCTGAGGATGTAATTCTATATCCAAACATATTCCATTAGAATATTCATTACACTAGTTATCTAATAACTTTTTAATTAGATATCAACATTGTCATAACATCTTATAACAATTCGTCTATGTAACATGATGTTCATGAAAAAAATCTTCGAGTCATACTTAGATTTTGTTCATATTCTATCTTTTCAAAAGATTCGTATCCATTTAGATTTTCTAAATGATATATCATGTTCTATTATATTTATTTACCGCACATGTTTATAACAATAAACATATATTTCAAGGTTATATGTTTTTCTTCCTAAATCTTTTATATGAAGTTTCATTCCAAATTAAGTCTTAACATTTAACTTACATGGAATGTTACTTCCTATATGTTATACAACATATATGATTCAAGAAAATAAACATAATACTCCCACTAGCTTTCAGGAATACTTAGGAGTTATCTTATTTTAAATTATAAATCAAAACTTGGATTTAATATTTAAACATAAGACTCATCTCCTAGATGCATGCATTTATCCATACTTGAATTCTTGCATTTTGTACACTTTCAAAGATTATATGAATTCATAAAACTCTTAATTACTTACCGTCCTCACTTAAGTAATTATACAAGAAAGAGTTTTATAATCCATTGTCATTTTTCAAATTAATGAAAATAAGTATGACAATCATAATCTTTATATATATTTAATGTGCATAGGATAGAATATTCAATCACAGTTAATTGCTTAAGTGTGATTAATAATTTTGTCACAAGACATGCATTAAATATGCGTACAATATTGTCCATATGATTTCTACACAAAGATTTAAACTACTAGGGTTACCTTATCTTTAAAGAAACTCATCTTCATTCTCTTGTCTAACTATTAAGAATTAAGATAAACCAATTTTCCAAAAATTGATTATCTTTATGGACAGCATCTTTAACATTCATAGTATGAGTAATTTACCCAATTCAATATTTGGTAATGCATCATAATATAATCCTCATCATATTAATCAAATATCTTAGATATTCTTACGGATCTATGAATGAGAATTCCATCATCTTGAGGTCTATCATTTACATGTTTAGCCTCATCATGATTTTCACTAATGTGTTTTAGAAGATTATGTATCTTGTAATTTTATCTTTTCAAGATAAAAACTCCCACTTGCTTTTTGTAATTTATAGACTATCTATAAATATTTAGCAAATAAAGCAACAATACAATGTTCTCTTTTTGGGACATTACAAATACATATTGACAGTTTCTGACATTTAGTTTGTTAATAACCTACTCATAAGTAATTTAACAAATTCAGAACTTCATTTTAAAACTTAATGTGATTCATCACATTTCATAATACAATGGTGTCTTATTAATCTTCTAGGAGTCTGATTTAGTATTTAAATCCATACTCAATTTTCTAACCTTGACAACTTTTGGATGAAAAGAAGATATAGTTATCTTGACTCAAACACTACAACAAGAGTTTGATTTTCCTAACTGAACATACCATAATCTGGTATTTCATTAGAATTAATATTGAAAGACAATCTTACAATATGTAAGATAAATATATTTCGTTTGGCTTATCTATTTACATACCAACTAAATCATCTTAATGCTATAATAGAATTTACAAGCCAATTACATGCATTACAACCCAAGTACTTTTTGACCAAGTCACTTCATGTCCATGTCTCATCAAGACTACATAAACAGCTATAATCTCACTATACGTTATAAGTCATTTTTCAATGACTTCATGTATATGTCTTAATAAAAGACATAACAAGTTAACGTCTTACTTTATATTATAAGTCTTGTAATAATTAAAAGACTTCATGTTTGCGAATTTACAAAGAAATCATAAACATGTATAACTAAAGTAATCATGAACACCAATTCTTGGTTTCAATAGTAATTTCAAGTTAATTTATCACTTCATTTATTTATGTCATTCCAAGAGTACATAAATATCCAAATTGAAGTAGTATTAGATTACTTCATTCATTTATGTCATTCCAAGAATTCATAAATATTCAAATTGAAGTAGTCTTGTTATCATATTGACACATGTTCTAATTAAGTGTCTAATTTAGAAACTGCAAATTTTCCAAATACGGTCTCACGTAACATGGATATTTACCTTGTTGTTGCAATCTAGCTAAGCTCTCACATAACGTAAATTGCAACACCAAGTGTTTCTTGGATTTGATGTGAATAAGTCACATTAGAACATTAGTCTCTTACCTTGCAGTCAAGAGAATCCTTTAAATCATATTTCTATGTGTTGTACCTTGCACACAATAAAGATTTATCCCACTTGTGCATGGAACAACATCATGTAGCAGATAAACAACACGACACACGTTTGTTTATGTGATCAATATGATTGTGTCATAGATATTAGCATAATTAGTAGATATAGAACCACATTGTCTAGTAAGGAAACGTACATGACTATCCTTAAAAACACAAGTGTCTACAATTTGAAAGTAAATATCTTGAGACACTCTAGAGATAATCTGGATTACTAATAAGATGACAAAGCTTGTAGCTCCCACTGAATTACAGATCATTACAATAATTCCTTATTCAGTAATACACACAATACTCCCACTGGATTTGACAACATTATAAGTGTTTCATAACCAGTGAAACCAAATAGTGTACTATTTACTTTCCTACATCTTTAAGACACCCATACGTAACAGTTACTTAGGTATTAAAAGAGTGTATTCTACTATGTAAATAATGGACTATCCATTAATGCCATTAACTTGAAAAATTGGGCATGCAATTTCTTCCTTAATAGGTCTACTATTCCAACAATTGTATGTAGTACCTTTCAATGGTCAAAATAAAAGGAACTAGATAAAATATACTAGTTTGTCTTTTATCATTTATTTAATAACTCATAAAATGTGCAATAATCTTAACTATTAAAGTTTGCTATGAGTTATGTATTTAGAATTTAGACAATTCTAATTTTCCTATCTTACCTTTCTCATTCATGAAAAGGAATAGGATTAATTGTGTGTACAAGAGTTGTAAAACCAGTGACCCTTGATTTGTTTAGTGTAAGTAACTTGGAGGACAAGTTGGTGTAGGATTGGGCAAGCCCAATCCCCCACCGATCGGCCAAGCATCCCAAAGAGGGATCCGGAACCTTCTCGACTTTCCAATTATTTACTCTCTAATTCTTTCCTTTTATTAGTTAACGGTCGTTAGTCATTATCCGTTAAATACTAACGGTCGTTACACATTTTTGTAACAAATAATTAAATACAACATTTTATATTTAATTATTACTCTTTAATTCTCATACGTAAAGTGTGCAATCCCGTGATCTCGAGTTCGTTTCTAACACACATCTACTAATTTTTGTCCATAAAACTAACAATATATCGACTAAAATTACGCATGCACTTCGCAGCTATAATACACTATTCTAAGACTAAAGGAACCTCATTGATAAGCTTACATCTAAGTACAAGTAATTAATTGCTAGTTAAGAACTGATTTTTTTCCTTCATAAATTTAGCTGGTCCCATTTTGATCCACATTTAATCGTTTTCAACAGAAGTTTAGTAACAAGAAACGTTATAAAGAATTAGAGATGACTAGATTCTGAAGGATAACAATGAATCGTATCTATTATTAATCACAATCAGTACATATATACTAATAGATAGAGTATTCTAGAACTCAGGCCTTAGCCCGTACAAATACACATGGGCTTATGGTATAACATACGACTAACACTACCCTGAAGTTTGAGCGGGAGGACACCGGAAACTTAAACTGGTACGAAATTCTTCAAACAAAGCGGAAGGTAGGCCTTTTGTGAAAATATCCGCGTACTGATAACGTGAGGGAACATGAAGAACTCGAACTTGACCAACAGCAACCAAGTCTCGAACAAAGTAAATGTCAATCTCTATGTGCTTCGTACGCTGATGTTAAACAGGATTGGTAGACAAATAGACAGCACTGACATTCTCACAGTAGACAAGCGTAGCAGAAGACAAAGGAGTATGTAGCTCACGCAATAAATTCCATAGCCAACATGTCTTAGCAACCGCATTAGCAACACCGCGATACTCAGCCTCGACACTAGAACGAGAAAGTGTTGGTTGACGCTTCAAGGACCACGAGAGCAAGTTGTTGCCAAGAAAAACACAATAGCTAAAAGTGGAACGCCGAGTAGTGGGACACCCCGCTCAATCCGCATCTGAGTAAGCAACTAAAGAATCAGTAGAAGATGAAAACAACTATACCCGGTAGTCCAAAGTACCCCGAACATACCTCAGAATGCGCTTAAGGGCTGAAAAATGAGGCTCTCTAGGATCATGCACATAGAGACACACCTGGTGTACAACATAAGAAATGTTAGGGCGAGTGAAAGTAAGATATTGTAGAGAACCTGGAAGACTCTGATATAATGTCGGATCAGAAACCGGTGCACTATCATCCCCCAATTTAGACTCAGTATCAACAGGAATTGTTAGACCCGTTTCCCGTGTATTGGGACCCCACCCTAGATGAAAGTGGACCAAAGGCCTTATATGATTGGCCCGTCAACAAATGTAACATTTTAGTCAAACCCGAAGTCAATTGATAGTCAAAGAATGTATTGTACGATTAAGCAAAGTATTTTGTGGCTCAAATGGAAAGGAATAGACCTAAGGGACTAAAGTGGTAATAGACTAAATGTATTATAAATTAGTTGTGGCCAAAATAGAAGGAATAAGACTTGAGGGGCTTAATGTGTCAAAGGGCCAAAGATGGTACCTAACTAGTTATATCCAGGGAATTCTAGAGAATTCCCTCATTATTGATAAGGTGTTTGTGGTCCGGTTTTTAGAGGAAGAAAAGAGAGGGAAAAAGTGGGTTGGTGACTTAGGAAGATGAAGATGATGAAGGTCTATTATCCATGGTCCTTCTTAGCAAAGATCCCCACAAGTAAGTATCTCTAATCTTGAGTTTATGAGGGTTAATGAGGTGAAGGGTTATGTTTAAAGTGGGTTTTCATCATATGATCAAGATATGATCATATGATGATGTAGAATGAAAGATGGGTATGTTTTATGGGTTAGGTTAACCCTTGTTTATGTATTTGATTGTTATGTTGTTAGGTTTTGATTATTGTTAAAGATGATGATGGTGATGATGGAAGAATGTGATGATGATGATGTTCTTGTTATGATGTAGCTTGGATTAAGGTAAGTAAAATGATGATGACATGTGTTATATGAATGTCTAACATATATGTGTTATGTATGTTTTGTGGTTAGTGATAAGAGACTTGAATGTGCCTATGTGCTATGATGAATAAGATCTAAGTGATGGAATGGGTTGTGAGAGTAAGTTAATGTTATGTGTTTATGTAGGAGTTAGAAAGTTGAGCCCGTAAGTAAGTGTTTTATGTATATGATGCTATGTGTAGATTGAAGTATAATGGTATGTTATGGTCGTTTTACTTACTAAGCCTTTGTGCTTACGGTTTAGTTGTCTAACCGTTTTGTAGGTTGGCATGTTTACATGGATGGCTTGGAATGATGGAATAAGGATTTGGTTAGGTGAGGATGAAGGTAGATTGTATTTAAGGGCTTAGGTAGAATACCGAGCTCATGTGTAGAGTTTGTACCCCCGTGAGTCGAGTAATGCTTTGAAATGAGTAAACAAGTGTCAAATTGTATGTCAAGTATTGTGTAACGAATTGGAAGTTATTCGGTGTGTCAAGGCATGTTTAAAGTGTTTATATTGGAAGTTAAAGGGGCGTTTGGATTTAAGTGTGTTTGTACCCATTTTGGGTGGTAAACGGGTTAAACATCTTTGGAACATGTTTGATGTTAAATAAATGAAGTTGGTCAAGTTTGGTGTAAAACGGAAGTCGTATGGGTCGGTTATAGCGAAAACGGAATGTAAACGAAGTGTATTTTGAAAGTTGCAGGCCTCGGTCGAAGGTCTGGAGGCCAAACCCACGGCCGGGAAGAGTTGGGAAAATTCCCAGATGACCAGAAGGTCTGGGCCACCCGGTCGGGGCTGGGGCCGGCAGCCAGACCTGTTTTTTTGGGGCTGGGCCGGCGGCCAGGACCTTTGGCCGGCGGTCCGGGCCATTTTCCAGATTTTGGCGATTTTCCAAAATTCATATCTTTTAATCCGTAAGTCGCCACGGGTCGTACCACCTATCGTTTCGAAGGTAATTGAATGTAATTTCATTTAAAAATAGTCTCAAGTCCTGAATGTTTATAGATTTTTGTCAGATGTCAAAAGAGTAACAGAATATCGGTAAAAGTTAAACGTTTCCGAGTCAAAGTTCAAAGTTTTTGGTATAAGCGGGCACGGGGCGTTACAAATTGGTATCAGAGCTTCGGTTTAAGTGAATTAGGTTTCCTTTAGGTTGCATAGACTTAAACCACTAATAGAAATGATGGATGTAGGTGTAAGAAATGTGTAAGATAAACGTTTAAGTTAAAAGAAGGAATGTGTGTCGTGACATGAGAACTTAAGTTAGTAAGTATGATGAATAGGTTTTAACATTTTAATGTTTACGTGATGTGAGTCCAAGGATGACTTGAAGCGTTTAAATGATTAGTTAACCGTACACCTTGGTTGGTGTCGATTTTTATATGAAAGTATGTTAGAGTAACGGTGATGGAATGTGAATAGGAATGGTAATTGGTATTAGAGACGGGTTAATGAGTAAGCTTGAATGTTGACGCCTAAGGTATGAAACATTGAAAATATGCTAAGGTATGACGTAAGAAGGTAAAATGAAACTAATGTACTAATGATGTAGTGTTAAATGGTATGAAGGGTAAAGAAAGAGGCTAAAGAATAACGGTCGGTAATGATTTTGATTTGTAAGATATTAATGGCCAACATATGGTCTCGTCATATATACATATGTTAATAACCGACGTTAAAATAGAATAGAGACGGGTTAAGGGTAAGTAAGGTATGAGAATCTAGGTATGGATGCAAATGTGTAACAAGGCTGAATGATATGATGGTACGTAAATGATGAAATTGAACAATATTGCTTAAACACATAAATAACTAAAATAAGACAAGTTAAGGTATAAGAATAAGAATGCGATGAGTTAAGAATGTAAGAGAGAATAAGAAGAGTATGTATGAGGTAAAGGTGTTGCCCTGAAATCATTATATTACGGCTAAGGCGATTAGCGGTAATTATTATAACGAATGCATGTGTCGCAGTTGGCGCAATATGTAAAGTCTATATGTAAAAGAGTTGAGTAGACTAACGTGTAATGAAAGAGGGTGGAAATGATTAACGCGGGTTATAAAGGACGTAGAAAATGTGTAGATAACTAAAACGTGCAAGAAGAATGAATGGTACTAATGAACGAACGTAAGTTAACCTATGCAAGGTTTAAAAGTGGAAAGAGTCGGGTAGACTAAAGGGTAAGGTAAGAGGATGAAAATGATTAAAGCGGATTTAGAGTGTAAGATGCTAAACACATAGAAGTGTATACTTATAATAAGCAGGTTCATATGCTCTATGAGCTTGCGTCCACTAAATAAAATGGATGAGATGATGTGTGCGTGTTAAAATGTTAATAGCTTGGATCCGAGGTGATAATGTGAAAGTGATAAGGCATGAATGTTAAAGATCCTTCGGGATGAATGTTAAAGATCCTTTGGGATGAATGTTAAAGATGGTATCCTTCGGGATGACCAAGTCAATGAATGTTAAGGAATCCTTCGGGAGGTGTTAAAGATCCTTCGGGATAAAACGTATTGCCTTCACCGGCAAAGATTGCCTACATCCTTGGCATGTGTAATAATCCCTTCGGGGAAATTGTTAAAGTAAAGTGGATCCAAGCTAGAAAATGGAAAAGTTTAAAATGAAGAACATGGAAGATTGGAAGTTAAAGTGTGTAATAAATAGGTGCGAGTGTTATGTCGGAAGTATGTAAGTAGGATGGTTTATGGTTTCTTTATTTAAATGAATTGGGATGCCTTTTCATTTGAATAAAGAAGTCATAAATCACCGAACCATGAGTTTGTATTTCTTGATTTACATCATTTGGGACGCCTCTCCATGTAAATGAGAAAGTATGAATAAGTGGGCTTATGTGTTCCCGACATGGTATGAGTAGGGTGGAAGGGTAGAAGAAGGATTCTAGGATGATTAGAAGTCATAAGAAGTTGAGATAGATGGATAGATAATGAATCGAATGACGACCCTAGGTGGGAAACGTCAAGTGAAGGTGTTTAAGTGTGAGTTGGAACGATTAAAGTTTTAAATGATAGACTTGTTGCAATGTGAATTGAAGGAAAAAAATGAAGCAATGAATGCTAATAAACGCTAATAGGGACTAAAAGCCCTATAAAATTTTGAGAAGAAAAGTAAAGGCAAATGTAATGTGTAGTAAAATGGTAAAGAGATAGTGGTAAGGTTAAGGTAAAAGTATAAAGTTAATAAATAATCGACTTATAAAAGTTATAAAGGGTGTGTAATGTTCAAGTGACACATAGTCCTTGACGGAAAAGTAAAATGGAAATAGTTAAGAGGTTATGCGATAGGCGTAGAATGGTTAGATGACATATATTAGAAGTAAGGATTATGTCTTGAATGACATAATGACTAAAAAGAAATGAAAGAATTGAGAACTTAAGCTAGAAATGGAATGAGCTAGGGGTATGATGTACGTATAGTGAATTTAGAATTGCAAGATCACTTAGATCGTGATATCAAAAGGGGGATGGAGAATGGAAAGTGCTAAGAATGGAGGTAAGGTGAAACTAAGTTTTGGTTAGAAATAGACGAGAGATTTCGAGGACGAAATCTAAATAAGGGGGGTAGAATTGTTAGACCCGTTTCCCGGGTATTGGGACCCCACCCTAGATGAAAGTGGACCAAAGGCCTTATGTGATTGGCCAGTCAACAAATGTAACATTTTAGTCAAACCCGAAGTCAATTGATAGTCAAAGAATGTATTGTATGATTAAGCAAAGTATTTTGTGGCTCAAATGGAAAGGAATAGACCTAAGGGACTAAAGTGGTAATAGACTAAATGTATTATAAATTAGTTGTGGCCAAAATAGAAGGAATAAGACTTGAGGGGCTTAATGTGTCAAAGGGCCAAAGATGGTACCTAACTAGTTATATCCAGGGAATTCTAGAGAATTCCCTCATTATTGATAAGGTGTTTGTGGTCTGGTTTTTAGAGGAAGAAAAGAGAGGGAAAAAGTGGGTTGGTGACTTAGGAAGATGAAGATGATGAAGGTCTATTATCCATGGTCCTTCTTAGCAAAGATCCCCACAAGTAAGTATCTCTAATCTTGAGTTTATGAGGGTTAATGAGGTGAAGGGTTATATTTAAAGTGGGTTTTCATCATATGATCAAGATATGATCATATGATGATGTAGAATGAAAGATGGGTATGTTTTATGCGTTAGGTTAACCCTTGTTTATGTATTTGATTGTTATGTTGTTAGTTTTTGATTATTGTTAAAGATGATGATGGTGATGATGGAAGAATGTGATGATGATGATGTTCTTGTTATGATGTAGCTTGGATTAAGGTAAGTAAAATGATGATGACATGTGTTATATGAATGTCTAACATATATGTGTTATGTATGTTTTGTGGTTAGTGATAAGAGACTTGAATGTGCCTATGTGCTATGATGAATAAGATCTAAGTGATGGAATGGGTTGTGAGAGTAAGTTAATGTTATGTGTTTATGTACGAGTTAGAAAGTTGAGCCCGTAAGTAAGTGTTTTATGTATATGATGCTATGTGTGGATTGAAGTATAATGGTATGTTATGGTCGTTTTACTTACTAAGCCTTTGTGCTTACGGTTTAGTTGTCTAACCGTTTTGTAGGTTGGCATGTTTACATGGATGGCTTGGAATGATGGAATAAGGATTTGGTTAGGCGAGGATGAAGGTAGATTGTATTTAAGGGCTTAGGTAGAATACCGAGCTCATGTGTAGAGTTTGTACCCCCGTGAGTCGAGTAATGCTTTGAAATAAGTAAACAAGTGTCAAATTGTATGTCAAGTATTGTGTAACGAATTGGAAGTTATTCGGTGTGTCAAGGCATGTTTAAAGTGTTTATATTGGAAGTTAAAGGGGCGTTTGGATTTAAGTGTGTTTGTACCCATTTTGGGTGGTAAACGGGTTAAACATCTTTGGAACATGTTTGATGTTAAATAAATGAAGTTGGTGAAGTTTGGTGTAAAACGGAAGTCGTATGGGTCGGTTATAGCGAAAACGGAATGTAAACGAAGTGTATTTTGAAAGTTGCAGGCCTCGGCCGGAGGTCTGGAGGCCAAACCCACGGCCGGGAAGAGTTGGGAAAATTTCCAGATGACCAGAAGGTCTGGGCCGCCCGGTCGGGGCTGGGGCAGGAGGCCAGACCTGTTTTTTTGGGGCTGGGCCGGCGGCCAGGACCTTTGGCCGGCGGTCCGGGCCATTTTCCAGATTTTGGCGATTTTCCAAAATTCATATCTTTTAATCCGTAAGTCGCCACGGGTCGTACCACCTATCGTTTCGAAGGTAATTGAATGTAATTTCATTTAAAAATAGTCTCAAGTCCTGAATGTTTATAGATTTTTGTCAGATGTCAAAAGAGTAACAGAATGTCGGTAAAAGTTAAACGTTTCCGAGTCAAAGTTCAAAGTTTTTGGTATAAGCGGGCACGGGGCGTTACAAATTGGTATTAGAGCTTCGGTTTAAGTGAATTAGGTTTCCTTTAGGTTGCATAGACTTAAACCACTAATAGAAATGATGGATGTAGGTGTAAGAAATGTGTAAGATAAACGTTTAAGTTAAAAGAAGGAATGTGTGTCGTGACATGAGAACTTAAGTTAGTAAGTATGATGAATAGGTTTTAACATTTTAATGTTTACGTGATGTGAGTCCAAGGATGACTTGAAGCGTTTAAATGATTAGTTAACCGTACACCTTGGTTGGTGTCGATTTTTATATGAAAGTATGTTAGAGTAACGGTGATGGAATGTGAATAGGAATGGTAATTGGTATTAGAGACGGGTTAATGAGTAAGCTTGAATGTTGACGCCTAAGGTATGAAACATTGAAAATATGCTAAGGTATGACGTAAGAAGGTAAAATGAAACTAATGTACTAATGATGTAGTGTTAAATGGTATGAAGGGTAAAGAAAGAGGCTAAAGAATAACGGTCGGTAATGATTTTGATTTGTAAGATATTAATGGCCAACATATGGTCTCGTCATATATACATATGTTAATAACCGACGTTAAAATAGAATAGAGACGGGTTAAGGGTAAGTAAGGTATGAGAATCTAGGTATGGATGCAAATGTGTAACAAGGCTGAATGATATGATGGTATGTAAATGATGAAATTGAACAATATTGCTTAAACACATAAATAACTAAAATAAGACAAGTTAAGGTATAAGAATAAGAATGCGATGAGTTAAGAATGTAAGAGAGAATAAGAAGAGTATGTATGAGGTAAAGGTGTTGCCCTGAAATCATTATATTACGGCTAAGGCGATTAGCGGTAATTATTATAACGAATGCATGTGTCGCAGTTGGCGCAATATGTAAAGTCTATATGTAAAAGAGTTGAGTAGACTAACGTGTAATGAAAGAGGGTGGAAATGATTAACGCGGGTTATAAAGGACGTAGAAAATGTGTAGATAACTAAAACGTGCAAGAAGAATGAATGGTACTAATGAACGAACGTAAGTTAACCTATGCAAGGTTTAAAAGTGGAAAGAGTCGGGTAGACTAAAGGGTAGGTAAGAGGATGAAAATGATTAAAGCGGATTTAGAGTGTAAGATACTAAACACATAGAAGTGTATACTTATAATAAGCAGGTTCATATGCTCTATGAGCTTGCGTCCACTAAATAAAATGGATGAGATGATGTGTGCGTGTTAAAATGTTAATAGCTTGGATCCGAGGTGATAATGTGAAAGTGATAAGGCATGAATGTTAAAGATCCTTCGGGATGAATGTTAAAGATCCTTCGGGATGAATGTTAATGATCTTTCGGGATGAATGTTAAAGATGGTATCCTTCGGGATGACCAAGTCAATGAATGTTAAGGAATCCTTCGGGAGGTGTTAAAGATCCTTCGGGATAAAACGTATTGCCTTCACTGGCAAAGATTGCCTACATCCTTGGCATGTGTAATAATCCCTTCGGGGAAATTGTTAAAGTAAAGTGGATCCAAGCTAGAAAATGGAAATGTTTAAAATGAAGAACATGGAAGATTGGAAGTTAAAGTGTGTAATAAATAGGTGCGAGTGTTATGTCGGAAGTATGTAAGTAGGATGGTTTATGGTTTCTTTATTTAAATGAATTGGGACGCCTTTTCATTTGAATAAAGAAGTCATAAATCACCGAACCATGAGTTTGTATTTCTTGATTTACATCATTTGGGACGCCTCTCCATGTAAATGAGGAAGTATGAATGAGTGGGCTTATGTGTTCCCGACATGGTATGAGTAGGGTGGAAGGGTAGAAGAAGGATTCTAGGATGATTAGAAGTCATAAAAAGTTGAGATAGATGGATAGATAATGAATCGAATGACGACCCTAGGTGGGAAACGTCAAGTGAAGGTGTTTAAGTGTAAGTTGGAACGATTAAAGTTTTAAATGATAGACTTGTTGCAATGTGAATTGAAGGAAAAAAATGAAGCAATGAATGCTAATAAACGCTAATAGGGACTAAAAGCCCTATAAAATTTTGAGAAGAAAAGTAAAGGCAAATGTAATGTGTAGTAAAATGGTAAAGAGATAGTGGTAAGGTTAAGGTAAAAGTATAAAGTTAATAAATAATCGACTTATAAAAGTTATAAAGGGTGTGTAATGTTCAAGTGACACATAGTCCTTGACGGAAAAGTAAAATGGAAATAGTTAAGAGGTTATGCGATAGGCGTAGAATGGTTAGATGACATATATTAGAAGTAAGGATTATGTCTTGAATGACATAATGACTAAAAAGAAATGAAAGAATTGAGAACTTAAGCTAGAAATGGAATGAGCTAGGGGTATGATGTACGTATAGTGAATTTAGAATTGCAAGATCACTTAGATCGTGATATCAAAAGGGGGATGGAGAATGGAAAGTGCTAAGAATGGAGGTAAGGTGAAACTAAGTTTTGGTTAGAAATAGACGAGAGATTTCGAGGACGAAATCTAAATAAGGGGGGTAGAATTGTTAGACCCGTTTCCCGGGTATTGAGACCCCACCCTAGATGAAAGTGGACCAAAGGCCTTATGTGATTGGCCAGTCAACAAATGTAACATTTTAGTCAAACCTGAAGTCAATTGATAGTCAAAGAATGTATTGTATGATTAAGCAAAGTATTTTGTGGCTCAAATGGAAAGGAATAGACCTAAGGGACTAAAGTGGTAATAGACTAAATGTATTATAAATTAGTTGTGGCCAAAATAGAAGGAATAAGACTTGAGGGGCTTAATGTGTCAAAGGCCCAAAGATGGTACCTAACTAGTTATATCCAGGGAATTCTAGAGAATTCCCTCATTATTGATGAGGTGTTTGTGGTCCGGTTTTTAGAGGAAGAAAAGAGAGGGAAAAAGTGGGTTGGTGACTTAGGAAGATGAAGATGATGAAGGTCTATTATCCATGGTCCTTCTTAGCAAAGATCCCATAAGTAAGTATCTCTAATCTTGAGTTTATGAGGGTTAATGAGGTGAAGGGTTATGTTTAAAGTGGGTTTTCATCATATGATCAAGATATGATCATATGATGATGTAGAATGAAAGATGGGTATGTTTTATGGGTTAGGTTAACCCTTGTTTATGTATTTGATTGTTATGTTGTTAGGTTTTGATTATTGTTAAAGATGATGATGGTGATGATGGAAGAATGTGATGATGATGATGTTCTTGTTATGATGTAGCTTGGATTAAGGTAAGTAAAATGATGATGACATGTGTTATATGAATGTCTAACATATATGTGTTATGTATGTTTTGTGGTTAGTGATAAGAGACTTGAATGTGCCTATGTGCTATGATGAATAAGATCTAAGTGATGGAATGGGTTGTGAGAGTAAGTTAATGTTATGTGTTTATGTAGGAGTTAGAAAGTTGAGCCCGTAAGTAAGTGTTTTATGTATATGATGCTATGTGTGGATTGAAGTATAATGGTATGTTATGGTCGTTTTACTTACTAAGCCTTTGTGCTTACGGTTTAGTTGTCTAACCGTTTTGTAGGTTGGCATGTTTACATGGATGGCTTGGAATGATGGAATAAGGATTTGGTTAGGCGAGGATGAAGGTAGATTGTATTTAAGGGCTTAGGTAGAATACCGAGCTCATGTGTAGAGTTTGTACCCCCGTGAGTCGAGTAATGCTTTGAAATGAGTAAACAAGTGTCAAATTGTATGTCAAGTATTGTGTAACGAATTGGAAGTTATTCGGTGTGTCAAGGCATGTTTAAAGTGTTTATATTGGAAGTTAAAGGGGCGTTTGGATTTAAGTGTGTTTGTACCCATTTTGGGTGGTAAACGGGTTAAACATCTTTGGAACATGTTTGATGTTAAATAAATGAAGTTGGTCAAGTTTGGTGTAAAACGGAAGTCGTATGGGTCGGTTATAGCGAAAACGGAATGTAAACGAAGTGTATTTTGAAAGTTGCAGGCCTCGGCCGGAGGTCTGGAGGCCAAACCCACGGCCGGGAAGAGTTGGGAAAATTTCCAGATGACCAGAAGGTCTGGGCCGCCCGGTCGGGGCTGGAGCCGGCGGCCAGACCTGTTTTTTTTAGGCTGGGCCGGCGGCCAGGACCTTTGGCCGGCGGTCCGGGCCTTTTTCCAGATTTTGGCGATTTTCCAAAATTCATATCTTTTAATCCGTAAGTCGTCACGGGTCGTACCACCTATCGTTTCGAAGGTAATTGAATATACTTTCATTTAAAAATAGTCTCGACTCCTGAATGTTTATAGATTTTTGTTAGATGTCAAAAGAGTAACAGAATGTCCGTAAAAGTTAAACGTTTCCGAGTCAAAGTTCAAAGTTTTTGGTCTAAGCGGGCATGGGGCGTTACAAGTCCTACTGGGGTTACAACCAACCATATGAGGTTTCTCAAGTATCTCCTCAACATACTTGCGCTGAGACAAAAACATCCCAGAAGAGTCACGTGTAACAGAGATGCCCAAAAAATAATTAAGAGATCCCAAATCTGTCATAGAAAACTCTTTGTGTAGAGAAGTAATAACCCGCTGTAACAAACTCTCATAAGAAGCTGTGAGAACAATATCATCAACATAAAGTAATAAATAAGCAGTATCACTTCCCTTGCGGTATATAAATAAGGATGAGTCACACGACTATGAGTAAATCCAACCCGAAGCATAAAAGCAGCAAAACGCTGAAACCAAGCCCGAGGTGCCTGCTTGAGACCATAAAGTGATCTCTATAATAAACAAACATAATCTGGATGTTCTGAATCACAAAAACCAGGAGGCTGATGCATGTAAACAGTCTCAGCTAAATCACCATGCAAAAAGGCATTCTTGACATCAAGCTGATGAACCGGCCAATGTCTAGAAGTAACCAAACTAAGGATCGTCCGAATAGTAATAGGTTTAACAACCGGGCTAAAAGTCTCATCAACATCAACACCCTCTATCTGTGTACTGCCATTCGCCACAATACGAGCTTTGTAACGACTAAGAGTACCATATGCTAAATACTTATGACGAAATAACCGCATACATCGAACGATATTGGTATCCGTAGGTCGAGGCACAAGAATCCAGGTTTTGTTTTTAATAAGAGCATCATATTCATCACACATAGCATTATGCCAATTAGAATCATTAAATGCAGCATTATAGGACTTGGGTAACGGGGAGACATAAGACACATGATAGGTAAAACGCTGAGTGGGACGATTAGTCCCGACACGAAATCGTGTGACCATGGTATGAATCAAAACTAGGTTTGGGTTAACAGTTGTAGAAGGTGTATCATGGGAAATGGAAACGGGGGTGAGATGGTGGTTAGGTGGACTAGTGACATGTGTTGGAAGTGGGGTAGTAATATGAGGCTCAGCTTGGAAAGGTGAACTGGTTGTAAGAGAACTAGGCTCATCAGTGTGGATAGTAGGAGCAGGCGTGGGAGGGTAAGGTGGAGGTAAAGTGGTAGGAGATGTAGGTGATTGTTTGATTATATTGGAGATTACATTTGAGATGTCTTCCAAAAAATCATACGAGGGACTAACATTGGGTTTCATGGAACCAAAAGGAAAAATTGTTTCATCAAAAGTAACATGATGTGAAATGATTATTTTATTGGGGTTGAGATCCAAACAACGGTAGCCACGATGATTAGTAACATGACCCAAAAATATGGAAGGTCTAGCGCGGGCTCCAAGTTTGTTGTCGGCATCAAGGTGAGGGTAACAAAGACATCCAAAAACACGTAAAAGGCTATAATCTGGTGTAGTGCTAGTAATGTGGGTAAATGGGACTTCATTTTCAATGGCACGGGATGGTAAGATATTCAATAGGTAAACGGCCATGTTGAGGGCTTCAGTCCAATAATTGGGAGGAATATGAGCTTGAAACAGTAATTTCCGAATTAGATTATTAATGGTGCGAATCATCCTTTCGGATTTTCCATTTTGTTGAGAAGTGTGTGGACAAGAAAATCGAAACTGAATTCCATTGTTGGCAAATAATTTATGAAAAGAGTCGTTATCAAATTCACCACCATGGTCATACTGAAATGACTTAATTTCACACTTAAATTGAGTTTTAACAAAATTACGAAACAATACAAATTTGGACAAAACATCATACTTATTAACTAAAGGATAAACCCAAACAAACTGAGAATAATGATCCAAAAATAAAACATAGTATCTAAACCCAGGCAGACTCGGAATTGGGGAAGTCCACAAATCCGAGTGAACAATGTCGAAACAAGATTAAACTAAAGTAGAAGAACTAACAAACAGAAGTTCCACGTGTTTGCCAAGCTGACAAGCATGACAAAGCATGGGAGACTTCTCCTTATTACACGAAATATAATTATTGGAAATAACACAACGTAGCACTTCACTTCCTGGATGTTCAAGTCGTTGATGCCACGTATAATTACTGGTGAGATAGGTTTGAGGAATAGGAGAGGGCTGCGTGACAGGGTAAAGGTCTCCAGTGCTATCATAGCGGAGCAGCACCCGACGAGTTTGAAAGTCCTTAACAGAAAAACCAAAAGGATCAAATTCAACGGTACAATAATTGTCACAAACAAAATGACAAATGGAAATCAATTTTTTGACAATATTAGGAGTAATTAAAACATTATTTAAATGAAGAGGGCGAAAAGGCGTAGGCAAAATGCTATGTCCAGAGTTGATAACGGGAATAGAATGCCCGTCACCAACAGCAACAGATGAATAAATACACGAATTAAAAACATCACTAAGATTATTGACATTATCATTGAGATGTGAGGACGCACCTGTGTCCATATTCCAGTTACCGGAAGTAGGATCCTGGAGAGTGCCGATAGTAAAAGCATGTGGCAAAAAGGTTTCTTGACCCGCGGGACCCACGCTCCTTTGCTGAATAGTTTGACCAAGTTGACCATTCTGGCCCCCCTGCTGAACCGGTTGACTTAACTGACCAAACGAACCCCCATGAGAACCAAACTGAACCCGTTGACTAACCGGACCCCCATGTGACCATTCTGGACCTATTTACTGAACCAGAGCAGTATTTTGACCCCCAACTGGACCAAACTGACCTGTCATAGCTGAACCTGTCGCAACCCCATTTTGGACCAGGTAGTTTGAATGGGGTCCAAAATAATAATTCACACCATCTGGATGCATTATGTAAAACCCTAAATTTCCATTCATGTGAAATTCCCATTTTGCCCTCTAAAATTTTGAACTTATAAGAGAAAACAAATAATAATACAAGAACGTTATACATTTTAACCTAAGTATGAGAATTTAACTATTTGTCGTTTTAAAATGTTACCTTATAATTTAATTACATATTACATATTATATATAAACACCTAAAACTAATTGTTATTAATATAAATTAACATAAAATATATAAGACATATAAGTTTGTTACCAACTAAATCTTTCCAAATTCCATACAAATTTTATCACACGTTCCTTTAGTCCATATGTCCTACGATTCACCATATTAGATGATAAGGATGCATGAATATTACTCAATCACAACCCAAAAATCACGCTTACAAGATCAGACACCATCAAACCATATTATATCACAATTACTACATTCCTAAACTATCCTAAATTATAAGTCGCTATGCATTAAATTAATTGGACCACACACACTGATTTGGGTCTTGAAATCTCATGCCACACGTTAATTGAGAAATATGAAATTAATTCCTTAAATCAATCTTGAATAAGTTTTATCCTGATTTGTTGCCAATAACTACGCCACCTTCAAAATAAGAGGAGAAGTATCATTAACTCTCCCAAAATAGTCGGCCAAACTCCAGCCTTTTTTTTCCCCATTCGTTCCACTTTTCAACTGAATACCACACTTTCCATCCCACACAAAAACCTCACATTCGAAACTGTTGAGATCTACTCTCGCTACCACTTTATCCCATTCGGAATGATTGAGAACAAAAGAGAAAAATAAACACTCATCCATACACCTTGTCGAGAACATGTTAATCTGTTATACTCTAGTTGTGGTGGTTTCATGCGTATGTATGTGACTTCATGGTTGTGATTTCATGCGTGGGTCAGTAAAACTATAAATACAAGTTTAGACCTGTGGTGGTTCGTACTTGGTTTCGATCTCGAACCGTTGGAAGGTTTCGTTAACAGAAGGTTGTATCGTCATGGGTTATCGAGTCTCATTCAGGATTGGATTTTTGTTCGGTCACGTTGGAGTTGTGGGTTCGATCATGATCTATTGAAGCTCGTCCTCGAATTCGACTTCGAGTTTGGTTTCTGTTTCTATTAGTTACGTACTCGTTGTAACCTTGAGGTAACTTTAAGCTATTACTTTTACGCCTAATCATATGTTATAAGAAATCTTAGTTAGTCACGTGATCTGTCATGAAGAATCTGTATTAGAATATATCAATTGTAAGTAAAATGGACAATAGCTCTTCAAAGTAATATCAACATGCATGATCACATATTAGTCACGTGATCTGTCACCTTTTCTTTTAATAACATAATTGAAGACTTTATACACATATACTCACTTAAATCTTGGTTAAGTCATTAAACAAATGAAGTTTTGTTTTAATATATATATATATTGGGTTAAGTTTAACAAATTAGTAGTTGAGTGTTCATTTTCGACAATCACTTATTCGATAATCATTATACTGAGATTAAATTGAAAACAATGCAAGTGCTACATGATAATAAATGAAGCATCGCTGTTCGTATGAATCATGGTGCACGCTCCACGTACAAGTGAGGTTCCTATCAGACATTCATACCTTGACTCCATACTGTGTCCCTCAATGTAATGCATAAGATATTTGGAGTATATATTTGTCAACTTTTGAAAATTGCTTTAAGATTTCCTTATAGGAACGTAAGTGTTGACCAGTGAGGAATGGGTAGACTATAAGGCATTCGTTTAAGTATCTTTGCTTCCGCATCACTCTGATTCGTGCCTTGCTTTTGGTTAGATCCTGTTGATATCACTTTTGGAAAGCGAAAGCTTATGTTTTGCGCCACCTAAGATTTGAACCTGATTAAATCTTGAAGGCATTAAGAATTTCATAATAATTGCCTGACACTATTTGATCCTCATCTTCAGATTTTGACTCTGATCTTTGATCCTTTCGTTAATCATTTTGATACCTCTTCGGGCATTCTAAGAACCTCCATGGCGATGACGTACTAGATATGTTTTGTTATTTGTCTTTTGCTTTTGATAAGTACCTATGAATCTTCCGGCACTATTTGATTTCGTTTCACCCATCTCTGCTCCTACCAGAAGTCTTGTGGTGTATAACCACGAGTATAAGAATGTTTCCCCCTCAATTTTGAATGATAAAGATTTGATTTGTGATCCGTCTTTCTTTGGATAGTTAACTTCGATTTTATTCTGACAAGGATTTGGTTGATTGAGCACTCAAATATTGACAACTACCCTTCTATGTCTCACCTTTAGCATTTGAAACAATTTTGAACTCCCTACTACGATTACCGATTTGTTAAACCCTTTGCTATCACTATTACTCTGGAGACTCGTGTGTTACCTTCGCGGTTATGAAATTTTCCTAGAACCCATTTCGTACACCAATGAATGAATCTCATCTTGAGAATTATTTGGCACCCTGAGTTTTCTGAATATGATTCCTGTTTGAACCACCAAGTTTTCCATCGGAGCGTGAAGTAGGATTTGACATGATACTGAGAGACTGTCTAGTCACCAAGCGAAGGTGTCTTTCAGATGTGTCCGAAATCATACTTGTTGAATTGAGCGATCAGGAAGAGCAGCAACCGAAGATCAGGAAGCGAGTTACTTAAGTGTGTTTTCTGGGCGTGTTTTAGTTTCGTTCGCGATAAAGAAGGATGGTGACTGGAGATATGTATTGATTACAGGAAGCTGAACCGTAACACCGTTAGGAGCCAATTTTCCTCTACCCTGAAACGACTATGTGTTTGTTTAAAATTCAGAGCGCGAAGTTTTCCTTTCTGATGAATTGATTTAATTCTTGAAATATCCTTCCGTATTCGTAAACGACTGCTATGACGGTTTGTGACGCTAATAGTATTAAGCTATGCTCTGACTGTTTTGCGAATTTGATAAATGATGTTTTCTCATGAGTACTTGAACAAATGGTCATTGTATGACTTAAAAGTACGTTCGGAGACGAGGAAAAGCATGAAAATTATCTTTGCACTTTGTTAGGGAATTCGTCGATCATTTGTACATTCTGAGAGATTGATATTTGTTGAGACAACGATGTTCTTAATTAAGGATACCTCTCTAAATTCTGCAAGTTTTTTTTGAAAAAAAAAAAAAAAAACATCACCATGTGGTCAAGACCGATAACAGAATGGAGAACTGAAACCTTTTGAACTTTGCAGAAGAATTCTGGAAGATGTTTGCAACTTATGATACCATTGAGAAATTTCGTGAACAGAGAGAAACTGTTTAGTTTGATTCAGAATGGAGTTTTGGAAAAGTTGAAATAGAAATTAGCTTCCATACCCTCGGGCGGAACAATTTTGGGATAAATCAGAAAGAGACTCGGTGATACTCCCTTGCAGCACAGAAGGTTTTTCGTACCAGGACAACTAGGAACATATCAGAAGAATTATTTCACTGCCTGACTTGGAGTTGACAACAACGGCGGCTACCCTGAAGAGTGAAGACATTCCTCACAAGGTAGAAGTGTTGACGATGCTGAAGATCTAGTCAAGATGGCGAACCTGGAACTGATGAAGATGTGCAGTCTCACATGCCCTATTCATCTTGGTTGTACTAAGATGAATTGAGAGCGGAAGCAGACTGGACGATGAAGAAATTTAAAGAGCATGCCAGGAATTCACATTACTCCATCACATTCCAAGAAGAACTACAGGAGGCTTGACGAACCAGACACAAGTTCCCGATTTTGGTTTCACTTCCCGATTGATGGACAGACGAAGACAGATTAACCGGACATGAAGAGATTGGATGTGTTGAATGAACGGATTTTTTTGAAACAGACCCTTTATGTTGGAAGGATTGATTTTATGAAGGCCGAAGTCCTTGGCGACTAACTTTCATTTCCGTTGACTCTCTTAAGTTTCGTTATATGGTAATAAGATCCTCTTATGATTTAAGTTCCCTAGAAGCATTTCAGTTTCGTGTTTATTTTTCGTATGTTCGATGATGGCTTTGTTTTGAGGGAAATTTTGGCGAATTGTGGAAGATCTGATGTTTGTGGACGGCGTACCTTACTTCTGCTAGGCAGACTGGAACTCCAATACTCTTGCGAGTAGTTTCGTTTTTCCCTCTTGATTATGACATTGAGTCTTATTGACCTCTGAGACTGTAGAAGTACTAGGTGGATTAAGATAGGTTGTTTTGTTCACGACCTGAGATAAAGTATGACCATCATGAGGGCATACTTATATGATGCTAGTATTATGACGCCTGGCCAACGTGATAATACTTACGTCATATAACGTGCACTTGTTGTGGGCATAGGATATTTCGAGAAGTGCCTTAGAAACCTTAGAATTCTGATAGCTGCTGGAGATTGTCTGTATTATTGAGACTTAGGTTCATTCTACCGATGCGTTTAATTTGCTTTCACCATTATGCGATTTGATGCGTGTGGATTCTCGACACGCGTTTTTCTGACCTCCATACTTCCGATAAGAATCTTAAGTTCTGTTGTAGAGCTTTCTGCCATTTGATGATATCAAACCATCTGTTTTCTGTACGTTCTCATCTGATTTATCTAATCAAATTCTATGGACGGCATATCCGACAAAAATCCTACGTATTTCCTGTATCTCTTCGGAGAGATTATCATCTGTTACGTTTGGTATATTATTCTTTTGATCTGGATTCAGTATGGTATGTCTTTTCTGAGGAAGCCGAAGCTATTTTGATCAACAAGATAGAGTCATGAGAAACAAGTCATTCACATTTCCGTTCACGGTCCGTTGGTATTCTGTTTCGTTTCACTTCAATTTTCGAGGACGAAAATTTTTTTTTAGAGGGGAAGAGTTGTAAAACCCTAAATTTCCATTCATGTGAAATTCCCATTTTGCCCTCTAAAATTTTGAACTTATAAGAGAAAACAAATAATAATACAAGAACGTTATACATTTTAACCTAAGTATGAGAATTTAACTATTTGTCGTTTTAAAATGTTACCTTATAATTTAATTACATATTACATATTATATATAAACACCTAAAACTAATTGTTATTAATATAAATTAACATAAAATATATAAGACATATAAGTTTGTTACCAACTAAATCTTTCCGAATTCCATACAAATTTTATCACACGTTCCTTTAGTCCATATGTCCTACGATTCACCATATTAGATGATAAGGATGCATGAATATTACTCAATCACAACCCAAAAATCACGCTTACAAGATCAGACACCATCAAACCATATTATATCACAATTACTACATTCCTAAACTATCCTAAATTATAAGTCGCTATGCATTAAATTAATTGGACCACACACACTGATTTGGGTCTTGAAATCTCATGCCACACGTTAATTGAGAAATATGAAATTAATTCCTAAAATCAATCTTGAATAAGTTTTATCCTGATTTTATTTCCAATAATTACGCCACCTTCAAAATAAGAGGAGAAGTATCATTAACTCTCCCAAAATAGTCGGCCAAACTCCAGCCTTTTTTTTCCCCATTCGTTCCACTTTTCAACTGAATACCACACTTTCCATCCCACACAAAAACCTCACATTCGAAACTGTTGAGATCTACTCTCGCTACCACTTTATCCCATTCGGAATGATTGAGAACAAAAGAGAAAAATAAACACTCATCCATACACCTTGTCGAGAACATGTTAATCTGTTATACTCTAGTTGTGGTGGTTTCATGCGTATGTATGTGACTTCATGGTTGTGATTTCATGCGTGGGTCAGTAAAACTATAAATACAAGTTTAGACCTGTGGTGGTTCGTACTTGGTTTCGATCTCGAACCGTTGGAAGGTTTCGTTAACAGAAGGTTGTATCGTCATGGGTTATCGAGTCTCATTCAGGACTGGATTTTTGTTCGGTCACGTTGGAGTTGTGGGTTCGATCATGATCTATTGAAGCTCGTCCTCGAGTTCGACTTCGAGTTTGGTTTCTGTTTCTATTAGTTACGTACTCGTTGTAACCTTGAGGTAACTTTAAGCTATTACTTTTACGCCTAATCATATGTTATAAGAAATCTTAGTTAGTCACGTGATCTGTCATGAAGAATCTGTATTAGAATATATCAATTGTAAGTAAAATGGACAATAGCTCTTCAAAGTAATATAAACATGCATGATCACATATTAGTCACGTGATCTGTCACCTTTTCTTTTAATAACATAATTGAAGACTTTATACACATATACTCACTTAAATCTTGGTTAAGTCATTAAACAAATGAAGTTGTGTTTTAATATATATATATATATATTGGGTTAAGTTTAACAAATTAGTAGTTGAGTGTTCATTTTCGACAATCACTTATTCGATAATCATTATACTGAGATTAAATTGAAAACAATGCAAGTGCTACATGATAATAAATGAAGCATCGCTGTTCGTATGAATCATGGTGCACGCTCCACGTACAAGTGAGGTTCCTATCAGACATTCATACCTTGACTCCATACTGTGTCCCTCAAAGTAATGCATAAGATATTTGGAGTATATATTTGTCAACTTTTTTTTAAAAAAAGTTTAATACCTCAACAAAAATGACAATCTCTTATATTAATCGAACCCTAAAACCTAATAATATAATATTAAAAGGTTTAAATAATAACAATAGCGACTAATGACAATAGTCAGTTACGTCATTAAAAGAATAAATTGACCTCTAAATAATAAATTATTATTAATTCAGGTAGATCTTTTGAAGAAGGAGTGACTCGCATTTTCTTGCGTGGATTCATTCGTTAGCCTTCATTTCGTTTAAGGTACAGATATTCTGCCCTTTTTAATAAGGTGCCTTCGACCTCTTGATTTTTGATTTGAACCTATGATTTGAACCTTTGGCATTTGAACCTTTGACATATGAACCTTTGATATGAACCTTGAGATTTGGACTATGACTATATGAACCTTTGCTTTGATATGAACCTTTGCTTTGATATGAACCTTTGACCTTTGACCCCAGTTTGATACCCGAGCCAAATATGTTTCCTAGCCATGAAGGTAACATGGCCATGTCATTGATGCACCAGTGGCATGACTCTAGTATACTCGAGTGATGTTGTACACCTTCCCCATTTTGATTTGATATGAGCTCACTATGATATGATTTTGATATGGCCAATATGATATGTTCGGGGGGCGTATGGATGCATCCTAGATATGTTCTGATATGATATGCTTTGATATGATATGATATGGTGACTGGGGCTGGGTGCAATCCACTCCTTTCACACCCCTGGGAGCTAGCTACTCCATTTGAAGAATGAGGACACCCCTCATATTATCTGATTATCTGAGAGGTCTCCCCTCTATATGATTATGAAGATTTGATATGATATGGTACGATATGATATTTGATTTGTTCGGGCTCGCGGTGGATGACTGTCCTAAACCTTTACTCTTTATAAATTTACTTATATCTTATTCATTATGCTACTTCTGTTCATTTCCGTTTACTTTCGTTTCCGTTTATTATATATCTGTTCACTGGGCTTTTTAAGCTCAGCCGCGTTTCTTTTCCCGCGGCAGGTTTTAGTTGGAAGCTGGGTAAGAGTGAAGAGACTTTTGGACTTAGAAGACCTTGATAGTTATTCTGAAGTAGAAGTCATTAGAAGGATTGCATTTGCAGACTTAGTATTTAGTTTTTTTTTGTTTCCTTTGTATCCTTGTGTATTCAGTATTTCATTTGTAACCTTTGAGAATCTTTGTATTACTATTGAATGTATGCTTTGTTTGATCTGATATGAAGCCATTAATGTGATACTTCTACCCTTGCTGGGTTGGGGTGTTACACATTATTGGCCCCGTATTATTGAAAAGGGATTGGGCTGTTGATTGGGCCTGTGGATAAACTGGTTGGGCCTGTGGATAACCTGGTGGACTATGTGTCAAAGCATATCCAGGGCTTGGACTAGTTAAATTGGTGCTAGTATGCAAGGCAATGGGAGAACAGTTAGACACAGACGAATTACCATTTTTTGCAGTAATAACATTATTCCCATGAAATCCTAGTTTAGCCATTAAGTTTTGCAAAGTTTGCATATCAGAAGGCGTCAAAGCATTAGAAGGTATAGAATTCAGGCCAAGGGTACTAGTAACACTAACATGCACACCATTATGTAAAAACTTACAAGAAGAACCAAAACGACATGCACCTTTATTAAAGTTGAAGCATGGTTTATTTACCTTGTCCGTATTAGAACGCCTCACATTAGAACCCGAGTTAGCCAACAAAACCATAGGTGATGAGGAAGTGGAATCTATGTATGTCGCTTGTACGCGTGACTTCAATCTCATCTCCTCTGATACCGTGAAGGATAATAATGAATCGTATCTATTATTAATCACAATCGGTACATATATACTAATACATAGAGTATTCTAGAACTCGGGCCTTAGCCCGTATAAATACACATGGGCTTATGGTAAAACATGCAACTAACAGATTCGAAGCCCAGTCACGACAAGAAACAAATGAGATGCGTTTACAAGTATTCTTAAGAAAATGATATAACCACCACCCCGATGGTAAATATTTTGGGTGGTCAGGAAAGGGTTCGCTAACTATCACGGGATATTCCGATTAAGTTGTGCACATATGAGTCAGAGTTGCCCTTTCAAAATAACGTGAAAAGATAAAACCTTATTTGTTTACCGGTTAATAAGACAATAAAGTGGATTCGTTAATGTAATAATTTGGAAGTTCGTAGTATTTTCTGTAAACAGTTGGAACATTTAAATTCTTAGACTGTGAATTGTGCCAAAACATTAGGCTATGCACAATGGTGACCCAAGCCGACCTGGATTTTACCTGCCATATCAGCTTTCTCTCTTCAGCGACCTTCAGACGACCAAGTTGCCAAAGTGGCGACCGAGGTTTTTTTTTTTTTTTTTTTTTTTTTTTTTTTAACAACAAAATTAAGTCTCACTAATAATATAAACCATTACATAATTACATAGTATCAAAATACAAAAATATACAAAAAAGAAAATAAGTTACAATTGATGTACCTTATTAGTTACTAAAATGTAACTTATTAGTTATTTAAAATAAAAATGACAATGAAATCAAACTTAAACGGGTTTAAACTCTAAATTAATTATTAAAAAAAAATTTGACTTTAGTCTTCCTCTTCATCAAGTTTACCTGCAAATCTCAAACACACACACATTTCTTTTCTAAACGAATTAAAATTAAAAATAATAATAATAAAAAAAAATAATAATAAAGAAAAGATAAGAGAAGGGAGAGTTTTGTTTGTATTAAAAGGAGATTTGTTTGTTGTATTGTGTGTTTTGAACTCGGTCGACAAAACGACCTAGTTGTTGGATTTGTTGAATGCCGACCGACGGCGACCGAATACCCACAATTGGCGACCTTCCTCGACCGAACGGTCGACCGAGTGTCTAGACCAATCATTGTACATAGCCTGCAACATGTCAAAACTGGTTTTGTCTAAACTCTATGCTATTACAATAATAACTTAACATCTTTTTCTAAACGAAACGTGATAGACGGTCGTATGCAACCCATAAACATCTAGCAATTGAGATTGTATGCAACCCATAAACATATGGCAATTGAGATTGGTCTGCCAATAACTTTTGATTAATTTAGTGAAAATGGTCAACATTCTCTAGCATTACACACTTGTTTAAAGTTAGACTTTTAGTTTTGTATATAGCAACAAACTATGTTAATTATCGAACTGTTAGGTTTGTGGACAAAATATTAATATGTGTATGTCTATATTCGAACTCGAGACCAAGGGATTGCACACTTTACGTATGAAGAATTAATGGATAATAATTAATATATAAAACGTTATATATTTAATTATTAAGACACAAAATAATGACTAACGGACGTTAAGTAGTTAACGACAATTGACTAACGACCGTTAGAGATTAAGTAAAGGACTAAGAGTGAAAATAGAAGTCAGAAAAGTTCCGGAAGCCCCTAGGGGCGGTTTAGGCAGATCGAATGGGTTGGGTTGAAGCCCAATCCCATTCCAACTTGTCTTACAAGTCTCCTAAACTATATAAACAAGGCTTAGGGTTATTTGTTCTATATCTCTTGTGCACTTGCTATAACCCTAAGTCTTTTCTTCTTCTTTTCCTTGCTTGGCCGATCGATCAAACACCCTTAAGGGCCGATCGGTTTTGGTTTTTTCCCAAAACAAAATTGTTTGGTTTAATTTGTTTTTAATTACTAGCATAAACATTAATTCGGTTATAGTACGTGTGTACAAGAACGTGGTATTAACTCATTATAGCTAATATCTTGGATTGAGTTACAAAATGGTAAGGGGTAACTCGTTAATCCAATTCTTGATATTGATTGAAGAAGATTTGAAGTTGATTCTTGTTTTGCTAGAATCAAAGGTACGTTTACTTTATTATTCGGTTAATTCTTATGTGTTAAAATAGATCCTACGCTTCCGCATGTGTATGATGATTATATGTTTAATATATGAACTTGTCATGTTTATTAAATTCTAACACAAACAATATACTTTTTACCTTTATATATGTTTTCTTTCTATGCTGATAACATAAAATAATGTCATATTTTGAGTATCATTATCTCTCGTTTATTGCTCATTATTATTGCATTTACTTAAAATTTGGTACTTAAATTGCTTTGTATTTACATTTTAGGCTTAAAAATAAGCATTGAACGGAAAGACTCGGAAATGTGCAAGTAATGATGCAAGATGATGAAACCAAGATTGGATGACGAATCAAGGAGAGAAGGGCATGAAAAGTCTAAGTACATTGGAGGATAAATATGGAGAAATACTCGAGGAATGATAAACTTGTTATTAGAAGTTTACTGTGAAAGGCCCGTAAAAGAATCAGTTGAAGAAACGAAGCCAAATTATGATATCAAGTTTATTTGATGTCCTTAAAAGATGCTTTAGTATTTTAGCTATGACTTTTTCATCCAAATTCCGATTTACTTTGTTCAAAAGACCATGGAAAGGGTAAAAGCAATGTTTTAAAACCCGGGTCAACCTGACCGGTTAGGAGACCGAGCCGGATGTGGCCGGGTTTTTTCTTATTTGATAACCGGATTGAACTGACGATTTTTCAATGAACCATGTTGACCCGGTTTGATAAACTCGATCGGGTCATGTCTATTGTTCTTTTTTTTTTTTCTTTTTTTTTTAAACAACAAAAACCTTTTCTTTCATCTCAAACTAACAAAACTCTTTTCTCATTTCATTTTCACTAAACTCAAAATTTGTTAGGTTAAGTTCTATATTTGTATGGACAAACATATTATGATTTGGAAAGTTTATAGTTAAATACTTAAATTGAAAAGTTAAAGTTGAGGTGACTGATGTGGTTAAGTTTTGATGAAACAATAAATTAGAGTTATAAACTAACGTTGGTATTATATTTGCTTAATATAAAAAGTTCACTGATAAAGATAGGATTCTAAAAACACCTTAGAGTTATCTCATTTTTATAAACTAAAACTATAAATCTGGTGTAAATTAGAACTATAAAATGATTTATTTATTTATTTTGCAATTTTTTTGTATTGTAGATATGAAAATTAAAGACTAAAACTCAATAGAGTTATATCTTTTTTATCGGTTCATTTGAATGTAAGATCGAAATCGGACAAATACCTATTAAAGATGTTATGAAACTATACATATGTATAGGACCGGTTCGACCATGAGGTCGAACTGGTTGAACCGGTGACCCGGCGACTCAATCGGGTCAATAAAAAACCCGGGTTTTAAAACATCGGTAAAAGAAGATCTTCATTCAGGAAGTGATTATGACGTAACAATGTCTAGTGTTACGCCGTAAAAACAGTCGGTTAGGAAAATGTTCTATTGATAACGCTCAAATTGTGCATGTTTTTAGTAGCGTTATTCGTGTTTTTATGTATGCTTTTTGGTTGTATTTATATGCTTTTGTTACTAAATTGTACCAAAGTGTGTTTGCAAAGCATATGTGGCCAAAAACAGGAAAAAGGAAGAAAATGATGAGAAAAAGGAGAAAGAAGGACATATTTATGAAAGTGCGAAGATTCTTATACAAAGACCCAATCAAAAAGGCATTTCAAAGAATGAAGGTCCAACTATTCATGTCGATTAGCTTCAAAGATGTTGAAAAGATCAAGTTTGGATGAAGAACCGAAGAACCAAAAAGGAAAAATCAAGCCAAGACGACAAAAGTCCAAGCAGCAGTGATCCATCCGATCGGTCGCCGCCCGCAACCGATTCGGATGGAGGTAGTATCGAAGATCAACCGATCGGTTGGACATATTACCGATCGGTTGGAAGCTTGCTGACTTGCCAAAACTTCATCATTAAGATATGTGACTCTACACATCCGGTTCTAGGTCCTTCCACTCATAATTCTAGTCTATTCAATACTACTTGGAGGACAAGAGAAGCATTTATGAACTTAGACCCTTGGTTGGAGTATTAATTGGACCATTTGATGAGTATTTAGGGGAATCTCAAGAAAACACAAGGAGAGAAGCAACCACTCATAAAAATACTCTCAAAATTCATCCTTAGAAGTCCAGGAAACTTTAGAGGTCCAAGAAGTCATCATTTGGAGGTCGTAACATCACGGAATCATCACCAACCTTTTGGTTATCATCATCTCATCATTTGTAATCTTATTTCAATCATTGTAAGACTTTTAATTATGGTTTCTAATGTTCAAAGTTATGAGTTTATGTTTATGTTTGCTATGAGTGGCTAGTGCCTTTGTGCACTTGCTTAGATAATGTGTATTACCAATTGATATGCGTATGATTGTGATGACATGTTTTAATTCAATTTCAAGTTGATTCTAAGATCCAATCGTGATTAAGTTTTGTAGTGACATTTGTTGAATCAAGTTCAACTAGTTGCTAATAATCTTAAGGGTCGAAAGAACTATTGTTATTTAACTAAGTTATAGTCACTTGTCTATGAGTGATTGTTTTTACCCATTATTCTTGATTACACAAAGAAAGTTAATTGTGGTTGTAATGAGAATGCTTTTGTCTATCAAAAATAGGATTGATGGTAAACCATTTCAAGGGTCGAAAGATTAATAGTTTACTCTCAATTGTGACCTGTTGTCTATAATCGGTTACCTTTTGTATTGACCATTTCCTAAGCTATTTGATTAAGCAAAAGATGATTTTTGTGTTTAAGGTACACCAACTTATGAACCTTGAATCAATCTTGAATTGAGTGGTTAAACGTAATGCTTGTTTTTATGAACTAAAATCTTGACGAAGGTTTAATTTGTAGAAATAATAGATTAGTTCACCAAACTAATTATCATAACCAACATGTTATCCAAAGTTATCACAATCATGCTTATCAAGGAGTAGTATGCTAGTCTAAGCAATTGTAGTTTTTAATCATTTGAATTATTCTATTTTTCATTACTTGTTAAGGAATTTACTTCTAGTAGCTTACAATTCGATTCACTACACAAATCCTTGCGAACGATCCCGACTTACCATCACAATCTTGCTATAACGGACGAGTTCACTTGCTCGTATGTGTTGTTTCTAGATTCGGTAATTCGACCTTTATAAATTTAAAACTTGTATTCAAACTCGGCACATCAAGTTTTTGGCGCCGCTGCCGGGGATTTTGATCGTGTTTCTGTAGGTTTTAGAAGTTCATAGTTCGTTTTCATTAAAAAAAAAAAAAAAAAAAAAAAAAAAAAAAAGGTTTTCCGAGCTGATCATCCGATCGGTATTTCATCCATCCGATCGGTTGTCCAATTTTTAATTTTACCGAGAGCTCCATCCGATCGGTAGTAACTTTTATCCGATCGGTTTTTCACCAAAATCAATTTTACCGAGACAAGTATCCGATCGGTATTTCATCCATCCGATCGGATCACCAAACCTAATTTTTCAAACTGTTTCCATTCTTTAATCATGTGTTTAAACATTGCCTCGATTCTCTTGGGAATTGTATGAACACTCGATCAACTGGAATAGAACCAATTTCACCTTTTTCAGATCCCGAACGTTTAGTCCGAAGACAAAGAAAGAAAAGAAAACCATTTGTTCCATTAGCCAACCGTATACCAAGAGTACGAAACCCACCGTTTGAAAATCTTTGTGAAGCTAAAGTCGCTTATAACCCATTCACTGAGCAACCTTTTCCCATGGCTGACGATAGACCCATGTGGGAAGCCAACCGAACCGTAGCACCCACTCCTGGAGCTGCTATTGTTACTGTCAACCTAGGTGACAATTTCACCGTGAAAGGTCACCATCTTTCTATGATCAAAGACCGTCAATTCGATGGCCGTTCGAGGGCCGATCCTCATAAGCACATTGCCGAATTCATCGAAATTTGTGGCATGTTCTGATATGGCGACACCAATGTGGATGCCATTAAACTCAAACTTTTTCCATCATCACTTGCTGGAGACGCAAAAGTGTGGTATAATGAATTAACCCCAGGAACTATCAATACTTGGGAGGAGATGAGGCAAGCTTTTGTAAGCCGATTCTTTCCACCTGCCATGTTTGATCGACTCATGGGAGAAATTCGTGCTTTCACACAAAACCCTAACGAATCACTCGTCGAAGCCTGGCTTCGTATGAAAGATTTGCTTCGTAGTTGTCATGGACATGGTTTAGGACGAGGAACCATTATCCAAATCTTCTACCATGGACTAGATGAAGCATCTCATGGAATTCTTGATGCTGGAGGAATTTTTCTTTATAAGACTCCAAACCAGGCATACCAATTGCTAGAAGACTGAGTTCTTCTCAAACTCGACTGGTCGAAAGATGCCAAAACCAAACCCTTACGAAAAACCGTTGCTTTTGCTGAAAGTTCCGATACCTCTAAACTCATGGAGAAAATGGAAACATTAAATTCGAAAATCGATTCGCATTACAAAGACCTTAAAGGAGAAATGAAAGAAATGCGAGACGGTTGTAACAACTGTGGAGGTAATCACCCATCATCAGAATGTGACGACCAACTGATGCGTGGTTTTGCGACCTTACAACAGGTTTTACCTCTCGAGGGATCTCGAGAGGCTTGCAATCCCCACCAGGCAGTGTACCTGACCGATGTAGTATAGTGTAGTGGCAAGTACTGGGGGATTGATCGTTCTCTAGGGGAATAGTGTCGTTAGGATTGAAAAACTACTCTAATAGGTCTAAGGGTGAGGGAAGATTCTTTTTGTATTTTTATATTTTTTTTTGAAAGCAAGTAAAATCTCGGGTTTGATGGAGTGGGCGGAATTAGTTGCTAGTCAACTAACCCAAATAACTACAAATGCAAATAAAATAAAATAACTGAAAATGAAAAGGTTGTGGAACTTATATGGGGAGAAATGTGTTTACTTAGATTTCCTTACTCCCTAACTATCTTTTACCGGTTGATTAGTGTGTATTAATTGCGTGGATGACGGGTGTATTCCTTAATACCAATCGTGGGGTGGCGTACGTACTTCCCCAACTCTATAAGCTCCTACTTCACTCCTATGTCGAGCCGGCTAAGAAGCTCCTAACATGGGATCACTAGAATTCGCTCATGCATTAAATACAACCATAATAACCTTAGTACGCATTGGTTCATGTTTCTTAAGACGTTCAAGCAAGTTACCGTATAGGAGGTTAGCCAGTTTTCTTAAGCCTAACATCGATAAACAATCATCCAATACAATTAATAACACACCAACAACCAATAATCAATAGTTAGGTTTTCATTAGATCTAAGCAAACACAAGATAAATCTAGCCTAACATGTTAATTAAAAGACAAGAACAAGATATAATCAAACAACACATAGACATATTGAATGATTAATTGATTACTTATCTTCAATTAAATATGGGAGATCCAAGGGTATAAAACCCTTAAAAATGGCAGAAAATTCGTCTTAGGGTTTCTCCTCACAAAGTTGCACACTAATGACTAAAAATTGCAAAACTATATATAGAGTTTAGGGGCTGACGGCGTCACGTTGTAGGAGGTGACGCCGTCACCTCGCCGCGGCTAGGGTTCCCGGATGGTCTTCCTGACGCCGTCCCTCTTTAATCCTCCAAAATCCACTCTGGCGCATCAAGGGTTGACGCCGTCAAAATTGTGCTTGACGCCGTCTCTCTTTAACTTAAACCGTGACGGCCTTGATCACCTTAAAGGGTGACGCCGTCAGACTTTCCATTGTAAAACTCTCTGGCGCGTCACGTGTATTTTGTCATATCCACCTCTTTTGCCAAGCCGTGACGCCGTCAGGAGCAATCCTTGACGCCGTCACGTGTACTTTTCCAGCAGCTTTGGAGACTTTGTCGTTTTCTTCACTTTTATGCTCCAAAAACGTCCAAAATGCTTCCTTTTCCAGATTTCTTCTCCAAAGTACCTAAAATGACAAAAGGAACGATTTAGGGCAATATTTGATCAAATAAATACGATTTAGGGCTTACACTTGAGATTTGCTTGTCCTCAAGCAAATGCGCTTTTATTCTAATCAAAATACAAGTTAGGGGTCATTTAATGCTAATATAAAAGTAATTACAACAAATAGTCGTTCCACTTTAATCATAATAAGCACGGAGATTACAAACTAGCACCTCACAAGTAGTGTTTAGATACTCACATCTCTCAGGTGTCATAAAAGTATATCTCATAAATGAAAACGGATAATATCTCTCACTACCTGTCATAGCAAATAGATTACCATAGGCTTGGGAAAGGATCAAAAACCTCCTCCACTAGGCGTAAGCACCTAAGATAAACTATCAAAGAGGGCTTTTAAACGGGTTATAACATTAGGTGCAGGGATATGATAAACACGGTTTTGTTGGATAAGGGATATTTTACTGGTGGCGAGTTAAAGATCTTGATTAATTACATGTACAATATGGCGTTGCTAAGCCAAGACTAGACTCGACTTAAGCTAAAAACATAATAACAAAAACATAAAATAAACATAAAATGAAACGGGATGGTAGTCCGTATGTTTTTTCTACTTTTCTTTTTCTCATTTTTTTGTATTTTTCTTGATTTTTTCGATTTTTTTTTTTTTTTCATACACTCTTGCCCTACCATCCAAAATAATACATCTTAGGGGCATTGCATTCCCCTTACACTTGAACTTTTACATAACTTTACAATTAACTATTCTAATGACTCGAATTAAGATAATCGAAACACTTGGAGTACTCTTAAAATATTTAGCACATATGGGGGTAATAATGTTGTTCTTCCCCATTACTCCATTACACTAGTACTTTACCCATGAGTCCCAATCGTCCCAAAATAATATGTACAAGGATATGACTCGACTTAGCAACCATGTAATCAATTAGATAATTAACTTGGGGTTTAAACAAATGTTGTCACAATAATGCACTAAAGATGAGTGCATACAAGGTAGGCTAAGGCGATTTGGGTGTACATTTAAGTGGGGTGTAAACAAATTCTTCCTTTAAGTAAAATGCTTAAAGTTAGAAACGAAAAGATAGGCTCTAAGGGGTGTACTAGGGGTATCGTGTACTAAAAATGAGTACAACGCAAAGGGTGTGGGAGGATTACTTGACCAATGTAGCCAATGTAATTATAACAAAAACACTGGTGTCAAACAATGGGTTAATCCTAATGCCTCTTATCATGTAGTAAATCTAACTACACGAATGTAGTCTCACTTGTGGCCTCGGAATGGTCCTAACGCAAGTTCTAGAATCTAAGTGCTACCGGTACACACATCATAGCATAAATGCTTTTCCTACCAATTCTAGGGGAGAACCTCACATATTTGGGGGTGGAAAATTTTTTTAGTGGTACGGTTTTTGTGCTAGTCATATAACTTCCTATCCATGAGACGCTCATTAAGACCAAAGTTTCACTCCTATATGTTGTAAAAAATTTTAAATTTGGCACTAAAATTTCCCTAACAGGTATTTCTCTCAGTTTTTATTACACATCTACCATTAAACAAACAAAAATCAAGCGTAATAGCATTCTCTAAAGTATCGTACTTTACCCCCCTTACACTTAAGATGAACATTGTCCCCAATGTTCAAATAACAAGATGTGAAAGTAACAAAGTAAAAGAATGAAATCAAATACTCCCCTGATTCGCTCGGTGGATAAAGAGGTGACATGGTTAGATCTTCTTCCAAGAGAATGTAGAAGCTCCAAGACTAAAGCATCACCAAAAGCTAGATTCCACATACATCTCCTTGTCCAAAATAACCTGTTAAACCTGAGAAAACAAACACGAAAACCTGCATAACATCGGCGGGATAAATCTATATAAGGATATAATGCTTGTGGAATGATTATTTTGCAGATTCCTGGAGTTTATAAGTTAGAGATTTAATAAAAACTTTTTATGATTCCGGTAGAAAAACAAAACTTTCAAAAATTTCATAAAATTAAAACCTGACGCCGTCAGGTTGTAATGCCTGACGCCGTCAGAAATGATCTGACAGAATTCTCATGTTAAGTTTCCGGAAAATTTCTGGAAAAACCTATACCTTACTTCCTGGAATTCCTGCAAAACATCATTATGACTATTTGACTCAAACAATTACTAATATGTATGTTAATTTAATATTGTTATGATTCATGTTCATTTGTTCTAATAAACCGATTTGGATTTCCCTTACACTTATCTTTTGCAAAATACCTTTATATGTAGTTAAGACGAAGTTAAAAACAAGATAAAGCATTTTCACAATTTAGTTTTGAACATGAATCAATAATTATAAAAATTAAACATACATACGGAAGCAAATAAAATCAAACAAACAAATAAATAAACACACAAAGCAAATAAAGCTTGGGTTGCCTCCCAAGAAGCGCTTTTCTTTATTAACGAGTCTTGTAGCTAGACTCAAAGTCACCGTACATTACGAGTCTTGTAGCTAGACTATGTTATGGAAAGGATATCCGGTTTCTACAAGGATTGTTTGAAATTAGGACCGGAATATAAAACCGGAAATGAGAATGGCCTAGGAACCGTGACCAATGATGGAGTCACGTAATGTACGTGACTTTGAGTCTAGCTACAAGACTCGTTAATAAAGAAAAGCGCTTCTTGTGAGGCAACCCAAGCTTTATTTGATTTGTGTGTTTATTTATTTGTTTGTTTGATTTTATTTGCTTCCGTATGTATGTTTAATTTTTATTATTATTGATTCATGTTCAAAACTAAATTGTGAAAATGCTTTATCTTGTTTTTAACTTCGTCTTAACTACATATAAAGGTATTTTGCAAAAGGTAAGTGTAAGAGAAATCCAAATCGGTTTATTAGAACAAATGAACATGAATCATAACAATATTAAATTAACATACATATTAGTAACTGTTTGAGTCAAATGCTTGTATCGAGTCATAATGATGTTTTGCAAGATTTCCAGGAAGTAAGGTAGAGGTTTTTCCAGAAATTGTACGGAAACTTAACATGAGAATTCTGTCAGATCATTTCTGACGGCGTCAGGCATTACAACCTGACGGCGTCAGGTTTTAATTTTCTGAAATTTTTGAAAGTTTTGTTTTCATAAAAAGTTTTTATTAAATCTCTAACTTATAAACTCCAGGAATCTGCATAATTATCATTCCACAAGCATTATATCCTTATATAGAATTTATCCCGCCGATGTTATGCAGGTTTTCGTGTTTGTTTTCTCAGGTTTAACAGGTTATTTTGGACAAGGAGATGTATGTGGAATCAAGCTTTTGGCGATGCATTAGTCTTGAAGCTTCTACTTTCTCTTGGAAGAAGATCTAACCATGTTACCTCTTTATCCATCAAACGAATCAGGGGAGTATTTGATTTCATTCTTTTACCTTATTTACTTTTACATCCTTTGAATGAACATTGGGGACAATGTTCAACTTAAGTGTAAGGGGAGGGTAAATGATGATACCTTAGAGAATACAATTGCACTTGATTTTTCTTTGTTTGATGGTAGATGTGTAATAAAACTGAGATAAATACTTGTTAGGGCAATTTTAGTGCCAAATTTAAATTTTTTTACAACATATAGGAGTGAAACTTTGATCTTAATGAGCGTCTCATGGATAGGAGTTATATGACTAGCACAAAACCGTACCACTAAAAAATTTTCCACCCCCAAATATATGAGGTTCGCCCCTAGAATTGGTAGGAAAAGCATTTATGCTATGATGTGTGTACCGGTAGCACTTAGATTCTAGAACTTGCGTTAGGACCATTCCGAGGCCACAAGTGAGACTACATTCGTTTAGTTAGATTTACTAAATGATAAGAGGCATTAGGATTAACCCATTGTTTTACACCTGTGTTTTTGTTATAATTACATTGGCTACATTGGTCAAGTAATTCTCCCACAACCTTTGCGTTGTACTTATTTTTAGTACACGATACCCCTAGTACACCCCTCAGAGCCTATCTTTTCGTTTCTAACTTTAAGCATTTTACTTAAAGGAAGAATTTGTTACACCCCACTTAAATGTACACCCAAATCGCCTTAGCCTACCTTGTATGCACTCATTTTTAGTGCATTATTGTGACAACATTTGTTTAAACCCCAAGTTAATTATCTAATTGATTACATGGTTGCTAAGTCGAGTCATATCCTTGTACATATTGTTTTGGGACGATTGGGACTCATGGGTAAAGTACTAGTGTAATGGAGTAATGGGGAAGAACAACATTATTACCCCCATATGTGCTAAATATTTTAAAAGTACTCCAAGTGTTTCAATTATCTTAATTCGAGTCATTAGAATAGTTATTTGTAAAGTTATGTAAAAGTTCAAGTGTAAGGGGAATGCAACGCCCCTATGATGTATTATTTTGGATGGTAGGGCAAGAGTGTATGAAGAAAAAAAATGAGAAAAAGAAAAGTAGAAAAAACATACGGACTACCATCCCGTTTCATTTTATGTTTATTTTATGTTTTTGTTATTTTGTTTTTAGCTTAAGTCGAGTCTAGTCTTGGCTTAGCAACGCCATATTGTACATGTAATTAATCAAGATCTTTAACTCGCCACCAGTAAAATATCCCTTATCCAACAAAACCGTGTTTATCATATCCCTACACCTAACGTTATAACCCATTTAAAAGCCCTCTTTGATAGTTTATCTTAGGTGCTTACGCCTAGTGGAGGAGGTTTTTGATCCTTTCCCAAGCCTATGGTAATCTATTTGCTATGACAGGTAGTGAGAGATATTATCCGTTTTCATTTATGAGATATACTTTTATGACACCTGAGAGATGTGAGTATCTAAACACTACTTGTGAGGTGCTAGTTTGTAATCTCCGTGCTTATTATGATTAAAGTGGAACGACTATTTGTTGTAATTACTTTTATATTAGCGTTAAATGACCCCTCACTTGTATTTTGATTAGAATAAAAGCGCATTTGCTTGAGGACAAGCAAATCTCAAGTGTAAGGGTATTTGATGAAGCGAAAAGTGTACCGCTTTTAGGGGGTCATTTAAGCCCTAAATCGTATTTATTTGATCAAATATTGCCCTAAATCGTTCCTTTTGTCATTTTAGGTACTTTGGAGAAGAAATCTGGAAAAGGAAGCATTTTGGACGTTTTTGGAGCATAAAAGTGAAGAAAACGACAAAGTCTTCAAAGTTGCAGGAAAAGTACACTTGACGGCGTCAAGCATTGTTCCAGACGGCGTCATGGCTTGGCAAAAGAGGTGGATATGACAAAATACACGTGACGCGCCAGAGAGTTTTGCAATGGAAAGTCTGACGGCGTCACCCTTTAAGGTGATCAAGGCCATCACGGTTTAAGTTAAAGAGAGACGGTGTCAAGCACATTTCTGACGGCGTCAAGCCTTGATAGGCCAGAGCGGATTTTGGAGGATTAAAAAGGGACGGTGTCAGGAAGACCATCCGGGAACCCTAGCCACGGCAAGGTGACGGCGTCAAGATCTACAACGTGACGCCGTCAGCTACTAAGTTCTATATATAGTTTTGCAATTTTTTGTCATTAGTGTGCAACTTTGTGAGGAGAAACCCTAAGACGAATTTCTGCCATTTTTAAGGGTTTTCATACCCTTGGATCTCCCATGTTTAATTAAAGATAAGTAATCACTTAATCAATCAATATGTTTATGTGTTGTTTGATTATATCTTGTTCTTGTCTTTTAATTAACATGCTAGGCTAGATTTATCTTGTGTTTGCTTAGATCTAATCAAACCTAACTATTGATTATTGGTTGTTGGTGTGTTATTAATTGTACTAGATGATTGTTTATCGATGTTAGGCTTAAGAAAACTGGCTAACCTCCTATACGGTAATTTGCTTGAACGTCTTAAGAAACATGAACCAATGCGTACTAGGTTTATTTGGTTGTATTTAACGCATGAGCGAATTCTAGTGATCCCATGTTAGGAGCTTCTTAGCCGGCTCGACATAGGAGTGAAGTAGGAGCTTGTAGAGTTGGGGAAGTACGTACGCCACCCCACGATTGGTATTAAGGAATACACCCGTCATCCACGCAATTAATACACACTAATCAACCGGTAAAAGATAGTTAGGGAGTAAGGAAATCTAAGTAAACACATTTCTCTCCCTATAAGTTTCACAACCTTTTCATTTTCAGTTATTTTATTTTATTTGCATTTGTAGTTATTTGGGTTAGTTGACTAGCAACTAATTCCGCCCACTCCTTCAAACCCGAGATTTTACTTGCTTTCATAAAAATATAAAAAATACAAAAAAGAATCTTCCCTCACCCTTAGACCTATTAGAGTAGTTTTTTCAATCCTAACGACATTATTCCCCTAGAGAACGATCAATCCCTCGGTACTTGCCACTTCACTATACTACATCGGTCAGGTACACTGCCTGGTGGGGATTGTAAGCCTCTTGAGATCCCTCGAGAGGTAAAACCTGTTGTAAGGTTGCAAAACCACGCATCAAGATGCCATAAATTGGGACATCAATCCTTCAAAGTTATTGGTACTACCATTTCTGGAAGGATTGTTGTTGAAAGTACGGTTCGAGTTGGAACCGCTTGATTGGAAACGATTAGGTGGGTTGGAAGAATTGGTTTGTTGTGCGTTTTGGTTTTGTTTCCACCTAAGGTTTGGGTGATTTTTCCATGAGGGGTTGTATGAATCACCGTAGGGGTTTGGCTCAGGTTTGAAAGTGTACCACTTGTCTCCCGCTCCGTCGGTACGCGAGGATGCGTAGTCCGCAAAAGCTTGTTCGGGGAGTTCCATGCAATCACGAGTGTCGTGGGGACCACTACATAATTCACATGAAGAAGTGATTTTGTTCACTTGGCTTGAAGGTTTAGGAGCCTCGTAGGATTTCATAAGAAACTTGACTTGGTCTTCAAGTTCTATGATCCTACGGTCGGAAGTGCTTGAATTGTTCGAAGGCAAAGATATTGCCTTGACCGTTTATTCAAATCACGGGGATCACTCCAACTTTCGTTGTCATAAAGAGCAAGATCTTCCAGGAGAGCCCATGATTGTTCCGCACTTAGATCACGTAGCTTACCACCGGCCGATTGGTCAATGGTTTGCCTCGTGGAGAGATTGATATGGTCATAGAAGATTTGGACTTGGAGCCAAAGTTCTATGCCATGGTGAGGGACTTTTTGGAGTAAGTCCTTGAATCGAGTCCATGCCTCGTAGAGGGTTTCGCCTTGACGTTGTTGGAACATCAAGATATCATTCCTTAGCTTGGTAGTTCTTCCTGATGGGAAAAACTGGGCGAGGAAACGAGTGGAGAGATCATCCCAAGAGGTGATGGATCCTGCGGGTAGACGCTCTAGCCATTGACTAGCTTGGTCCCACAGAGAGAATTGAAAGAGACGTAGTCGGGTCGTCTCTCGAGTGGCAACATCAAGGTCTATGGAATCAACGATTTTGAGAAAGTCCTTGAGATGTTGATTAGGATCTTCGGAACGAAGTCCATGGAATGCGCATCCGCTTTGCACCAACCGGATGGTGTCGGATCGCAAGGGAGTGACATTGGCTCCTTGAGTGAGCTCAATGGTGTTTCGATAGCCATGGTGGCTAGGACGGGAGTAGTCTCCTAAGGTACGGGCTCTAGGAGGTGGGTGTTGTTGTGGTGGTGGGTTGTTGGGATCAAGGATATTACCACCTTCCATGATGTCGGATGGTAATGGTTACGAACAAAGAAACGAAGAAAAAAGATAGACTAAAGAAAACCTAGAAAAATAAAATAAAAATCTCACTAGAAAGGAATCTAGTGAGTAGACCTAATAAAATAAAAATTCAATCTAAACAATAACTATTCTCCGGCAACGGCGCCAAAAACTTGATGCGTGGTTTTGCGACCTTACAACAGGTTTTACCTCTCGAGGGATCTCGAGAGGCTTGCAATCCCCACCAGGCAGTGTACCTGACTGATGTAGTATAGTGTAGTGGCAAGTACCGGGGGATTGATCGTTCTCTAGGGGAATAGTGTCGTTAGGATTGAAAAACTACTCTAATAGGTCTAAGGGTGAGGGAAGATTCTTTTTGTATTTTTATATTTTTTATGAAAGCAAGTAAAATCTCGGGTTTGATGGAGTGGGCGGAATTAGTTGCTAGTCAACTAACCCAAATAACTACAAATGCACATAAAATAAAATAACTGAAAATGAAAAGGTTGTGGAACTTATATGGGGAGAAATGTGTTTACTTAGATTTCCTTACTCCCTAACTATCTTTTACCGGTTGATTAGTGTGTATTAATTGCGTGGATGACGGGTGTATTCCTTAATACCAATCGTGGGGTGGCGTACGTACTTCCCCAACTCTATAAGCTCCTACTTCACTCCTATGTCGAGCCGGCTAAGAAGCTCCTAACATGGGATCACTAGAATTCGCTCATGCATTAAATACAACCATAATAACCTTAGTACGCATTGGTTCATGTTTCTTAAGACGTTCAAGCAAGTTACCGTATAGGAGGTTAGCCAGTTTTCTTAAGCCTAACATCGATAAACAATCATCCAATACAATTAATAACACACCAAAAACCAATAATCAATAGTTAGGTTTCATTAGATCTAAGCAAACACAAGATAAATCTAGCCTAGCATGTTAATTAAAAGACAAGAACAAGATATAATCAAACAACACATAGACATATTGAATGATTAATTGATTACTTATCTTCAATTAAACATGGGAGATCCAAGGGTATAAAACCCTTAAAAATGGCAGAAAAATTCGTCTTAGGGTTTCTCCTCACAAAGTTGCACACTAATGACTAAAAATTGCAAAACTATATATAGAGTTTAGGGGCTGACGGCGTCACGTTGTAGGAGGTGACGCCGTCACCTCGCCGCGGCTAGGGTTCCCGGATGGTCTTCCTGACGCCGTCCCTCTTTAATCCTCCAAAATCCACTCTGGCGCGTCAAGGGTTGACGCCGTCAAAATTGTGCTTGATGCCGTCTCTCTTTAATTTAAACCGTGACGACCTTGATCACCTTAAAGGGTGACGCCGTCAAAATTTCCATTGTAAAACTCTCTGGCGCGTCACGTGTATTTTGTCATATCCACCTCTTTTGCCAAGCCGTGACGCCGTCAGGAGCAATTCTTGACGCTGTCATGTGTACTTTTCCAGCAGCTTTGGAGACTTTGTCGTTTTCTTCACTTTTATGCTCCAAAAACGTCCAAAATGCTTCCTTTTCCAATTTTCTCCTCCAAAGTACCTAAAATGACAAAAGGAACGATTTAGGGCAATATTTGATCAAATAAATACGATTTAGGGCTTAAATGACCCCCTAAAAGCGGTACACTTTTCGCTTCATCACCAACCAATGGACCAACCCAAAGAAGGAGAAGCCAATTATGTCCAAGGAGGATACCGTGGAGGCGGTTATCGTGGAAATTATTACGGACGAAATTCTGTAAATTGGCAAGATCGTCAACAAAGGGATAACAACCGTGATTCTCAACCACGAGTAGACAATCAAACCACACAAACCTCTGACAAAAAAGCAGAAGAATCCGATTTTGAGAAAATGATGAGAGAATTCGTAACTGCTCAAAAATCAACCAATGAGTTTGTCAAGAACCAATTTTTCAATCTCAAAACCAAGGTTGAGCAAGGTCAGAAAAATCATCAAGCATCGATTCAAGATCTTGAAAACAAATTTGGTAGACTTTCTGATCAAATTTCTTCCCGACCATCTGGTTCGTTGCCAAGTAATACCCAAACCAACCCTAAGCCAACATCATCTGGATCGAATGATAAAACTTATCGTCCACCACAGACTCGAAATGAGCATATCAATGCTGTATTCACAAGAAGTGGTCTTTCTTATGATCCACCACCCAATCCAAATGATACCACGATCATCGATGATGATAGTGAGGAGGAAGAAGAAGCAAAAAAGGAAAATACCAAAAAAGCACCACCCAAACCCATCCCACCAGTTAAGGCGTATTCACCAAAAATTCCATATCCTCAAAGCCTTAAGAAAGAAAGAATGGAAGAATGTTATAAGAAGTTTGTTGAAATAATCAAAGAGGTTAGACTCAATGTTCCCCTCGTTGATGTTTTAGCTGAAATGCCCAATTATGGGAAATTTTTGAAAGAACTTCTTAATAACAAGAAAAAGTTGGAGCAAATATCCGCTACCTTTCTGAATGAAGAATGTTCAGCCATTGTTAAAAACAAAATTCCACCGAAACTAGGAGATCCTGGAAGTTTTCTAATTCCGTGCACGTTAGGAAACAACATCACATGCGATGCTTTAGCCGATTTAGGTGCAAGTATCAATTTGATGCCCTATTCGTTGTATTCTAAACTTTCCATCAATACCTTGAAACCTACAAGGATGAGTATTCGATTAGCAAATCATTCTTATTAATATCTTGTTGGAATTGCTGAGAATATGCTTGTCCAAGTTGGTAAATTCATTTTTCCTGTGGATTTTGTGATCTTAGAAATGGAGGAAGATAGTAGAGTACCTCTTATTTTAGGAAGACCTTTCCTAAACACCGCTGATGCGATCATCAAAGTAAAAGGAAAAGAACTCAATCTTGGAGTTGGAGATGATAGAATTACCTTTTTAATCGATAAAGCAATGCAATATCCATATTCCAGTGATGACACTTGTTTTAACGTTGATGTACTCGATGAAGTCACTGAAGAAGAATTGGATGCATTACTTGACGATTCTGATCCATTCATGACTACTTCAGAAAAAATTAGTGAAACAAACTTTGATAAAGAATTCGCTGATTTTATGGAAGTAAAGTTTGAAGAAGAAGAAGAAACAGAAGTTGAAGAAGGAGAAATAGAAGAAGATTTTGAGGAAATCACTTTTAATGATCAATTGAGAATCAAAACATCTCTTCAAGAACCACCAACTGATCTTGAGCTGAAACCACTTCCCAAAAATCTTGAGTATGCTTACTTGGAGGATAATTCACTTCTTCCAGTAGTCATATCTTCGTTGCTCAAAGATAAGGAAAAAGAATGCCTCATTTCTGTTCTCAAGAAGCATAAAAGAGCTTTTGCGTGGAAAACATCTGACATCCCAGGAATCAGTCCTGATTTTTGTAAACATAAAATCAATTTCGAAGAAGCTGCAAAGCCCGTTGTAGAAAGACAACGTCGACTCAATCCCAACATGAAAGAAGTTGTTAAAAAAGAAATCATCAAACTTCTTGATGCTGGTATCATTTATCCCATCAAGGATAGTCCTTGGGTGAGTCCAGTTCAATGTGTTCCAAAAAAAGGAGGAATGACTGTTGTGACTAACGAACGGAATGAATTAGTTCCTACTAGAACTGTCACAGGATGGCGAGTATGTATTGATTACAGAAAATTAAACAAAGCCACCAGAAAAGATCATTTTCCTTTACCGTTCATGGATCAAATGCTTGAGAGATTAGCAGGGAACGAGTACTTTTGTTTCCTTGATGGTTTTTCAGGATATTTCCAAATTCCCATTGATCCTGTTGATCAAGAAAAGACTACATTCACATGTCCCTTTGGAACTTACGCTTATCGGCATATGCCTTTTGGATTGTGTAATGCACCTGCTACTTTTCAGAGATGTATGATTGCTATATTCCAAGACATGCTTGAAACATCGATGGAAGTTTTCATGGATGACTTTTCAGTTTTTGGAAGCTCATTTGAAGCTTGTCTTTCTAATCTCGACAAAATGCTCGAAAGATGCGAAACTGCACATCTTGTTCTCAACTGGGAAAAATGTCATTTCATGGTGACTGAAGGAATTGTGCTAGGACACAAAATTTCCAATGCAGGAATGGAGGTCGACAAAGCAAAAATAGATGTTATCACCAAATTACCACCTCCAACAAACGTTAAAGCCGTTAGAAGTTTTCTAGGACATGCCGATTTTTACCGTCGTTTCAATAAGGATTTTTCCAAAATATCTCGTCCAATGACGAAACTTCTAGAAAAAGATTCTATTTTTTACTTCAATGCAGATTGCATGAAGGCATTCGAAACATTGAAAACCCAACTGACTAGTGCACCCATTATGGTTTCACCTAATTGGTCACTACCATTCGAGCTCATGTGCGACGCAAGCGATTTTGCGGTTGGAGCTGTATTAGGACAACGTGAAGGAAAACATTTTCGTCCTATATACTTCGCCAGCAAAACACTCAATAATGCGCAACAAAACTATACGGTTACGGAGAAAGAATTATTAGCCGTTGTGTTTGCTTTCGACAAATTCAGATCTTATCTTATGCTTTCAAAAACAATTGTGTTCACTGATCATTCAGCGCTCAAATATCTGTTTGCCAAACAAGATGCAAAACCGCGTCTTATCCGATGGATTTTGCTACTCCAAGAATTTGACGTCGAAATCAAAGATAAGAAAGGAGCAGAAAATCTAGCTGCTGATCATTTGTCTCGTCTTGAGAATCCGAACTTGGAAGAGTTAAAGGAAGACGAGATTGACGATTATTTTCCTGATGAAACTCTCATGACTGTTGACACAGCCGATGAGATAGAAATTTCATGGTTTGCTGATAATGCAAATTACCTCTTTGGAGGGATTCTAAAAAAAGGATTAACTCATGGCCAACGAAGTAAATTCTTTTCAGACCTCAAACATTACTATTGGGAAGAGCCCTATCTTTTCAAGATGTGTCCCGATGGAATGATAAGAAGATGTGTTTTTGGTTCTGAAACAAGAAGAATTCTTGATGAATGCCATCATGGCCCGACAGGGGGACACTATGGTCCTTCCACCACAGCTAAAAAAGTTTTTGATGCTGGATTCTATTGGCTGACTATTTTCAAAGAAGCTCATACTCTTGTCCAAAACTGCGATGCTTGCCAAAAATCCGGTAGTCTTTCTCGTAGAGATGAAATGCCTCAAAAGAGCATTCAAGTCTGTGAAATATTCGATATTTGGGGAATCGATTTTATGGGACCATTTCCTAAATCGCACAAATACGAATATATTCTCGTTGCTATTGATTATGTTTCCAAATGGGCTGAAGCCGAAGCTCTACCCACAAATGATGCTCGAGTTGTTGTCAATTTTCTCAAAAAGCTTTTCGCTCGTTATGGAATTCCCAAAGCTTTAATAAGTGATCGAGGAACCCATTTCTGTAACAAACAAATGGAGAAAATTATGAAACGATACGGAGTACATCATCATTTCGCCACAGCTTATCACCCTCAGACAAGTGGTCAAGTCGAAAATACCAACAGAGCCTTAAAAAAGATACTTGAAAAAATGGTTAAAGACAATCCTGCCGTTTGGTCAAGAAAACTCGATGATGCTCTGTGGGCATTTCGTACGGCTTATAAAACTCCAATTGGTACAACACCATACAGACTTTTGTATGGAAAAACTTGTCATTTGCCGTTTGAAATTGAACATCGCGCTTACTGGGCACTCAGAATCTGTAACCCTGATCTCAAAATAGCTGGGGAGAAGAGATTCTTGCAATTGCATGAACTCGATGAACTAAGACTCCAAGCTTACGAGAACTCCAAGCTCTACAAAGCTAGAACCAAAGCGTATCATGACAGAAAGCTTAGAATTCGGAAAGAATTCAAAGCTGGAGACAAAGTTCTGCTTTTTAATATGAAATACAAGTTTAAAGCTCCTAAGCTAAAACCAAAATGGTTTGGCCCATATATAGTGAAACATGGATTTCCATCTGGGTATGTTGAATTACATGACAAGCAAGGTGAAAGTTTCATTGTTAATGGTCATCGAATTAAATTATATTATGATAAGGAGCAAATGAACGAGATTTCTATTAATGAAATTCTACCTGAGTCGGACTATGAAGCAATAACATTCATGGCACCCTTTCCGGCCGATTTCAAGAAAAACACTCCATGGGCCGAGGATTCTGGTTATATCTATGATGTTCTTCCTAGACCTTGGGAAAGAATCAAATTGGAAAACATAGATGAAACTGGAGAGGGAATAGTGATAGGAAACGTGGTGTATGTTCCAAAAGTCTCAAAGAAGAAACCGAAAATTACACCAACGTAGCAAGAAGGAAGTTTGAGTCCGGCTGATGACTCGTTAATAAAACAAGCGCTTCTCGGGAGGCAACCCGTGTGTTTTCTATTTGCAATTTTATTTCTTAGTTTATTTTTCAAAAGTGATTATATCCCAAAGTTTCTCTAATCCCTTAGTTGAACTTAAGTGTGGGGGTGTATCACTAACTTTTAATAAAACGTAGACATATTTCGTGTGTTTCTTTTTGTCTTAAGATTACTGCAGGTAATGATTTCAAAGTATGGACACTTGGATCAAAGAATCTTCTGAAGCAAGAAAATATGGTTTATTCTCTTATTTCCCTATTTTCATTCTTTTCGTATATCACATTGACGACAATGCTTAACTTAAGTGGGGGGGGGGTGAATAGGAAAATAAGGATAAATTGTAAGTTCTGAGCTAAATTTTAAATTTTGTTTGCCCTTATGATCTAGTTCTTTGTCATTTAAAGGAATATATATTAAAGTAACTGGATCTATCCACTGGTAAAACCTGTAATTTTTAAAAAATTGAGATGTGTCCCGATTAATATTGCAATCCATTCTGGGATCGATAACATTAGCTAGCACATGTTTTAGCCTTTTCACTACAATGTGAGGAATTTAAGCCTGTTTCGTATATAGCATACATCTCTTATGCTTGAATTTTTTGCTATGAGTGTGCCGGTGATTTTATTTATTCTAGAACTTGTGCTTGTAAATCATTACGAGACCGTTGTGAGATCATTTTTCTTAGTGATATAAGTATATATGCGTGATAAGAGGCAACCTTAGGATTTAACCCAAATAAGCCTTCCAAATTGATATTTAGCTAGTTGCATTGACTAGTTAGCCACCAGTATAAACCCTTTTGTTAGCGTTTATCTTTAGCGCTAGATAACCCTAGTTACACCCTCTGGGCCTATCTTTTTCTTTGATTAAATCCAGAAAAATACAAAAAGATTTTACACTTTTAGCCTAGCCTTACCCTGAGTCAAGTCTTGGTTGGTTGCTAGCTATTTGGCAAGATGGATGTTATGTGATAAATCATGAAATTACGAAGAAAGTTGTAAACTCCAAAAGTAGTTATCCAAGTGAAGTCATCACAACTATAAGATGACATGAGTTTATGTTAAAAAAAATAATTAAAAAAAAATAAAAAAATAAATAAGTCATCGCAACAATAAGGTGACAAAAATAGCCAATGAGTTATGAAACAATGTAAAGTGCAATCAAGTGTGGAGTTTTTCAAGAATGCATGATAGCGGTTCGAAATAGCTAGTAACATCTGGGCAGTAGACTTTGACTATTTTGTATATTCATTCCTTTCAACCTTTTCAAATATATAATATCCCATGCCTTATTCCTACCCTTTTGACTTTGTGAAATTATCAAGTGTATGGACATGTAGTGACCATCCGATTTCTTGAAGAATTAAATAACATTGCTAGCGATCTAGTGTGTGTTTTGGTGACCATCCGTTATGCAAGTAACGTTGTCAGCGATCTAAGATATACCCTAGTGACCATCCGTTATTTGGTGATGCGAGAATTCGTTGTTAGCGATCTATTATGTTTTGCATAAGGTAGTTGCATATCAGTCTTGCTTATCCCTCGAAACCTTAAACCTGAATAAAAGCCCTCTTTGATATCTATACTTGGTGCTCACGCCATTTTGGTTTAGTTTTGTTTCTTGTACAAGCTTATGGTAATATTTAAATCATGACTGAGCAAATGAGTGTGATTTCTCTTATATACTCCACCATACAAATGAGTGCTTTGAGTGAATTATATTTCATTTCCCTTCGTGAGGTGTTTAGTAATGAGTATCAAGCAAGAAAATCATTTGGGTATTGTCAAACATCTCGATGTTTCAACCTTAAAAGCTTAAAATGATGAATCTAACTTGTATCCTTACTTGGTAGATTTGCATCACATCTTTTTAAACATCCTTGTGTACCATGAGGATAATAGTTTTTATTGCTAGATTTGCTTGAGGGCAAGCAAAGTTCAAGTGTGGGGGATTTGATAACGCTCAAATTGTGCATGTTTTTAGTAGCGTTATTCGTGTTTTTATGTATGCTTTTTGGTTGTATTTATATGCTTTTGTTACTAAATCGTACCAAAGTGTGTTTGCAAAGCATATGTGGCCAAAAACAGGAAAAAGGAAGAAAATGATGAGAAAAAGGAGAAAGAAGGACATATTTATGAAAGTGCGAAGATTCTTATACAAAGACCCAATCAAAAAGGCATTTCAAAGAATGAAGGTCCAAGTATTCATGTCGATTAGCTTCAAAGATGTTGAAAAGATCAAGTTTGGATGAAGAACCGAAGAACCAAAAAGGAAAAATCAAGCCAAGACGACAAAAGTCCAAGAAAAAGTCCAAGCAGCAGTGATCCATCCGATCGGTCGCCGCCCGCAACCGATTCGGATGGAGGTAGTATCGAAGATCAACCAATCGGTTGGACATATTATCGATCGGTTGGAAGCATGCTGACTTGCCAAAACTTCATCATTAAGATATGTGACTCTACACATCCGGTTCTAGGTCCTTCCACTCATAATTCTAGTCTATTCAATACTACTTGGAGGACAAGAGAATCATTTATGAACTTAGACCCTTGGTTGGAGTATTAATTGGACCATTTAATGAGTATTTAGGGGAATCTCAAGAAAACACAAGGAGAGAAGCAACCACTCATAAAAATACTCTCAAAATTCATCCTTAGAAGTCCAGGAAACTTTAGAGGTCCAAGAAGTCATCATTTGGAGGTCGTAACATCACGGAATCATCACCAACCTTTTGGTTATCATCATCTCATCATTTGTAATCTTATTTCAATCATTGTAAGACTTTCAATTATGGTTTCTAATGTTCAAAGTTATGAGTTTATGTTTATGTTTGCTATGAGTGGCTAGTGCCTTTGTGCACTTGCTTAGATGATGTTTAATACCAATTGATATGCGTATGATTGTGATGACATGTTTTAATTCAATTTCAAGTTGATTCTAAGATCCAATCGTGATTAAGTTTTGTAGTGACATTTGTTGAATCAAGTTTAACTAGTTGCTAATAATCTTAAGGGTCGAAAGAACTATTGTTATTCAACTAAGTTATAATCACTTGTCTATGAGTGATTGTTTTTACCCATTATTCTTGATTACACAAAGAAAGTTAATTGTGGTTGTAATGAGAATGCTTTTGTCTATCAAAAATAGGATTGATGGTAAACCATTTCAAGGGTCGAAAGATTAATAGTTTACTCTCAATTGTGACCTTTTGTCTATAATCGGTTACCTTTTGAATTGACCATTTCCTAAGCTATTTGATTAAGCAAAAGATGATTTTTGTGTTTAAGGTACACCAACTTATGAACCTTGAATCGATCTTGAATTGAGTGGTTAAACGTAATGCTTGTTTTTATGAACTAAAATCTTGATGAAGGTTAAATTTGTAAAAACAATAGATTAGTTCACCAAACTAATTATCATAACCAACATGTTATCCAAAGTTATCACAATCATGCTTATCAAGGAGTAGTATGCTAGTCTAAGCAAGTGTAGTTTTTAATCATTTGAATTATTCTATTTTTCATTACTTGTTAAGGAATTTACTTCTAGTAGCTTACAATTCGATTCACTACACAAATCCCTGCGAACGATCCCGACTTACCATCACAATCTTGCTATAACGGACGAGTTCACTTGCTCGTATGTGTTGTTTCTAGATTTGGTAATTCGACCTTTATAAATTTAAAACTTGTACTCACACTCGACACATCATCTATATAAACAAACCTTCTTCAAAAGGTGAAGAACGGTGGGATCACCCTGGTCCATGCATCCTAAGGATGCCAACCGGACCCTCTCCAAGGACCCGGCCCCAGGCAATGAGCACCTGTCCCAGTGACTGTACTTGCTATATAAACAAGGCTTAGGGTTATTTGTTCTATATCTCTTGTGCACTTGCTATAACCCTAAGTCTTTTCTTCTTCTTTTCTTTGCTTGGCCGATCGATCAAACACCCTTAAGGGCCGATCGGTTTTGGTTTTTTTCCCAAAACAAAATTGTTTGGTTTAACTTGTGTTTAATTACTAGCATAAACATTAATTCGGTTATAATACGTGTGTACAAGAACGTGATATTAACTCATTATAGTTAATATCTTGGATTGAGTTACAAAATGGTAAGGGGTAACTCGTTAATCCAATTCTGGATATTGATTGAAGAAGATTTGAAGTGGATTCTTGTTTTGCTAGAATCAAAGGTACGTTCACTTTATTATTCGGTTAATTCTTATGTGTTAAAATGGATCCTACACTTCCGCATGTGTATGATGATTATATGTTTAATATATGAACTTGTCATGTTTATTAAATTCTAACAGTGGCATCACGAGCCGTTTTAACATGTAATTAATTACCGTAACACATAAAAAATGAATCTTGGTTTAGGTTTGATGTTAGTCAATTTTTAGGGTTTAAAAAAAATCGAAAACCCTCATTTTTTAGGGGGGGGGGGCGATGCCCTTATTGTATAAAAAATTAGTTTTGTAGTTTTGAAACCCTAATTGTAACATGTTTATGTGTTTAAAGTTGCGTATTTTGTGACTTGTGTTAATCCATGATGATACATGCATGTTTGTCATGGATTATGTTTGATTAATTGTTAAGTTGATTTACACATGTAATTATGATAGATCTAAAATTGGGGAAGACCTCAATTAATTATATTAATGAATCTATTATGTGCAATTTGGTATACATTTGCTATGACTAACGCAATCGATACGTCGATGCATGTGGCTCACTTACCATTGTAAGTGATAGTCTTAGTTAAATATATGTACAATTAAACATAGAAAGATTATTAATAGGTTTTATCAAACAAAGTTTGCATGTGGCTAATTGTTTACCTAAATTAATTGTTAAGATTATGTGCGTTATTTAGTTGTTTATTTTTATTATTACTTGTTTTTTGTTTAAATTGTATGACACGTTGTAAGCAAAAAATGGTAATTTTTGAATAGAAAATAAATGGACTAAATAATGGTGAAAATTGATGTGATAAATTATGAATCTTGCAAAGTCTTATGTGCCGATAGTGGTTCGCTTCGCACGGTAATTTGCTCCCAGGCGAGACTAGCAAGGTTATAATTTATAACATGTTTTTAAGACTTAAAGTCATAAACTTTTAATTGAGTGATGAGTTTTGTACCAATAGTGGGAACGGCTCACCCAGTTTTGACAAACTATAAGAGGGGTTTAAGTAGAAACGGGTTTTTAATAAGCTTCACGCTGACCTATGTTTCTACGCTCCTTTGTGCGTCAAATTGGAGCTACCAAGTACGACTATTTTATGTACAAAATTATCTTAAGGGTGAATTGACCTCAATTTCTCGTGCCACTTTATGGTAATTATCCGAATAACTTGGGTCTTTTGACTCATGCAGTAGTAGGATATAGTGGACGATAATTGTAGGTAATTCTTTGATTGGTGAACCCAATACCTCAGTTAAAACTTTGTTGATTTAAATCTTAGCTTAAAATTGGTAAATAAAATGTTTTGAAAAACTTATGATACGAAGATGTGTGCATGCTTCTTCGTACATATTTTGATTGACATATCAAAATTAGTACCCTTAAAATTTAAGTTCATGCCATCTAATTATAAGAAACACTTGAAGTTATTATTTAGCCTAAGTGAGACCTTACCTAGATTTTAATGAAAAGGTAAATTTTCGTTAATGCGTGAGACCATGAATGGAGAATTTGCAATTTCTAAATTATACAACTTTATTAAGTTGTTAGTGAGACCTAGAAACTTAAGGCATGAGATGGGATGAAACATGCTTACTTTACAAATTGTATTTGGCAAATGTAAATCCTATAATAATCTAGGAATTGGAAATTGTTTTCCAATTATTGTTCGACAGATTACCATATTTTATACTTTCATTACTAGCAGATCAACTGATGTAGTGAAACTATGAAAATTTGGATCCTAGTTTTCAAGAAAATTCAATGTTTATATGAATATTTCCTTGGATATTTTATTTTCTTGAAAAGTTGTATTATCAGAATACTAATATTTGAACTTTTTCTGTAGAAATGGCTCAACCCGATAATGTTGTACTGAGTTTTACGTTCAAAAACCACTTTGAACGGGAAAAATTGACTGGCCCTGAAGTAATTGTTGATTTGATCAATAAATTATATTGCTGCAAGCAGGGTGAAGGTAAACCTGATAGTGATCATGTGTTGGAAATGAAGAGTTACATGGACCAACTACATCAGATCAACTACATCTATCCGAAGGATGTATATGTGAACCTAATCAACAGATCTTTGAACAAGGATTTTTGTGGTTTTGTTCGAAACTATAACATGCATTGCGCGGGGAAGACAGTCACAGAATTGCTTGCAATGCTTGTGGACTATGAGAAAGGTTTACCAAATATGGCATCTACTCCTCAGGTATTAGCAATACAAGGAGGTAGGATACAAAAGCCAAAACTGCAGGCGAATAAGAAGGGTAAGGGAAAGGTTGACAAGGGTAAGCAAGTTATGGCCTACCAACCTAATCCCAAGAAGAATAACCCTAAGAAGAACAAGGTGAATCCTAACAAGAAGGATCAGGCTTGCCACCACTGCCATTAGATAGGACATTGGAAGCGGAACTGTCCACTCTATCTTGAGGAGTTGCTTGTGAAGAAGTTGAAGGCTGAGGCTGGTAACCCCAGCACTTCAAGTAACTTTTTCATGATTGAATTATTTTCATTAACTCATAAAATAAATTCCTGTGTATACGATACTGGATGTGGTATTCATATTTGCTATACACTGCAGGGGTTTAGAGTTGAAAGGAGACTGGCCTATGGAGAACAATATCTGCACAAGGGTAACGGAGCACATGCAGCTGTTGAAGCTATAGGCGTATTTAAATTAGTTTTGCCTTCAGGCTTAGTACTGTTTTTTTAAATAATTGTCATTATGCACCTACTATTGTTAGAGGTGTTGTTTCCTTTTCTTGTTTATTGGATATTGGTTTTAATCATACTGTTACGAGCAATGGAATTTCTGTTTCTTTAAATAATGTTTTTTATTTTAATGCTATTGCTGTGACTGGTGTTTTTGAAATTGATATGAATGAATCCAATAATTATAATTCAATGTATAGCATCAATAATAAGAGAATCAAGAATGTTTTGGATTCATCTTATCTTTGGCATTGTCGACTTGCTCATATAGGCAAGACTCGTATGGAAAAGCTGCAACGTGATGGGCTTTTACAAGATATCAATGATGAATCATTTGATAAATGCGAATCTTGTATATCTGGGAAGATGACAAAGAAACCTTTCAATAATCGTATGGAAAGGGCTTCTGATCTACTTGGTTTAATACATACTGATGTGTGTGGACCACTTAGACATGTGTCAAAGAGAGTTGCTAGCTACTTCTTAACCTTTCCTGATGATTTCAGCCGTTATGGATATGTTTATTTACTTAAACATAAACATGAGGCGTTTGAAACATTTAAGGTTTTCAAAGCAGAAGTAGAATTGCAACTTGGAAAGAAGATTAAAGCTCTTCGATCCGACAGAGGTGGTGAATACCTGAGTCAAGAGTTTAAAGATGATTTAGCTGAGAATGGAATTGTCCAGCATCTCACATCTCCATATACTCCACAACAAAATGTTGTATCTGAGAGAAGAAATCGTACATTGTTGGACATGGTGCGATCAATGTTTAATCTTACAACTCTTCATTTATCCTTTTGGGATTATGTCTTAGAATCTGCTATTCGCATTTTGAATATGGTTCCGACCAAGAAGGTTGATAAGACACCTTATGATTTATGAAATGGAAAAACTCCAAACTTGTCTTATTCAAAGGACTGGGGTTGCGAGGCGTTTGTTAAACGTGACTCAGCAGATAAACTCCAACAGAGATCTGTAAAGTGTATCTTTGTAGGATACCCAAAGGAAACGATGGGTTACTACTTTTACTACCCACCTGAAAACTAAGTAATTGTTGCTAGGTATGGAGATTTTCTTGAAAAAGATCTCATATCTCAAGAATTCAGTGGTAGGATTTATGATCTGGAAGATGATCAAGAAGATACATTACATTCTGAAAACACTAGCGAACTTATAACACCCTAAATAAAATACGACTTATAAAATACGCTATAAATTAAAACTTGAGTTATATAACATGTTATGACTCAAAACCATACGATATGAACTGTTACACCCGTATCCCGATAAGGTACTAGTTATGTAAATAATATGTATTGTATATTATTAGTTTTGTGATATATGTTAGCTAAATAAATAAAGGAGAGTGGCAAGTTAGAAAGAATGAAACTAGAAGGGTTAAGATTGCCAATTGGGCAAAGTCCATTAATTAAATATACTAGTCTAGATTATTTTAGAAATGTCCAGGACTTTCTTTTGGCCATTGTGAAGATCGGCTCATAAGAGAAAAGAGGAGGGAAGCTTATTTGTTATCATTCAAGCTATATTGATCATTGTTAAGTAATTCCAATACTTTAGGAAGCTTTAATTTGCATTTCCCATCAAGTAAGTGTTCTTCCCCAAATTGTAAAATTAGGGTTCATGTTTGATCATAATGATCAAGTGTTGATAAATCATGATTAGCTAGTTAATTAGTCTCTAATTTGAGATGGTTGTGTTATAGGAAGCAAGTAATAAGTGGGGAAGCTATTGTTAGTGTGATTGAGCTTAAGAATCAATGTAAGTACATTGGTTATAACATGTCTTGTTTAGCTTTATCATATTTTGGTATGATAATGTTTATTGTGTTAGCTTTATCATGTTTGTTTACATGATAATGGTGAAGTATAGGGTATAGGGTGCGTTAGCTAGTATGGATCCATTCTAGATGTAGCTTAGTTAGTCGTTAGGCTAACTATGGGATGAGGTTCAACCTTACGGGTTGTAGGATCGAGTACTTCGAGCTTGATTGAGCTTGGTATAAACAAGAACCTCTGTATGCTATACAAGTGTTTATGCGGAAACTAAACAGCAAGTATAATAAAGAAGAAAACTCTAAACGACAATGATCCTATATGGATCAAACTATGAACTAGGAATTGTGATATTGAATATTGAAAAACGTTAAAGGCGTACATAAACTCATAGACGGGTTTATCTTTTATACTAACAAGATCACCTAACCCTAACCCGTTCTACAAGAAAACGTGTGAAGAGATAAACAACAATCTCTTCTAAAAATAAATCTTAACAAACATTCTAAATATACGGATAACAAATAATACTATCCGCAGCAACAACACTATCGGCAGGAACAAGATAACACTGTCGGCAGCAATGAGCTTTCAGCAGGAACCAAAGCTATCGGCAGGAACCAGCTTAACACTATCGGCAGCAACAATGAAACTCTTATTTCCCAGAGATCCTAACACGGGTTGATCGTGTTTAGGTCGACTATGTCGATGCGAGGTAAGTGCCCCTATATCGCTAGCTTAACTAGTGGTTAGACTAGTTATGGTTATATATATAATGTTAGCTTGTTATGCCATGTACTTACTAAGCGTTTTGCTTACGTGTTTAGTTGTGATGTTTTTATTGATAGGTGTTGAAGGACCGAGCAAAGGTAAGGAAAAGGTGTAAATGATTATGTAGTAGAAGACCGTTTTCTTTTGGACCAAGCGTGTTGAAGTTGGAAGCCCCCGACGTGTCTTTTCGTGTTTTGGGTATATTTCCTTTCATATGGTCATTTTGGTAGTCAACGGTCATTTTCTATGTTAGTTCAAGAGTCAAGTTATGTACATGTCAAGAAGTCCATATGCTACATGGTTATAATGGTAGTAAAGAGGGTGATTGGCATTTAGCCAATCTCACCCATTTTGGGAAGTTATGGGTCATGTCAATGTACCAACACTCTTTTAATATGTTAGGAATGTTATGTTGTGAAGAAGTCAAATTGGATATCTATAGTTTGTGCATTTATGTATAAAATGTGTTTTTGAAAGATTGTTTAAAGGGATGTTTGGTATAAGCTAGTTCTTACCCATTTTGGTTATTGATCGGGTCATGGACACTTGAGACAGATTGAGTATGATAAGTTATAGGTTTGGTTTGGATATGGTGGGTAAATGAAGTGGTCTAAGTGGTTTTGGGTGTCAATGGGTCGAAATGAGTTTTATGCATAACCCGTCAAATTTTAAGGTACTATTTTGGGTGGTCAAACGGGTAATGTTTTTGTATGAAAATGATCTTATCGATATACTAAAGAATTCTGGAAAGTTTGGTCAAGTTTCGAGTCCGGGAGGTCGGGTTTCTGAGCGGGCCTGGTGAAACTGCAGTTTTGTTCTTGATGGCCTTCTTGACGCCGTCACCCTTTAAACTCCAAAAATTCTCTGGCCTATCAAGGCTTGATGGTGAAACTGCAGTTTTGTTCTTGATGGCCTTCTTGACGCCGTCACCCTTTAAACTCCAAAAAAATTCGTCTGGCCTATCAAGGCTTGACGCTGTCAGGCTTGGGCTTGACGCTGTCAGAGCCGACTGTGCAGATTTTTGGCAGTTTTTGAAAAATCGTATCTTTTGATTCGTAAGTCGAAACGGGTCATGTGACCTATCGTTTCGAAGCTAATCGAGTCTACTTTCATCTAAAAATAGCCTAAATGGCTGAATGTGTACCAATATTTTTCAGTTTGTAAAAGAGTAACCGGATGTCAGTTTCTGGGTGTGTTTTTGCGAAAAAATTTCACGTTTTTGGTCGTTTTTGGTCACGGGGTGTTACAACTTGGTATCAGAGCTTTGGTCTAAGAGATTTAGGATTTCCCCTTAGGATTTCCTAGACTTAGGCCTTGTGTAGATGCGGTTAGTATCGGTGTTTGTTATTTGTGTATTGTTTGGGTGATTTCGGGAACACATATGTTAAGTATTTTTATGACTACGCCTGGCCACCGTAGTGATAAAAATATGACACATATGTGAGATCGAAATCATTTAGGCTATACATGGATGATAAACGCTAGGGTGTTTAGTGTAAGGATAAATATGTTATTCATGCATCAATTATGTACATGATTTTGCTTAATAGTGTGAATTGCTAAATTTCAGTTAGTAGAAAGATGGCGAATATCCGAAATAAGGAGGTGTTAAGAATGACCTCCTCTCGCCATAATGATGATGATGATTCAAATGATGAAGGAGATTCTAGTAGTGTCAGGTCAATATCATTACCGGAGAATCTTGTCCCTAAAAGTTTTACGAAAGCTGAGTTGAAAGAATTGGATGTCTTGGTGACTGATAGAGTGGGGAGGGCTATTGAGAAGGCCATGCCCTATTATGTTAAACAAACAACCGAGAATGTGCAAAAGATGTTTAAAGAGGAGATAGAAAAGCTTAAGAAGAGTGGGGAGTTATTGAATGATCCGAATGCTAGACCCGGGGTAGGGAAAGAGAAGTCTACTTATCGTGATTTCACTGCTTGTGCTCCACCCACATTTACGGGGACTCTTGATCCGTTAAAGAGTTCTCGATGGATTACCGATATAGAAGGGGCTTTTCGTACGAGTCGTTGTGCAGAAGAGGATAAGGTGAATTTTGCTACTAATTACCTTCGTGAACGGGCTAAAGTATGGTGGGAAGGCAAGGCAAACGAGAAAGGTGGTGCTTGGAGAGAATCGTGCACGTGGGATCAATTTAAGGAAGTGTTTATGAAAGAGTATGCTCCTGCGGAGGAAATTGATAAAATAAGAGAAGCTTTCCATTCTCTTGTGCAAACTGATGAAACGGTGAATGAGTTGTGGGGAAAGTTTTGTGACATGGTACAATATTGCCCGGAATATCTTAACAATGAAAGGCTTAAAGTCGACAAATTTCAAAGAATGCTCAAGGATGAAATTCGTACGATAGTGTCACCGTTCAAGTGCGCCGACATGGAGGATCTTTTAAGTAGGGCACGTACTCGTGAAGCGGACTTGGATAGAATGAAAAGCAAAGAGAAGAATGACTTAAAAAGGAAGCATGATCATCCATCAACATTTAGTAAGCGAGGCAGGTTCGATTTTACAAGAAAGGACAACACGGGAAAGCTACCTCCTAAGTGTAATAGGTGCGGTAAGAATCATGTGGGAGAATGTAAATCCGGGATGAAGGGATGTTATAAGTGTGGGGATACTGGTCATATTAGCAAGGATTGCACCAAGCCTTTGGTAATATGTTACGGGTGCAATGAAGAAGGACATAAGGTAAGTGAATGTCCTAAATCTAATCCTAAGCAAGCGAAGCCGTTCAAGCCAATTAAAGGAGAAAAGGTTGAGGTTCCAAGGCCTACAGCTCGTGTTTATCAGATGAGTACCGAAGAGGCGAAGTCGAGTTCAGATGTTGTCACAGGTATAATTCTCGTTAATTCCAAACCCGCTCGTGTTTTGTACGACTCTGGTGCAAGCGTGTCCTTTGTATCTTATAACTTCAGTAAAGAATTGTCAACCCCATTAGATAAGCTTCCAATACCTATAGAAGTTGAAATCGCCGATAGTAAAGTTGTGGTAGTGTCAAATGTGTATCGTGATGTAGAAATAGAGATCGATGAGAATGTTTTTAGGATCGACTTAATCCCCATAATGCTTGGAGAGTTTGATATTATTGTTGGCATGGATTGGCTTAGCAAACACAATGCCACCATTCTATGCAAACAAAAGATCGTTAGAGTTGTGAACCATAGTGGTCGAGAAATGATGATTTACGGTGATAAAAGGAAAGGCGAGTTAAAACTTTGTTCCGTGATGAAAGCTAGAAAATATCTATCACGTGGTTGTCTAGCCTTTATGGCACACGTGGTAGATACGAGTTTTGAAAAGAAAAATATCGACGATGTTCCGATTGTAAATGAATTCCGTGATGTATTCCCGGAAGATTTGCCGGGTATTCCTCCCGATAGACAAGTTGAGTTCCGTATTGATCTTGTTCCGGGTGCTACTCCTATTGCCAAAACTCCTTATCGTCTTGCTCCGTCCGAAATGAAGGAGTTAATGAGTCAACTCCAAGAGTTACTTGACAAGGGTTGTATTCGCCCAAGTAGCTCGCCCTGGGCAGCTCCGATTCTGTTCGTTAAAAAGAAAGACGGTAGTATGCGGATGTGCATTGATTACCATGAATTGAACAAAGTCACGGTGAAAAATGTATACCCGTTGCCAAGAATAGATGATCTATTTGATCAGCTTCAAGGTGCGAAGTGGTTTTCAAAGATTGATCTCCGTTCGGGTTATCATCAACTGAAGGTTCGAGAGGAGGATATTCCTAAGACAACCTTTAGGACCCGATATGGACATTACGAGTTTACGGTTATGCCTTTTGGTCTCACGAATGCTCCTGCGGTTTTCATGGATCTCATGAACCGTGTATGTAGACCGATGTTGGATAAATTCGTTATAGTGTTCATCGATGATATCCTTATCTATTCTAAGAGTAAGGAAGAACATGAACTTCATCTTCGAGAAATCCTTGAAACGTTGAGAAAAGAAAGATTGTATGCTAAATTCTCGAAATGCGAATTTTGGTTGCAAGAAGTTCAGTTCCTTGGTCATGTTATTAATCCCGATGGTATTAAAGTTGATCCGTCTAAAGTCGAGGCCGTGATGAATTGGCAAGCGCCGAAGAACGTTGGTGAAATTCGAAGTTTTCTAGGACTCGCGGGTTATTACCGACGGTTTATTCAAGACTTCTCCAAAATTTCATCTTCATTAACCGAACTCACCAAGAAGAATGTTCCTTTTGTGTGGGGCGAGAAGCAAGAAGAAGCCTTCCGTACTTTACGAAAGAGGTTGTGTGAAGCACCGATTTTAGTGTTACCAGAGGGAACCGAAGACATGGTGGTTTATAGTGATGCATCTTATTCCGGTCTTGGATGTGTTCTTATGCAAAGGGGTAAAGTGATCGCTTACGCTTCAAGACAACTAAAGAAGCACGAAGAGAAATATCCGACTCATGATCTGGAATTTGCGGCTGTAGTCTTTGCCTTGAAGATTTGGAGGCATTATCTATACGGTGTGAAGTTCATAATTTACACCGACCATAGAAGTCTTCAGTATTTCCTTGATAAGAAAGATCCGAATATGAGACAACGTAGGTGGTTAGACTTGCTGAAAGATTATGATTGTGAAATTCGCTACCATCCGGGTAAGGCGAATGTTGTAGCGGATGCGCTAAGTCGTCAGGGCCGAAGTGATGTTACACGGATTCACTCCTTGAGAATGATTATTACATCTGACCTTTTCGAAAGAATTAAGTTAGCTCAGGAGGAAGCGTTAAAAGAAGAGAATCAAGAGAAAGAACGAATCACTTCTCACATTCCTCATCTCGATGAAGACAGTCGTGGGATTAAGACACGGTATGGAAGAGTTTACATTCCTTTTCGAAGCAACGTTAAAGAATTACTCATGGAAGAAGCCCATAAGTCGGAGTATTCTATTCATCCAGGAGCTACGAAAATGTACCTTGATTTGAAAAGAAACTATTGGTGGCCGGGTATGAAAAGAGATTGCGTGAAGTATGTGGAAAGATGTTTAACTTGTTTGAAAGTGAAAGCCGAGCACCAAAAGCCTTACGGAAAAGTCCAACCTTTAGACATTCCAGTTTGGAAGTGGGAGAAGATTACTATGGATTTTATCACGAAATTGCCAAAGACGAAAAAGAAGAACGATACCATTTGGGTAGTAGTCGATCGTTTGACTAAGAGTGCGCATTTTATTCCAATTAGGGAGAATATGCATGTTCATAAGTTAGCGAAGGTCTATGTTAATGAGATAGTCGCGCGTCATGGGGTACCTATTTCCATAGTTTCTGATAGAGATGGGCGGTTCACTTCAAATTTTTGGCAAGATTTCCAAGAAGAGTTAGGTACGAAACTTCATATGAGCACGGCTTTTCATCCTCAAACCGATGGGCAGAGCGAGAGGACGATTCAAACATTAGAAGATATGCTTCGAGCTTGCATGATTGATTTCGGAGGAAATTGGGACGACCATTTACACCTAGTTGAATACGCCTACAATAATAGTTATCATGCTAGTATAGGTATGCCACCCTATGAGATGCTATATGGAAGAAAGTGTAGGACGCCCGTATGTTGGGAAGAAGTGGGAAGGAGAGAATTGGCTAGCACGGATATAGTGTTGGCAACGACGGAAAAGGTTGAGATGATTCGAGCAAGACTTAAGGCGGCACAAGATAGGTGGAAAAGTTATGCCGATAATCGAAGAAGGCCAATAGAATTCGAGGTAGGTGACATGGTTATGCTAAAAGTTTCTCCGTGGAAGGGCGTTTTTAGGTTTAAAAACAAAGGGAAATTAAGTCCACGGTTTATAGGGCCATTTAAAATCTTGAAACGTGTTGGTGAGGTAGCCTATGTGTTAGAATTGCCCGAAGAAATGAGAGGTATTCATAATACCTTCCATGTGTCGTACTTGAGGAAATGTTTAGCGGATGAGGCTAGTGTGGTCACCTTAGATGATATCGAAATTGATCCGGAATTGATTTCACAAAAGGATGAGCCGAAAGCGATTTTAGGAAGGAAAGTGAGGCAACTTCGAAACAAAGAAATTCCATTAGTGAAAGTGCAATGGAGACATCGTAAAGGTACAAGCATTAGATAGGAGCTAGAGGAGAAGATGAGGAATGAGTATCCTCATTTATTTCAAGCGTAGATTTCGAGGAAGAAATCTTATTTTAAGGAGGGGAGAATTGTTACACCCGTATCCCGATAAGGTACTAGTTATATAAATAATATGTATTGTATATTATTAGTTTTGTGATATATGTTAGCTAAATAAATAAAGGAGAGTGGCAAGTTAGAAAGAATGAAACTAGAAGGGTTAAGATTGCCAATTGGGCAAAGTCCATTAATTAAATATACTAGTCTAGATTATTTTAGAAATGTCCAGGACTTTCTTTTGGCCATTGTGAAGATCGGCTCATAAGAGAAAAGAGGAGGGAAGCTTATTTGTTATCATTCAAGCTATATTGATCATTTTCAAGTAATTCCAATACTTTAGGAAGCTTTAATTTGCATTTCCCATCAAGTAAGTGTTCTTCCCCAAATTGTAAAATTAGGGTTCATGTTTGATCATAATGATCAAGTGTTGATAAATCATGATTAGCTAGTTAATTAGTCTCTAATTTGAGATGGTTGTGTTATAGGAAGCAAGTAATAAGTGGGGAAGCTATTGTTAGTGTGATTGAGCTTAAGAATCAATGTAAGTACATTGGTTATAACATGTCTTGTTTAGCTTTATCATATTTTGGTATGATAATGTTTATTGTGTTAGCTTTATCATGTTTGTTTACATGATAATGGTGAAGTATAGGGTATAGGGTGCGTTAGCTAGTATGGATCCATTCTAGATGTAGCTTAGTTAGTCGTTAGGCTAACTATGGGATGAGGTTCAACCTTACGGGTTGATCGTGTTTAGGTCGACTATGTCGATGCGAGGTAAGTGCCCCTATATCGCTAGCTTAACTAGTGGTTAGACTAGTTATGGTTATATATATAATGTTAGCTTGTTATACCATGTACTTACTAAGCGTTTTGCTTACGTGTTTAGTTGTGATATTTTTCTTGATAGGTGTTGAAGGACCGAGCAAAGGTAAGGAAAAGGTGTAAATGATTATGTAGTAGAAGACCATTTTCTTTTGGACCAAGCGTGTTGAAGTTGGAAGCCCCCGACGTGTCTTTTCGTGTTTTGGGTATATTTCCTTTCATATGGTCATTTTGGTAGTCAATGGTCATTTTCTATGTTAGTTCAAGAGTCAAGTTATGTACATGTCAAGAAGTCCATATGCTACATGGTTATAATGGTAGTAAAGAGGGTGATTGGCATTTAGCCAATCTCACCCATTTTGGGAAGTTATGGGTCATGTCAATGTACCAACACTCTTTTAATATGTTAGGAATGTTATGTTGTGAAGAAGTCAAATTGGATATCTATAGTTTGTGCATTTATGTATAAAATGTGTTTTTGAAAGATTGTTTAAGGGGATGTTTGGTATAAGCTAGTTCTTACCCATTTTGGTTATTGATCGGGTCATGGACACTTGAGACAGGTTGAGTATGATAAGTTATAGGTTTGGGTTGGATATGGTGGGTAAATGAAGTGGTCTAAGTGGTTTTGGGTGTCAATGGGTCGAAATGAGTTTTATGCATAACCCGTCAAATTTTAAGGTACTATTTTGGGTGGTCAAACGGGTAATGTTTTTGTATGAAAATGATCTTATCGATATACTAAAGAATTCTGAAAAGTTTGGTCAAGTTTCGAGTCCGGGAGGTAGGGTTTCTGAGCGGGCCTGGTGAAACTGCAGTTTTGTTCTTGATGGCCTTCTTGACGCCGTCACCCTTTAAACTCCAAAAATTCTCTGGCCTATCAAGGCTTGATGGTGAAATTGCAGTTTTGTTCTTGATGGCCTTCTTGACGCCGTCACCCTTTAAACTCCAAAAAAATTCGTCTGGCCTATCAAGGCTTGACGCTGTCAGGCTTGGGCTTGACGCTGTCAGAGCCGACTGTGCAGATTTTTGGCAGTTTTCGAAAAATCGTATCTTTTGATTCGTAAGTCGAAACGGGTCGTGTGACCTATCTTTTCGAAGCTAATCGAGTCTACTTTCATCTAAAAATAGCCTCAATGGCTGAATGTGTACCAATTTTTGTCAGTTTGTAAAAGAGTAACCGGATGTCAGTTTCTGGGTGTGTTTTTGCGAAAAAATTTCACGTTTTTGGTCGTTTTTGGTCACGGGGTGTTACATGAACACATAATCTAAAGTATTATATGAAATTATGTATGAACATTATAAAATAAAATATGGCACGTTTAAGATGTCTCTATAGGCCAAAATTAATTAAATTATGTACACAACATTTTGGAAGATAAGTATAAGATATTTTGGCTAAATTGGAAGGTTACTAATCACCATTTATTCACCCCCTTATTTTCGGTTTTCTCTTCCCATTTGTTTTCTAAAACTGATTATCCCATGAATCTCTCCAAGAACCCTAAACTTTTTCTCTCTACATCATATTGTACGGCAAGGAAGAAAAACCAAAACAAAACCCTAAAATCCTAGTTCTATTCGACATCAAGAAGAGAAGAGGAAGAGAAGATCTCGATCATGGTGTTCTTAATCAATTCGTATACATCCACAAAGGTAATCAAATACACTCCATTTTAATCCAATCGAATTGTTGATAAAAAAAAAAAAAAAAAAAAAAAAAAAAAAAAAAAAAAAAAAAAAAAAAACCTAATCGATCCATATCTATTTTCTTGCATTCGATCTTGAAAGGAGAAGAGAAGGTGTGGTGATTTGTTCGACCTAGAAATCTTTGTGTTCTTGTTCCTATTCGATCTAACCTAAGAGGTAATCTTAAAACTTCGATCTATAATAATAATTTCGGATTAATATGTGTCTATATGATTAATTATGTTATGGAAATCGGATTTATAGATACCAACTAATCGATCAGAAATTTTATGCTAACTCAACGAATTTTAAACCAATGATATGAATATGAATTTTAGTGGTTCTTTAGTCTAAAACTGAATTCAATGAAATAGTAATCAAATAAAATTTGTTTGGTGATTTTTAGAGGTCTAGAAGGCAACCGTTTGATTTTTAGAAATTCATGTGTCAAAACTGTATTTCGGGTTATGAAAATTCAGTCGTGGTTCTTGATTTTTAATTTAATATCTATAAAGAATTAAGACTTGAAATTTTTACAGGATGAAATTTGGTATTTAAGCTACTTTGTGTAATTTTTGTAGATTTTTCTGAGATGTTTAACCTGGGTAAATAATTACATACTTTCGGGGTGTTCCATCAGATCCAATTCGGGTACATGTTGTGAATGTCGATTTTTAGTTGGTACTTGCACTACTCAATAAAATCTGGAAAAACTATGTAAAATACTTAAGACATATAGGTATATCTGGGTAAAATTATAGAATTTCATGAGCTCGTTTAAGGTGTGTAAAAATTAGCTAAAGTCGGGTCTGATTTCAATGGTTATGCTGAATTTAAGTAGTTAATTGTTTTAAACACTTATAAGCTTATTTGCTTAACTTTTAGAACTTAAACAAGCTAATGGTCATCTTAAAAGTATTTAACATATGTTTAGATTAATTATCATATTAACCTTTGACTTTGGCATAATTACAATAGTAACCCTAATCTTTGAATAATGATATTATGAAACCTAAACTATATGAATTAAACCCTAAAACTGCTAATTCAGAAAATATGACTTAATTATGACCTAATTGAATGTATGAAACCCTAATTGGAATTTAATTACTTTAAATGATCAATTAAAATGACTTGTGTAATTAGAAACCCTAATATCACACTTACTTAATTTGGAAACCCTATTTTGACTTGTAAAACCCTAAATTGTGAAATAACATCATTTTATAAGTATATTAATGTATGAAACTCAATTTTGACATTAATAACTATTTAAACCTTTTTAAATATTATTTACTATTTTAGAAACCCTAAATTGCTTTTAAACCTAAATATGGAAACTTACTATTTTTGGAAAGTTACTAAATATGGAAACTTACTATTTTTGGAAAGTTACTAAATATGGAAAGTTACTAAATATGGAAAGTTACTATTTTTGGAAAGTTACCAAATATGTAAAGTTACTAAATATGGAAAGTTACTATTTATGGAAAGTTACTAATTATGGGAAATATGGAAAGTTACTTAAAATGGAAAGAAAACTAAAATGAAACCCTTATGATTATGAGACTATGAAACTTATAAATAAACTTATGATTAATGTAGATCGGGTGAAGAAGGAGTGATCATCTACTTTCATTCATCTATTTGCTTTGATTTGTGTGCTTTGATAAGGTACAGATATTCTTTCCCTTTTCAGTAGGGACATTTCTATCGATCCTATGCCTGATATGATTCCCTTATTTGACTCATGACTTTCATTGTATGATTGTCATTCTTATTGATTCATTCTGACATTTATTTAAATGTCTCTGCTATGCTATGCTTATGTTTTGCCATGCTTATTGAGTTACTATCTTGTTTCTCTTGCCATGCTAGATTATTATTTGTTGTATGCTATGATAGATCTGTGCCTGAGCTAACCTAGTTGTGGAGGTACCATGACCATGTCTTTGATGGCACCTTAGGCATGACACTCCCGTAGAGGTGTGATAGATCTACGGCGTTCCCCCCCTATGTTATGATTTTGTGTACACTATTGGCCAACTTTATATATGTGTGACCAGTCTAGTACTGACATACATACTTATGTTAGGGAGCGTATGGATGCATCCTAGGTTTTATGTTTATATGATTATGGTGACCAGGTGGTGTGTGCCTTACACTCCTTCTCACACTTTTATTACTTAGAGGTCTCCCCTCTTCGTATACTTGTATTGCTTTAGTATGATTTGACGGATTATGATATGTAGTTCTTATGGCACATCCTTATATGAACTTTTCCTTATTTCATTATTCTCTTGATTCATTTCTTATTCAGTTCTCATGCACTCTTGATTCTTAGTTCTCTTTAAAATTTATATGACTTTCATGATTATACTTTCCGTTTTATATTCTTATTCCTTCGTTGCTTATGCTTAGTTACCGTTATGTTATGTTATACATATCTGTTCACTGGGATTTTTAAGCTCAGCCGCATTTCTTTTCCTGTGGCAGGTTTTAGTTGGAAGCTGGGTTATGAGTGGAGAGTACTTTGGACTTAGAAGACTATACCTTGATAGCTATTCTGGATTAGAGATGACTAGAAGTGATTTTTTTTTTTTTTTTTTTTTGACTTAGTATTTATTGTAATTCACATTTGTAACCTTGTATTGCAGATTTTCCCTTTGTAACCTTGAAATTCTTTTGTATTAGTTAAGTCATATGCTTGTGTTTGCTTTGATATGTCACCATAACGTAATACTTCTACCCTTATCGGGTTGGGGTGTTACAGAACTTCTTGTGGAACCTGAAAGTCTGGGTCCTCCACTTGAAGTTGTTCCCTTTCGCAGATCTGTAAGGACTGTGAAAGCACCTGAACGTCTATGTCTTAACGTAGAAGTTGAGGAAACTATATTAGGAGATCTTAGAGAACCTGCTAATTATGGTGCTGCCATGAATGATCCTGAAAAAGACAAATGGCAAATTGCTATGAATGGGGAAATGAAATCCATAAGAGATAATGAAGTCTGGATTGAAGTAGACCTTCCTCCCAATGCCAAGGTAGTTGGAAGTAAGTGGCTCTTCAAGAAGAAAACTGACATGGATGGCAATGTACACACCTATAAGGCCCGTTTGGTAGCTAAAGGCTTTACTCAAACTTATGGTGTTGACTACGAGGAGACCTTTTCTCCTCGAGCTGACATAAGGGCCATTAGGATTCTCATAGCTATAGCTGCATACTATGACTATGAGATTTGGCAAATGGATGTCAAAATTGCCTTCTTAAATGGTTGCCTAGATGAAGACATCTATATGGCGCAGTCTGAGGGGTTTGTGAATCCAGAATTCCCAAACCGTGTATGCAAACTTCAAAGGTCCATTTATGGATTGAAGCAAGCATCACGACAATGAAATAAGAGATTTGATGAAGAAATCAAAAGGTTTGGGTTTACTCATAATCTGGATGAGCCATATGTATATCACAAAGCTAGTGGGAGTGATGTTATTTTCCTTATCCTATATGTTGATGACATATTAATCATGGGTAAAAATATTCCAAGATTAAAAGAGGTTAAAGCCTATCTTGAGAAATGTTTTTCCATGAAGGATTTAGGAGAAGCAGCATACATTCTGGGAATCAATATTTATAGAGATAGATCAAAGCGGTTGATTGGATTAAGCCAAAGTTCTTACATTGATAAAATATTGAAGAGATTCAATATGCAAAATTCAAAGAAGGGATATTTGCCAATGCAAGAGAATCATGGGTTAAGTAGCAAAGCATGTGCTTGAACACCTGCAGAGGTGACACGCATGAAGAAAGTCCCTTATGCTTCGGCTGTGGGATCTATTATGAATGCGGTGAGATGCACAAGGCCTGATGTGGCGTTTGCTCAAAATATAACCGATCGATATCGACAGAATCCAGGTGAACTCCACCAGACTGCTGTTAAACATATTCTCAAGTACTTAAAGGCTACAAGAGATATGTTTTTAGTATATGGGGGAAATCCAGAAGCAGAAATTGGTGTTACATGTTACTGCGATGCTTCCTGAAAATGTGATAAAGATGATACGAAGTCTCAGACGGGTTATGTCTTTGTCATTAATGGAGGAGCTGTGGATTGGAGGAGCAAGAAGCAGAGTACCATAGCGATGTCTGCAACAGAAAGTGAGTACATAGCTGCTTCAGAAGCTGCAATGGAAGTCGTCTGGATTAGGAAGTTCATTTCAGGGCTTAGAGTTATGCCCTCGATTGAAAACCCTATAAAGATGTATTGTGACAATTCAGCTGCAATTACATTTGCCAATGAACCTGGAATCATGAAAGGCACCAAACATTTCCTGATTAAATATCACTATGTTCGAGAACAAGTCGAGATAGGTGAAATCGAGTTACTCAAAGTTCACACAGATAATAACCTAGTTGATCCTTTAACGAATGCTTTACCTGGTGGAAAGCTTTATCAACATGCTGAAGGCATAGGACTTCATTTAGCTAGTAGTTTCATGCCCATCTGTGATTAGTGTTTGGATAAAAGGATGTTATGAACAATTATTATTTTAATGAAATAAAATATTTGTTATGTTTGATTATCATTTTATTAATAATCTATCCTGTATTTGCATGTTTAATCCATGAATAATTTAGTTATTCTAATTTGTCCGTTGTCAATTAATGATATGGGAATATTATTAAATTAAGACAAATCTGAGTATTGGTAGAATATACTTGGAAGTATATTGATGCGGTGACATGCCAATTTCACATGATATTCAATGAATTGAATATAGGACTTATACCAACTAAATGAGTTTACTTTATGGATCTTGTCATCAAGTAAATCATGAATATAGTTATCCTCAGACTTGAGATACCAGATAACTGTCATGGATGTAGTGCATTTCTGTAAAGCAATTTACCGCTATACGTTACTGGTAGCTATAAGGATTGTTTTCAAGAGTGTTGCAAAGTTCATGGGTTATGCTTGCAGTCAAGAGGGAATTTGTTCCTTCAAATTTGTTTTGAAGTTTAATACTGCTGGGCCCCTCGTAGGGTTGACAAGATGTTTGCGTGGCTACGCCCAAGATCTATCTGGAATACGTTCAGACGATTTGGTAATCTCGTTCAATCAGAAACAACGAGAAACAGAATGGTTAATTAAAGAATGACTAACATCCATATCTTTATTAACGTGGTATTAGTAACAAAATGATAAGTATGATGATGAATCATCGAATGGATTTTCCAGGAGACCACCCTCGAGTTGTACTAGGGGCATTGGCGTGTTGCTAGACGCTAACCAATGTCATTACACTATTAATAGATGTCTAAGTGGGAGCTGTTAGGTTTGTGGACAAAATATTAATACGTGTATGTCTAGATTCGAACTCAAGACCACGGGATTGCACACTTTACGTATGAAGAATTAATGGATAATAATTAATATATAAAACGTTATATATTTAATTATTAAAACACAAAATAACGACTAACGGACGTTAAGTAGTTAACGACAATTGACTAACGACCGTTAGAGATTAAGTAAAGAACTAAGAGTGAAAATAGAAGTCAGAAAAAGTTCCGGAAGCCCCTAGGGGCTGTTTAGGCCGATCGAATGGGTTGGGTTGAAACCCAATCTCATTCCAACTTGTCTTACAAGTCTCCTAAACTATATAAACAAGGCTTAGGGTTATTTGTTATATATCTCTTGTGCACTTGCTATAACCCTAAGTCTTTTCTTCTTCTTTTCCTTGCTTGGCCGATCGATCAAACACCCTTAAGGGCCGATTGGTTTTGGTTTTTTCCCAAACCAAAATTGTTTGGTTTAATTTGTGTTTAATTACTAGCATAAACATTAATTTGGTTATAGTACGTGTGTACAAGAACGTGGTATTAACTTATTATAGCTAATATCTTGGATTGAATTACAAAACGGTAAGGGGTAACTCGTTAATCCAATTCTTGACATTGATTGAAGAAGATTTGAAGTTGATTCTTGTTTTGCTAGAATCAAAGGTACGTTTACTTTATTATTCGGTTAATTCTTATGTGTTAAAATAGATCCTACGCTTCTGCATGTGTATGATGATTATATGTTTAATAAATGAACTTGTCATGTTTATTAAATTCTAACACAAACAATATACTTTTTACCTTTATATATGTTTTCTTTCTATGCTGATAACATAAAATAATGTCATATTTTGAGTATCATTATCTCACGTTTATTGCTCATTATTATTGCATTTACTTAAAATTTGGTACTTAAATTGCTTTGTACTTACATTTTAGGCTTAAAAATAAGCATTGAACGGAAAGACTCGAAAATGTGCAAGTAATGATGCAAGATGATGAAACCAAGATTGGATGACGAATCAAGGAGAGAAGGGCATGAAAAGTCTAAGTACATTGGAGGATAAATATGGAGAAATACTCGAGGAATGATAAACTTGTTATTAGAAGTTTACTGTGAAAGGCCCGTAAAAGAATCAGTTGAAGAAACGAAGCCAAATTATGATATCAAGTTTATTTGATGTCCTTAAAAGATGCTTTAGTATTTTAGCTATGACTTGTTCGTCCAAATTCCGATTTACGTTGTTCAAAAGACCATGGAAAGGGTAAAAGCAATGTTTTAAAACCCGGGTCAACCTGACCGGTTAGGAGACCGAGCCGGATGTGGCCGAGTTTTTGCTTATTTGATAACCGGATTGAACTGACGATTTTTCAATGACCTAGGTTGACCCGGTTTGATAAACTCAGTTGGGTCATGTCTATTGTTATTTTTTTTTTTTCTTTTTTTTAAACAACAAAAACTTTTCTTTCATCTCAAACTAACAAAACTCTTTTCTCATTTCATTTTCACTAAACTCAAAATTTGTTAGGTTAAGTTCTATATTTGTATGGACAAACATATTATGATTTGGAAAGTTTATAATTAAATACTTAAATTGAAAAGTTAAAGTTGAGGTGACTGATGTGGTTAAGTTTTGATGAAAAAATAAATTAGAGTTATAAACTAACGTTGGTATTATATTTGCTTAATATAAAAAGTTCACTGATAAAGATAGGATTCTAAAAACACCTTAGAGTTATCTCATTTTTATAAACTAAAACTATAAATCTGGTGTAAATTAGAACTATAAAATGATTTATTTATTTATTTTGCAATTTTTTTGTATTGTAGATATGAAAATTAAAGACTAAAACTCAATAGAGTTATATCTTTTTTATCGGTTCATTTGAATGTAAGATCGAAATTGGACAAATACCTATTAAAAATGTTATGAAACTATACATATGTATAGGACCGGTTCGACCATGCGGTTGAACTGGTTGAACCGGTGACCCGGCGACTCAATCGGGTCAATAAAAAACTCGGGTTTTAAAACATCGGTAAAAGAAGATCTGCATTCAGGAAGTGATTATGACGTAACAATATCTAGTGTTACGCCGTAACAACAGTCGGTTAGGAAAATGTTCTATATAAACAAACCTTCTTCAAAAGGTGAAGAACGGTGGGATCACCCTGGTCCATGCATCCTAAGGATGCCAACCGGACATTCTCCAAGGACCCGGCCCCAGGCAATGAGCACCTGTCCCAGTGACTGTACTTATCAGAAGGTGGGCTTTGAACCCTGGCCATTTTCTTCAATAGGCCCCTCGTTGACCAGTCAATCTGAGCATTTGCAGGGGGATGGTACCATTGAGAACCGGACAAGGGGGACTCGAACCCAGGTCTATTGACTCGTGCACGAGGGCTCCACCCATTCAAAACCCCAACTCCCCTAATCGGTTTTCAGAGCTACCCTAGGTCTTTTCTATCACCGTTGAAGATGCAAAAGAGCTGAGGTCTTTATCATTCATAAACAATAGAATCATTCAGTTTGATTATTGTTTTCATTATGAATACTTTTAGCTTATCGAATTTGTATTCTTTTGTTATCATGATTGTTATTGAAGGCTAAAACCTTAGTGTTTGTCTAGTTATGATTTTTTTTTTAAGTTAATGACATAATTTATTTAGTTTAATTGATTCTTTTATTGGATTATTTATGTGCTTGTTGAATAATCCTTGCGTCTTAGTGTTTACTAGGCTTAACCCATTGATAATAATTAATTAGTAGGATATAAAACTGAAAGTTAATAGCTTGATTCATGAACATATGTCCAATACCAATTCGTGGTTAGAGGTATTGCAGTTATCCTAGCTTGGTTAAACTCAATAGACTATAAGGTTCAAGTTAATGAAGCTAAATGAGTATTTACAAAGTAGTTAAGTGTTATTAGATCACTAACATTACAAGCAAGTCACATAGGTTAGTTGGCGGATGTAATGAATAAACTATAACTAGATAACATCCACTACCGTCGAGTTAGAAGGTTATAGAGCATATGTATAAGTTATAGCGACCATTACTAGATTTAAGGTTTTTAAGATCGGGATCATACCCTGGATCGTTTTTGTCTTTGCAAGATCATGATCGTAAGATCGGATCGGGATCTTAAAATACTACAATAATATCATTTTCTTAACAGTTTTTGTAATATTATTCAGGGGGTGCTTGGTTGGGGGTATTGGGGGGGTAGGGAATGTGAAAGACAATGAATAAACATGCCTCGTTAGGAGTAAGGAATGCATTCATTACTTATTAGTAGGTATCAATGATGAGTTGGTCCAGTGGTAGGATCTTGGCTTGGTGACCGTGAGGTCTCAAGTTCAAACCCCACTCAGGCCATCTTTGAGATATTAGGAAGTCCCTCTATGAGGGCTTGGCTTAGGAATACTCAGGTCAAGTCTGAAGGGGCAGGGTTTACCCCTATTAATCGTCGTGCCTTCGGGCGGATTAGTAGGGGGTTCTCCCCCCATTGGTTATTTGAACAAGGCTTTCCACTTCGAGGGATGTTAGGAATATAAATATTCAGTTGAAGACTCGGTCACCCCGAGTACTTAGTAGCACATCATAGCTCGTAGGATCATTAGTAATATTATTAGTAGTTTAGTTATTATTAATATTGTGGAGTGGGTCGGGGCTTTCCCCACTGTCAGCTCACTCCACAGCCCGCTAGGGGCATATTATGTAGTAAGTATAAATACCCCTTCCCTTGCAAGGGAAGGGTTGGACCTTTTCAATCTAATATTACACAAGTTCCTTTCTCTCACTAAAAGGCTCCCATTTCTCTCTCTAAAACATCTTCCATTCGATCCAAACAAGCCACAAGCTAGTGATTCATGCATTGTGAATACCCTACAATTGGTATCAAGAGCCATGGTTAGGTCCATGAGAGTTGGTATTTACGAATTTGTGTAGTTTGTGAGGTGTTTATACCTGGGTCGATTTGTAGTTTTCAAGATTTTCTTGTTCGGTTTGATTAGTTGCATACGGTTCATTTTGTGTTTTGTTTAGTGATTAGAGGTTGTTTTATATTGTATTTGTGTAGTTCTTTAGGTTTTTTCTTGGTTAGATTTGTAGTTTTTAAGTTTTTTGTTCGGTTTGATTAAGTAGCATAAATTTCATTTTTGTACTTTGTTTAGTGATTAAAAGTTGGTTTACTTTGTACTTTCTAGCTTAAGAACAGTATTAGAGTGGTATTTAGTGTTTGGATTCACAGATCTAAGAACGGTGTGGTGATTTTGGGAAAATTCGTGGGTATTAGTTGAGTTGTTCTTGGCAGCGGTTTGTCTACTTTGGACGAATTATTGGACTCGGTTTGTGTCAATTCTTGGATACGGTTTGTCCTATTACTCGTTTAGGCAAAAGGACAAAAGGCAGTGAAAGTGACGTGCCTGGGAGTTTGTGTCTACTCGGTTTGTCCCTGCTGCGCGTACTCGGTTTGTCCCTGCTGTGCGTACTCGGTTTGTGTAGACTCGGTTTGTCTCTGAGAAATTTACTCGGTTTGTCCCAGCTGCGTGTACTCGGTTTGTGTAGACTCGGTTTGTCCCAGCTGTGTGTACTCGGTTTGTGTAGACTCGGTTTGTCTCTGAGGAGTCTACTCGGTTTGTGTCTACTCGGTTTGTCTCTGCAGTGTGTACTCGGTTTGTATCAATGCGGTTTGTCTCTGCAGCGTGAACTCGGTTTGTGTATACGCGGTTTGTCTCTGAGGAGTATACTCGGTTTGTGTCTACTCGGTTTGTCTCTACAGCGTGTATACGGTTTGTGTATACGCGGTTTGTGTCTACTCGGTTTGTCTCTGCAGTGTGTACTCGGTTTGTGTCTACTTGAGTTGTCTCTGCAGCGTGAACTCGGTTTGTGTATACGCGGTTTGTCTCTGAGGAGTATACTCGGTTTGTGTCTACGCGGTTTGTCTCTACAGCGTGTATACGGTTTGTCTCTAAGACGTGCATGCGGTTTGTGTCCACAAAGGTGCTATTTTTACGTCAAAACTTCAAACGGCCATAATTTTTGAACCGTAACTCCGTTTTCAGCGAAACACCTGTCAAAACGACCGTGAGACCGAGGAGAAGGACACGTTGAATTAATTTATTCATTCAACCCAACTTTCGAAGCCTGAAATCGCTCCAGAATGAAGTTATTGAGTTTTTAAGTTTTTCAGACCAAAATTTTGCCATAATAACTTGCAACAACCATACCAATCAGATCAACAAGTCTACCAGACCTTCATCATAACACATATCAAGCATCATTCCACGGATCATTCTTGATTTTTGTAAAATCCCGCGAAAGAATCTATTTCTCGGTTTAAATCATAGAATTGTAAGATCCCGTGCACGGTTACATCATGTCTACTACTTCAGATTCCTTAATATCTGAGGTACTCAAGTTGTACGACACATATGATGACCAAATGATTTCCAATTCTGGACAACAAATGTACGTGTGTGATTCTGATAACACTAATGTGGAATCTTCGTGCCCGAAATCACAAGAGAAAGAGCTTCATCAGTCACTTATGTTGTTTAATGCAAAGGAAAGTCGCATCGAATGTTTTCGTCTACTTCATTCACATCTCAAGGTTCTGTTTGATAAATCTGAATACGTGATGGGTTACACACGGGCTTTCACAGCACTCTTTGGTCAAGATGTTCATGATTTCACAGTCGAAATGACTCTATATTTAGATCAACTTGAACAACAACTTGACAAAGAAGAATTCTCTGAAGCAAGATCCGGAGCAGCTTTCAGTGTGATCAATAACCAACTCCAGGTGTTCATTGACTCGCAATACACTGAGGACTATGACTATGACAGTCAGATGACAAAAGGGTGTTTTGCTAATTACACTGGATTCGAGGTTGACGTGTTCAGAGTTACATTACTACAATTGATGAGTAATGTTAATGGGTTTATTGATGAAAGGGCTAAACAAATGGGGAATGGAACAAGATCTGACAAGCTTGATGATGGTGATAGCACAGGAGGTGATTTCACATTATGTGAGAATGCAGCCTACGTACCTGAAAATCACCAAGCACAATCTGCTGTGGTACATCTGTCTTATCTAGATAATGCTCTTTCTAATGAACAACAACATACTGAGCATCTTAAACTTACTTATGACACATATCTGTTGGAAAAGACTGATAGCAATATTACCTCTGATTCAACAAATATGAGTCATAAGGGGGGAGAAATTGATCAGGATGCTGAACATGAACATGATAATACGTCGAGTTCTTTGCCTACGGCTGAGTTTTTCAAATCAAATGATATGGTTGAAAAAGAAGTTTATAATGAACTTTCAAAAAGATTTTTACAGCTTGAAAAACATTGTATTGATCTTGAAATCTCAATGCAACAAAAGAAAGAAAGTCTTCAAAATAAACTACCATGTAGAAACCCGGAATTTCCTGAATTTCATGAATTTTTTATGATAAATGATTTGAAAGCTCAGCTAGAAGCCAAAAACTTAACGATCAAAAACCTGAAAAACAGATTGGCTGAGATGCGTGACATATGTAATGAAGTTAAGACTAAACATGACAATGATGTTATTGCAACAAATAATGCAAAATTAGATCATAAAGTGACTGAATTGTTTAAGGAAAATGAGTCTTTGAAAATTCATTGCAAAGAACTGAGTGATACAATCAAAGAATCGAAAACTAAGAATGTAGAGCAAATTACCTCTTTGATTGCCAAAAATGATGAATTCAAGGCTCAACTTCAGGAAAAGGGTTTTGCGATTGCATCATTGAAAAACGAATTGAGAAAATTGAATGGAAATGGTGTGAACACTAAGTTTGCAAAACCATCAATCTTGGGGAAACCACCACTTAGGAACCAATCAGTTGTTAGACAACTGACAGCGTTTAGATCTGAACGGTTAAATGTTTCAAAAACACGGTTTGCCTCCCAAGTTGATGCGGAAAAAGTTTTGTCAAAACCAGTCACTTCACAGTCTAGACCTAGTGAAAAGGAATATGCTGTTGCAAAACCACATCACATGAGTGCATCTAGTTCTTCTAGGATTAGTTCAACGCGTGTGTCACTTATGACATCAAAGGAACATGTTAGACATAAAGACATTGTTCAAAATCAAAACCTAGAGGATGCTAAGAAAAACACACATGAAAAGACTAGGAATTTGCCTGTTCTTAAGAGTAGTTGCGTGCCAACTAATACGATTCCCATAGCTGACCACTCTAAGAAACCTAGATCTTTCTCTGACTCCAAACACTTAGTTTGCTCAACTTGTCAGAAATGTGTCTTTAATGCAACCCATGATGAGTGTATAACGAAACTCCTGAAGAAAGTGAATGATCGTGCCAAGGTTCAGACCTCTAAGACTAGAAACTACAACAAGCCCGTAGAACCAAAGAGGTATACTCAGAAACCTGGTAGGCAGATTGCTGTAGGACAAAGGTCTTCTATAAACAAGACTTCCACTGTACATGAGAAACATGACACTCCTAGATCTTGCCTTAGGTGGATACCAACGGGTAGAATCTTTAAGATTGTTGGTCTTAGATGGATGCCTATTCAAAAGATGTTCACTAAGTGCGAATCTATGTTCACTGAGTGCAGAACCAAGGTTGACAGTGAAACCCCAAATGGTTTAAATGTTGATATCACTAACCCATATAAATGCAAACAAACTCTTAATGTCAATGCAGGAAGTCTTCACTTAAGTGCAGGTACATCGTCCCTTTGTACTAAGGAAAGACTCAGAGTTTGGGTGCCGAAAAGAGTGATATCTCATGATGTAGGGGTTCAAACAATTCAAGCTTGATGAACATCAACGACAAGGACGTCTGTTCAAATCAGTTCAGGCCTCGTTCTTCAATCAACTATGACGTTTGAACAATGCAGTTCAAGCCTCGGTCTCAATGTTTTCATAATGGCGTCTGCTGACATCTCTTCAGGCCCCGTTCATCAAAGAAAAGAAAGGCGTACGCTTGAGTGCGCTTTATCTTCGAAAGAAGAGGAATCTTCTCATTTATGACCATTCTCATCAAGCTTCATGTTCTTCAAATGCTCATTCAGTCACCAAAGGGGATAAACGTACATTGGAGTATATTCTTATTCATTTGCTCTATCAAAAATGGCAGTTGGTCGTCATATGCAATTTTTGAAGGGGAGAAGGGTGAATAAACTACATGGTGATTGAGATTTGCGAAATGGTCATACGACTCTTCTTGTTTCTGACTATTCTCATTAAGAGGCTTCATACTTGCTCCATGCTCGTTCAGACATCCAGTGAATCTACTTCCATCACAGATTGGACATTTATTCATTCGATCAAAAATGGCAACTTCGAATGCAATTTTTGAGGGGGAGAAGTGTGAACAGTGGATCAACCTCATATGCACTTGTTCAATCAAAAATGGCATCCTCGTATGCAATCTTTGAGGGGGAGAAGTGTGAACAGTGGACCAACCTCATATGCACTTGTTCAATCAAAGATGGCATCCTCGTATGCAATCTTTGAGGGGGAGATGTGTGAACAAGTGATTCGATGTACATTTGGTTGTTGGTTCACTCACTTGAGCTGGGCATCTAATTGTGACCATGGAGTTGATTAGGTATCACTTATTCGAGATTGAAGTTGACTTCCTTAAAGGCGTGATTTTATGCTATCTTGAAGTCGGGGTTGGTTCGATGCATGACTTTCTATGATAACTTGCTCATGCTTAAGATTTAAGTTGAAGACTTAGGTTATCTAGTTACCAGTAGTCGGGGTAACTATCACTTAAAGGAGTTACGTTATAGTACTCAGTGTCACACGCCGTTGTCGTTGTGGATAATCATAAGAGGTGTTAATGTCTCATACCTTGGTTGGGTATTGAGTACTTAGAGATTTGCTTGGAGCACTAATTCTCTACACCGTTCTTCCAACATTAGTGCAAGCGTAAGTCACAAGAATGGGGAATTCTATCTTCAGGCTCAAGTTTGGTATATCGGGTTTGCTCCATCAGTTATCTCATCATAAGGCCTACTTGAGGGTTGATAAAGATAGTCAGAGACGGTTTCGGCAGCGGTTAATTCTCACTTGATCTACTTGAGCCTAAGTTGTTCTTCTCACAAGATTTCAAGAATATGTTCGTAAAATGTGTTGCTGATTCTGAGGTATCAAAACCAGCAAGGGGGAAGGAGACATACATCTGAATGCACAATGAGTACACATGATGGGCTTTATACTTATTCTCAATTGAAGATTATTCCGGGAAGACAAATGTCATAACCGCAGAGAAAATCAGTGTTCTAACTCGTTCTTTCTGGTGTGTCATTCCAACTAAGTGTGGGAAGAGAATGTCAGTTTCTGATGATAAAAGAGGTACACAATTGTATGATGGTTCCTATGGTTAGTCGGTATCCTACTGAAGGAAATGTGTACATCCGGTACTCAGTAGCTATTATGGTACTGTCTTGGTGTTATCATGTCGACTACATACGGGATAAATTGCTTACACTCAGGACTTAGCTGAATTTGGTGTAACAATTCTCATCTGCAATGTCCTGAAAGAAGATAAGGGGATTTTCGGGTCTTAATTGATCTTGATGATGTATTGTCGACTTCATTAATGGGATTGAGTGTGTACTTCGGGTTTTTGGGCTTCATATATCGAGACTGGCTGCATCTCTTCAACTACTTGGGGGAAAGTGGTCTCTGGATACTTTTAGTAGGCATTTCTTCAGTCTTCAGCGGGAAGAAATGTGAGAAGAATTATTCAAATGTGAGATGATTCGTTGCTGATCTATTTGAGGATCCCCGAACGGAGAATCACGATGATTATTCTTAAAAGGGAGCAGCAATACTTAATGTGGTTTGCTACGGTTTCCGCTGTACGCTTACCTTATGTAAGCTTGAAAGAGAGCTTAGAATCTGCTCAGTATGAAGATTGTCGGTTTGGGGGGAAGCTATCAAAGCTGTACATTGGGAAGGCTCAAGTTCCGTCGTCTGTTCAGGAGCCTCGTAAGCTTTGGTGGTGAAAGTTTAAGAGATGATTGACCACAGATTTCTACAACATACTGAATGTATCCTCATTTTGGTATTCATTTCATCATCGTCTTAAACTGAATAATATAGTTTGTACATATCTTAAAACATAATGTAAATAGAAAATTATAGAACCAGAAAATTGTATATAGAAAAATATTAAAACCAAGAAAAACCATAAAAAATCAGAAAAATAGAAAATACCAAAAATAGTTTCACCTAGGCATGTCTTCTGTTTATCGATAACATTTACGGACTTAGAAATGTCATTCAATAATGGCACGGGTCTTTAAATGAAGCTCGAGCAGAAGTTAAAATGGATTGTTAAAACATGTCTAAATGGCTTGCAGTTACTTCATACTGCAACCCGCGTTGTACAATGGGGAAAGCATGTCGCCAAAAAGACAGCTGTTCCTCCAACCGGGTGATGTTCACCTGGGCATGGATTACTTTATATCCATGTTTCCCCGATTTGATGTACGGTTCAGTGCATCATTTCACGTATAAGAAGAGAAGTCTTCTTTGCACCATGAACTCTTTCAGTTCTATGATTCTTCAAGAGAGTTTTGGTGTTTCACAAGGTGGTAACTGGACTTAAATTTCACAAATACTTATCACTCAATTGAATGACTACAGCTCTTTAAATAGAAAACGGGTCATTAATTGAGGGGGAGTTTATTTGTTCAAATTTGGACACCTTTTTTAAACATTGTGCAACATCAGCAGTGACACTCTCTCTTGGTTTGAGGGGGAGCATTGTATGCTTCGTAATCAGAATATATTAAACTTGACCACATTGTCTCCCAAATTTTCTAAACATATTTAAATCAATTGGGATCACAAATCTCAAATGGTTTGAAATTTTTGATCGGGGGAGAGAATGTGATTTAAATATGAAATTCTGATAAAAATGTGATCTTCTGGAACTCAAGTGTAGGCTCTCCCATATGTGCTAAACCTTTTCGTATATCGATGCACATATTGAGGGGGAGCGAATGATTTATGATGGCAACTGTGGAAGAATACCAAAGACCGACCAATCTTATTTTAATGCATTGGAGTTATAAGGATGGTGAGGTTAGGTATTTGTTCCCATGATCCAGCCAGAACCGGAGGGATCTTCCCAGGGACAATCCTCTAATTAGAATAGAAGTCCTTAGGAATGATTAAAAAGGAGAAAAGTGAATAAGGGAAGAGTGCCGACTGAGATGGAGCTAGCACTGGAACAAACCCAACAAGGTGCTAGTTATGAAGTCTCGGTAAGCACTGAAGGGGTTGAAGAATGAAAAAGAAATGTAAAGATAAAGGGTGAAAAGAAAGAAGCCCTCCTTACATCTTAGGCAGAAACCGGGTCAATACATATGCTGTCAGAATCACTTAGTTGATTGCTGACATTGAAGACAAAGTATCATGGACCCAGTGATACGCTGCACAACCCTCCCTAGCCACTCAAGGTCCCTCAAAGGACTCTTGTTTCACTTGTCACGGAGATCAATACATTGCTATCGTCTCTCTCACTCCGAGTTAGATGATATTGAAAAGGTGGCAGTCCTCTCCAGCCTCCGATCACTAAATCAAAATGCACTATTGAGTCTAGAGCCAAGAGATCATCAATTAATCTCATTAGGACACATTTCCAATATGCTTGCTGTTTCATACACCGTGAAAAGCAAGAAAATATATATGAAGAGTCCTACGCATTATCCTTGTGGTATTGCCAGAACATCCGAGTGATACTTAAAGTAATCACAATGAAGATGGAAATCCTTCTAGAGCCAACATCAAACGAGCTCTTGGTGGGTGACATGTGAGATCCTTCATGGATCAAACCTGTGACAACTGGAATGAAACAATGGGGCGATTCACATTTGAATCAAACTTGTTCCAGGAAATGGATTGACGGATGTTTTTGGAAAACCCTTCAATGTGCTCATCAAATGAATTTCGAGCGCATTGATTGTGAAAATTTTCAAACAAAAGTATTTATGACAGAAATGTGATTTAATGTGTAAAACCCTCGTTGTGTTACATAAAAATTGTTTATCTAGTAACACGCGAGTGATTTTTCTAATCAATTTCTCATCAATCAGTGGGTATTCAATTCACTGATTCACTCAACCGTGTTGTCTGCTTTGAGACGTTCCGGTATGAGAACATGCTTGTAAGACGAGTCCAATGTTAGTTCATTGAATGAGTCTTTACAACAAGCTGGAAATTCCTGTCAAGGAGAATTCTCTTTAAAGGGAATTCTACCTGATCACAGGTCGGTCCTCACGGATCCGAAGGTTAATCTAACCACACCGAACGAATGACAAAGCCATATTCGTTCTCCAACTTTATTGCTAACTGTTTTATTTCAGGTACATATAAAGATGGTGATGGTGGTTCCTGATTCCAGTATGTGACATGTCAATTCACACTCCATGCTCACACTTCTAACTCATTATTAAAGACATCATGATAGCTAAAAGACCTTCAACACAGCTTCCGCAACTCTGATGATAGCTATCATGATCCAGAAAAGTGTGAGCATGCGGGTCCAACGGTCACAACAAATCACATGGAGGCATTACTACAATGGATGAGCTCAGAGATTTTCGATGGCTGATGATCTCAAAGAAGGCTCCAAGATCACAAATTCTCATGATGACGAAGCCACAAGATGACTTGAAGACGCATGTTGGATGATAACTTCAAAGAATACTCAAAGATCATCCAAAACAAAGAACAGTCATCACAAGTTCACTGCTAAAGGCACAAAGATTCTAGACGTTGAAGAATCAAGGTCTACGAGCTATGAAGTCAAGATTCAAGGATGAAGTGCTAGAATTCAGAACATTACTTCCGGGGTGACCTCCCTTAGGGGGAGATTGTTAGGAATATAAATATTCAGTTGAAGACTCGGTCACCCCGAGTACTTAGTAGCACATCATAGCTCGTAGGATCATTAGTAATATTATTAGTAGTTTAGTTATTATTAATATTGTGGAGTGGGTCGGGGCTTTCCCCACTGTCAGCTCACTCCACAGCCCGCTAGGGGCATATTATGTAGTAAGTATAAATACCCCTTCCCTTGCAAGGGAAGGGTTGGACCTTTTCAATCTAATATTACACAAGTTCCTTTCTCTCACTAAAAGGCTCCCATTTCTCTCTCTAAAACATCTTCCATTCGATCCAAACAAGCCACAAGCTAGTGATTCATGCATTGTGAATACCCTACAAGGGAGCTCTCTAGCGCGGGCCCGGTTAAGACAACGTAAGCTAGACCTCCCGCTGTCGAATCGCGACACGAAGTTTCAAAGAAATTCACCTTTCAAAAAAAAAAAAAAAAACTTATTAGTAGGTAATGGGGCATTACTCAATAAATTGGGAGGAAATGTAATAATTACCCACCACCACCACTGTAACACCCCAACCCGACAAGGGTAAAGATATCACAACAATGGATTCACATCAGAATAAAACCAAGCATACATCTTCATTAATACAAAAATCTCAAAGGATACAAATGAGATACTAAATCTATAGGGTTACAAATGAAAACTTCCACAACGTTATATCTAAAGTATATTATCTTCGGTTCAATTCTAAATCCAGCATAGCTATCCAAGCTTCTAAGCCCAAAGATACACTCTTCTCTCATTCCCAGCTTCCTACTAAAACCTGCCGCAGGAAAAGAAATGCGGCTGAGCTACGAGAGCTCAGTGAACAGACATAACGATAACAAACAATAGTAGATAGTAAAAAAAATCAAGAAGAATCAGGAATACAGGTCATACCGATAACTTAAGATGTAGAAATGAGGTGACAGGAATAAATAAGGAATAAGACTAAAGAAAAGAAAAGGAACAAGAAATAGGGAAAATTCATGAGGTTCAATAAATGAAGAAAACAGAAATCTATCACGAGCCCAGAAACAAGCCATATCATATCATTGCAAATGTAAATAAATAGAGTAGCTAGCTCCTAGATATGTGAAAGACGTGTATCGCACACACCATTAGTCACCAGATAAATATAACAATAAACATATAACATAACATATACAGATAACAGGTCAAATCTAGAGTGCACCCATACGCCCCACAGACAAATCAATAATCATAATTATAATGGCCATAGCAAATAATAAATAAGGGACGGAACAGGTCATCACTCTCCTACCCTAGAGTCATGTCAGAGGTGCGTCAATGACATGGACATGAAACCCTGATGCCTAGTGATTGGCTCGTAATATCAAACTGTAGGTCAAAGGTCAAACGTACTATCAAATAATCAAAATTCATATCCTAAGGGTACATGGCAAAGGTTCATGTCAACCAGTTCAGGATTATATATCATAGGTTCAACTTAAAATTTATCAGGTTAAGTTTTATATCAAAGTTTAAGTTCAGATTAAAAGAACTATATCATATGGTTCAAAAGAGTATAACAAAAGTTTATAATCAAAGTTTCATATCACAGTTTATCTCTAAAGGTTTCTATTTAAAAGTCCATTTAAACCATCCTTCAAAATGGTTTTTCATAACACTGATCTTACAAAACAGTTTTCTTCAAAATGGTCTTCCAAAACTTTTAGTAACTTTTATTAAAAGTGATATTACTTATTTTAAAGTAGCTTTTCCCAAAACGCTTCATATGTAGTTTAAAAATGGTTCAAAATCAGTTAAGTTTAAATAAGGATTTAACAGATTAAGGTTTATATCAAAACAATTTAGTTTTATAGCAAGTAAACTAAATTAAGATTCAAAACAAGGTTCACAAATCAAGGTTCAGGACAAGAGATCAAATACAAGGTTCATGAAAGTTCACAAAGCAAAAGATCACATGGAAGGTTCACAAATAAGAGACCACATGAAAAGTTTACAAACAAGCAGGGAACATAGCAATGGTATAGGGAATTCTAATAAGAAGACAAGGACTGAAATGAAAAGGGAAATGAAAGACCCTTACTGAAAGAGGGCAGAATATCTGTACCTTATTACGAATGCAAGAAACACAAAGATGAAAGCTGACAGGGATTAGATTACTCCTTCCTCGAACCTAAGGAGTAGAAGACAGAAGTCCAAAGGGTCTTTAGTTATATTTCCATTATTAGTAAGTTAATAATATCACAGATTAGGTTAAGTCTTTATTAAGATTTTTATGGAAGTAAGATATATTTTATCAGGTTACAAAAGTTTAAAAGTAATTATAACAACTTTACATAGTTTAGGGTTTCAATTGCAAATTCATCTAATTCAAAGGTTTAATCAGGAAGATACTTTAAGTTACTGATTTAATACACACCATGTTCAGAATGACATTTTAGTATCTTAAGTTTCACAGTTTACAGTTTATACCCCTTTAGTTATCATATTTCCAAATCAAACCCTACATTTACATAACTTATGTTTTAATCCCTATAGTATTTATTTTTACCAAACAAATACCTTACTTTACCAAATTACAGAACCTATCCTCAAAATTATATGTATTACGATTCAGGTCCTTCAGATTTCATAATTTACACCTTTAGTCCTTTAACTTTACAAAACTGATATTTCAAACCCTAATCTAGTAACAATTACATATCAAACCCATAATTACTCAAAATTACCCATTACACCCTTTATAATATTATTCACTCAAAATAACTTCAATTTTCCAGAATTTACACTTTTAGTCCCTCCATTTTAATTAATTACAAATCGTACCCTTTAACTATCATTAATTCATTTTCTTGCAATAATTACACTTAGGACCCTCAAGTTATATTTTTCCTACGTTTGTACTGACCTAATTAACATTATAAAAATAACCTTTAAGTTTCAAAGTTGGCAAAACAAACCCTTGTAGTTTTATTTTCAAATCGTATCACCTTTTTAATATCCAAACCCTAACCCTAAAGTTGCCAATCATTAAACCATCATCACCACATCATTAATGTGCATTAATTAGACCAGATTCATCACACAAAATCCTAACCCTAATCGTTCTAGGGTTTCTTCCTAATTCTTTCTTATTTTTCTTATAATCCGATTAAATCATAATTCAAGATCAATTATTTTGAGCTTCTATAAATCAAATGGTTATTTTTCTAGACTTATATGATCAGTATAGAACCCATAAAAATTATATGCAAAGCCCAGAAAAATCGTATAGCTTATTATAGATTTTACGTACGTTTTACTCTCCATAATTATAATCGATCAAAATAGCTTGCACGGTTCGACTTATCTATTTTATATGGAACATATATGATGCCAAGAACATAATAAAAATACTAGATTAAGTTTACAACGTAAGGTTTGGTCGTAGGAATTTATACCTCTTGCGTATGATTATAAGAACAAACAATTTGCCACGATCACACGAGTGCCTCTAAATTCCAACTCCTATTTTTCGTAGCTCCTTAAGATTATAGTGAACACCAGAAAATTATTGGCTCAGCTCCAGAATGTCGAATGAGGTTTTTAGGGATTTTTGTTTGTCGATGTATAAGGGTTTCGGTATATATGTTTATAAAAATATAAGATTTGTATAAATAAATTATAAGAACCGACTTTTAGGTGATAAAAATCTAGAAATTTCGGTTTTGTAATCTCACATAATTTAGAATTGTTACTTGATATATTTTCCTAATTTATTTTGTATTTATCCTATTCCAAAAGATTTAATAAATATAATTATTCTTATTTAATTTATTTCGGTATATATATAAGTGTGTATATATATTATGTAATTTTTGGACATTCAAAAATAATGTAATGTTGTCCCAAAAATTTATCTGTTTCATATACAGTTCGTTTTCAGAAGTTTGGAAATCAATTCAGAATTTTATAAATTATTTATTTAGGTTTTATTGTTTCAGGGGTAATTTGGTCAATTGACAAGTTATCTGAAATTCAGGTATTACAACCACCAGCCACCACCAGCAGCAGCCACCACCACCACCACCAGCAGCAGCCACCACCACCACCACCAGCCACCACCACCAGCAACCACTACCACCAACAGCTACCACCACCAGCAGCCACCACTACCACCACCACCACCAGCCACCACCACCACCACCAGCAGCCACCACCACCACCAGCCACTACCACCAGTAACCACCACCACCAGCCACTACCACCAGTAACCATCACCACCATCACCACCACCACCAGTAGCCACCACTACCACCACCAACAGCCACCACCACCACTTTGGAAGTTAATGTGTTTTTCTTAAACCAAACATTATCAAAGATAATGATAATCTCCATTTCATTCATTTATATTTCATTGTATTCCCTTTACCTTTGCTATTCTCATTCTCCTCTTTGAACCAAGCGCACCCTCAAATCTACAAATTATTATATATCGTTAACACAAAATTATATAAATATTTCATGGAAATGTTGTTTTAAATTATGAATATGAAATGTTTAAAAAGATTAACATATTGTTTTTTAAATTCTATAAAACATGATCCATAACTTTTTAGTTTTTTAGTTTGCGATTCGATAAAAGTAAAATCGGACCGCATTAGATCTTAAGATCATATGGTCAATATTGAGATCTTATAAGATCTTAAGTGTGCTAAGATCCTACGTAAGATCCGGATCGTTTTTGCTATGTAGTATCATAAAATCATAAGATTTTAAGATCAGAATCGGGATCCTGACAACTATGATTTTATACTACATCTGAGTCGCCAATCAAGAAACTAGTTAGACATTACAGTTATAGGTCATTTTATTATTATTATTATTATTATTATTATTATTATTATTATTATTATTATTATATTATTATTATTATTATTATTTTGAAGGGCTACAGTTATAGATCATGTCGCTAGCCTATTTAGATGAACAACTAGGAAAACATTGTTTTTTCCCACTGATTTCATCTTTGCTTTAATAAACTGGTATTTATTTGCTTGTTTTGTTATTTAATTTGATTTCCTCAAATGAAGATCTTTCAGATCTAAAACACCTCATTTTTTACTATTTTTTGTTATTTTAATTATTGTTATTTAAACAAATAATAATAAAAAAATAAATAAATAATATAATTATTGTTATTAAATTTACAAATAATTTTTTCTCATATGAATGACTTGGTCTTGCCAAGTATATGTTTATACACAAACTGGTACACCGCTCAAGAGTATTCGTATTTTTTGTTAAAATCAAAGTGTAAATATAAAGTTCGAAAATACACATCATCATACGCATCCATATTTACTTGAGATTTGAAAACTGAAAAGGTTGTGATTCTTTTATCTTATGTGATTGCGAGACTGAGGCTGAATTAGTGAATGCAAGAAATTTATTTTTGGGTACCTCATCTTCAAATCAAGTATTGTTCTTAGTATGAATTGGCAAAGTAAAAGAAACATAGACACTCAATCTTCCAATCATCTAGATAAATACTAATAAAAATGATGCTATATGGAAGCAGTGTTTGTTGGTGAGATGGTAATCACTCTAGTAGTATTTGCTTATATGTATAACGAGATCAAATCTTATCAACACTCACTTCATCTTTTTTTCACTTAACTTTGTCTTAAGAGTGATGTCATTTGTTTTTTCAGAACTTTTTACCTCTTCGTCTGCAAACCATGTCTGCAGGAGAAGAGACACTTCTAAAGTCTTCATCTGCATGGTAGAAGACCGTTTGTTTTTTGTGCTATCGAAGTATTTTTTATTTTTTTTATTTCTTTTTTAACTATTGTTAAGTTATCATCTGTTTTTTTACGTTTTCGTCTGTTTTTTTACATTTTCATATGTTTTTTACGTTTTCGTCTCGCTTTTTTACGTTTTCGTCCATTTTTTACGTTTTGGTACCTTTTTTACATTTTTGACTCTTTTTTTACATTTTCGTCTGGTTTTTTAGGTTTTCTTCTGTTTTTTACGTTTTCGTCACTTTTTTTACGTTTTCGTCCGTAAGAAAACAGACGAAAGACGAAAACCTAAAAAACAGACGAAAACATAAAAAAAAATCAAAAATGTACCAAAACGTAAAAAAATAAACAAAAATGTAAAATAAAACAGGCGAAAACGTAAAAAAATGGACTAAAACATAAAAAAACAGGCGAAAACATAAAAAAAGACGAAAACGTAAAATACGGTCGAAAACGTAAAAAAATGTACGAAGACGTAAAAAAATGACGAAAACGTAAAAAACGGTTGAAAATGTAAAAAATGGACAAAAACGTAAAAATAACAGATGAAAACGTAAAAAACAGACGAATGCGTAAAAAATGGACGAAAACGTAAAAAACAAGTGAAAACAGACGAAAACGTAAAAAAACGGACGAAACGTAAAAAAGCATATGAAAACGCAAAAAAAATCTAAAACGTAAAAAAGGGCCGAAAACGTTTAAAAACGGACGAAAACGTATAAAACGAATATTGAGAAAGAGATATAGGGTTTGTGAAAGAAGAGGTAAGAAGTGAAAGATAATGTCTGAAATTTAGAAGAGGAAAGAAGTGAAAAGAATAACTTATGTCTGCAAAAAAAACAAACAAAAATCTCTGCCCTCCCGCAGACAAAAGAAGTGAAAATAGGGCAAAAAGTGTTTATCGGGAAAAAACGAACGATTATCAACACTCACTTCATCTTTTTGATTTATCCAGTTGTAACACCCCAACCAGAGAAGGGTCAAAATGTAACATTATTGTGTCAATCAGAACATAAAAGCAAACGGGAGACTTTATTAATTACAAGGTTACATAAATTCTTCTAAGGAAATGATAAAATACTAAGTCCGAAATAGAATAACTTCTAAATGAAATACAATCTCAAACAAGTCTAAATGAAAGATAACACCAAATCTAATCCAAACGCAAGTGGGTAACTATCGACAAGGTGGTCCACTAAAAGCTCCTACTCTCATTACTCAAATCCCAGCATCCCGCTTGATACCTGCCGTAGGGAAAAGAAAATGCGGCTGAGCTTAAAAAGCCCAGTGAACGGATATAAATGAATAATGAACTGAATATAAATAGTATATGAAATGAAATAAAAAAGAATCTGCCGAATAGGATATTATAGTTCATGAGAATCAAATGAATAATAAATTAAGTGAAAGGTAATGAAGGCAACGATTCATAAGAAATTATCCACGAGCTCACAAAGCAAGCCACCTGCTTAATCACAAAATATTACTCCCTCCGTATCATAACATAACAAATGGAGACATGACCTCCCAAAAGTTACATGGGGTGTATGGCACACACCACCATTCACTACAAAGCCAAAACATAATCATATCACAAATCTTACCTAAGATGCATCCATACGCTCCCTGCAAAACAAAGTTATGTACACCACCATACACCTGTACTCTGACAAATATATTGGCGTACCAAAATGGCAAGTAAGTGCACGAGCTCAATAATCATATACATATCAAAAGGGAACGCCGTGGACCAATCACACCGCCACAGATAGTGTCATGCCATTGGTGCCTCAATGACATGGCCATGGTACCTCCATGACTAGTTAGCTCGGGTAACAGAATAAACAAGATATCACATCATAACGAATTAATTATAGTATATTTAAACAAAAGAATATTAACTGGAATGAATGCCATATTAAATGACATAGATCTAAATTTCATATCATAAGAAATCATATCAAATGGTATCATATCAAACGAAATCACCAACGAATATCATGACAAATGAAATATAGTCAAGAATCGAAGAGTCAATGCGAAACCCTTACTGAGAAAGGGTAGAATATCCGTACCTTAGCAAACGGAACAGTGATCACAAGAAAACAACGTCACGCCTTCTTCAACGAATCTACACGAATTATGGTTCATATAATACTTAGGAGTCCATTTTATAAGTCCATTAATTGTCATAACTGATTCATAAATACTTATAGTGGTTCATTAATGTGATTAAGGTTCCATTACCTAATTTAGGTTAATATATGATCAATTACATCATAATTATCAATTAAGTACATTTTAGGGTTCAAGACACATCAATTGGTATTATTTCACAAAGACCTAAGTTCTTTAACAAATTTTCTGATTTTAGTATACTTTTGCCTCCACTTTACGAATTTTCAAACCACCTAAGACTCTTACTAAGAAGCTATAAAAATAAACACATGTACCTATATGTCTTGTGAGCTTACATGAATTTATTATCAAGTGCAAATACCATTTCAAAAATCATTTACCCAAACATGTCCAGAAAGTGAATTGCAGAAACACCCCTAAAGTTTACATTTATCAAACCCATTCATATACTTCAGAAAAATCTACAAAAATTCCAGAAGTTACTAAACATGTGAAATATACTACCTGTAAAAGGAGAGCTCTCAACTCTCTATTTATTTGAAATGAAAAATCGTAGAAACTGACTGATTTTACGTTCCTAAAACTCAGGTTTGACATATGATTCCATAAAATTCAAATAGACAACCCAACTAACTCTAAATCACCCCAAACCAATTGGAAAACTTAATTTAGACCTTAAACTAAGTTTACAAGTAAAGAACCAGTATTAAACACTTATGAAATTCGAGTTGTAATGCACACAAATTCGGTTTTCAAAACTGCCCATTCCAAAAATCCATTTTAGGCTATCATATAACATGTTTTAATTATTCAAACGCACACAAGTTCACAAAATTCACAAGACCTGAATTAAACATCATATTAACATATATCCATAATCATATTAGCAACGCATCTTCACAAACCCATACCAAACCCTAACCATTTATCCGATTTCACATATATGATAAATAATTACACAAATCAACCTAGGTTTTCTGATTGCACACGCCTCATTTAATGATCATTTAAGACAGATTTTAAGGCTTGTGTAGATTATCATTAGGTCGACATGAGGGGTGGAAAATATGACACCAAGCAGTCCAATACAACAATATTAGGTTTATAAGTGTTTTATTTAATAATTCAGGATTCTTATACAACTCAGGTCCGATTCTTATAATTTTTAAAGCACCTCAAACAAGCTCATTTAATTCTATAATTTTTACCAATGATACACACATATCTTAAGTATTTTCCAGAATTTTTTTAGATTTTATTCATTAGTAAAAGTACACAATAAAAATCACTCTTTACACTATTGTCCAGAAAAATAACTGCTGAAACACCTAGAAAGTATGCATTCAAAAGGTATATCAAAACACATTGGAAAAATCCAAAAAAATTCCAGTAATTAATAGACATATTAGATATTCCCGTGCAAAAATTGGAGCTTCCTAGACCTTATAGTTTGTAAATGAAAAATCATAAAAACTGAATGAATTTTCAGACCTGAAATTCAGTTTTGACACTTAATCTTCTAAAATTCAAGAAACTGCTTTCCCGACCTCTAATAACCATGAAATTTATATATTCAGAATTTAGGAAACTTAAACTTAATTTTAGACTCGAGAATCATACAAAAACACGTTGGCATCATCAAATTAGACCCCTTTAAATCCGACCCAGATTTTGGATAGCAAACTGTGAGAACTTCACATAAAATCACAACAAAAACCCTAACCCTTTTTAAATCCAAATCGAACCACAATTAATTCTAGGGTTTCCAACATGTAATTAATGTCTAATTTATGTTCTTATTACTGATTTTAATGACAACATTAGGGCTTGTATCAATTCTGATTCGAATAGGGTTTTTAAACGGATTTCTAGGGCTTGAATGATGACTAATTCGAATGGAGGAAACAACAAGAAGTCGACACATACAAGATTATGATGATTCGTATAGCATGTTTATAATATTATTCTAATCATATATATGTGTGTCGTATGGATTGGAAACAAAAAGGGATTTAGATTACCTTAGGTCGAGACAAAGAGGATCAAAAGAGAGAACAAGGATCACGATTCAATACACCAACAAACCTCCAAGAAGCTATGAATCACCAAAGCTTTAACTCCTTCTTCTTCTTTCTTGGCAGCAAACAAGGGACAATTGATGTGTGGTTTCTGGTTTTTGGGTCGATGCAAGTGAGATGAGAGGGAAAAAAAAATACGGCCTATAATATTTAAGGTAAGGCGTGTGCATATATTTGGTATAACTTGGGCCAAAATAAAACATATCTTTTATTCTTTTATAATATTATAAACTATATTCAGTTCTTATCTCTTTATTTTTCTTATTATGTCGAATTGCAGCTTTTAGAATTTAGATTTGTACACACTAGCTAAATTGTGTATAGGTATAATTAGGGAACAAATAACTTAATAAAAGTTAGCTTAGGTTAATTATATTCATTTTAGATTTATAACATATAGTTTAATTTAGATTTAAATGTGATAATTACATATAACATAGTTTAATTTATTTCATAATCATATAATAACTTAGGTTAAAATTTCAAATTAGACTGAAAATTAGGGATTCAGAATTTAGGGTTTTACACTAGTCGTATAGAAAAGCGATTTATTTCCTCTTTTTCTATTTTATTTTTTCGTTTGGCATCAAGACTCCATTCAAGACATGTCCAATAAGAAATCTATTTAGAAATTTGTTTAGTTTAAATGTATTTGCCTTTCTGCTTCAAAATAATCATTTTTAGGAGCTATTTGTTACTAAAGTTCCTAACTAAAATATACGTATTATCGGTTTGGTTTATGACGGTGACCGTGTTAAATTATTGATTATGGCTTATTGCAGAATCATAAATTATCCTATATATATATTTAGCGTGTAAAACGCCACCGTTTTGCTATGCTTTTTCCCGCCAAAAAACGCAGGCTGAACGCACAGCCCAGTTTGTCGCTCTTTCTAACTATGTGGCCCAACATTTCGCGGCCTAGCCCCTTCGTTTAGCCCTGCTCCACTTTTTATATATGAAAAAAAATAAAATAAAACACAGATATAGAATCTTCTGGAGTTCACTTTCACACACACCCCCCCCAATCATCACCAGCAATCCGATTGTTACTTCCTGATTTTTCGTGGGTTTCTTTTGGACTTCAAACCATATCATCGAAAACCATCATCAATATACACGGATTGGATGCAGCCAACCATCACATCGGAACCACCACCATAGATACCCCTACCATCGGGCCTACGATGTGCTGCGCGGAAGTGAGCCGAGGTCTGGATTAGAAAAATGATGGAGGTATGTGGTTTTATAAGAAAAAAAATAATTTCGATTATGCCTTAATTTTTTTATGAAAGTTACAGCCGACCTAATTTTTGATCACATGATTGTCAAAAACAAAGCAAACTTTTTTATCTAAAACCCAGATGCGAAGGTGCTATGGATGATAAAGGCCAGCCATGGACCGGATGCCATGATGGTATAGTTTTTTATTATAAGAACCATCACGATATGTGATCAAGGATATAGTGGTTTCATTACCTGATGTTTTGATTTTTGTTTGACAGGTAATTGACGAAGCTGAAGACGAGTGTGGGTTGTAACGCCACGAGGTATAATATTTTTTATTTTGGCTTTTGTTCGAAATCGACTACTTTGTGCCAAAATGTTAGTTTGTCTGCTGTAGTTTGTTTAAGCGTATTTTTGCACTTATCAGGTAATTTGACTTGGGCTAAATTTCATGACTTCATTTTTTGTATCAGTATATCATTGGTAAAACCTTTGTTAGTCTCTTCGGATTCATTGATACCAAACAGCTTAGCCATGCCAAAATCTGATATTTTTGGCTTCAGGTGACTATCTAGCAAAATGTTACTGGCTTTTAGATCTCTATGGTCACCCTCAGCCTTGAAAACTTATGAAGATATAGAAGTCCTAGAGCAATGCCGTCAATGATTACAAACGGATCATTCCAATCCAGTAGACCTCTCCTCCTAGGATCTAATGAGAAATGAGTAGCAGCAACCAAAGAAAATACCAAGTTACAAAATATATGAAGTCTTAGATCTTACCAAATAGTAGGAAATCTAAACTATGATTAGGCATGTACTCATATACAAGGATCTTCTCTTGCTTCTCAATGCAACACCTTAGAAGCTTGACAAGATTAATGTGCTGAAGTTTGGCAATGAGTTCTGTTTCGTTCTTAAACTCCTTGCCCCCCTGTGCAGAGTTTCTTGAAAGTCATTTTATAGCAACCTCCCTCCCATCAACTAATATTCCCTGTGAAATCCATCACATGAGCGTTAATGTGAAATCGTCTCAGTATTCATTGTCTTATCATTTTGTAGGTAACTATTATAGACCCCGAGAGCAAAGAAAACAAAAACGATCGGAAAAAAAAAACAGCCAACACAAAGAATTTACTTTTTCAAGATAATCACACATATGAGTCACACATATTAATGTTATGACTTTTATATTGATTGCAATGGAACCATCTATATTTGGTATTTTGTAACCGTCTATTAACCTTGATTCGATGATACTTGCAGGTTCTAGCTTTTGACAGCTGGTCGAAAATATAAGATCAGGGGAAATGTGGCTCTAACAGTGTTAATAACTGCTGCAACAGGTTAAGATTCCAATTCTCGCCGTCTAATTAGTTCGCAAATATGTTGCAGTAGATACTAATGCACTAATATGTTTCAGGAATGTTGAAGGTGATTGCTAAACGAGAGGAAGAAACCAGAATATTTTTTTAACCAGAAGTCGCGCAGATTCTTATTGCATTCTGCTAAACTTCACTCCGCACAGCCAGGTATGCGGATATGCTAATTGTTGTTGCACTTTACTAAAGTTGGCCACTGCTGCTGCAGTTTATTGTTGCTCACGCACTTTGGCCTAACAGATATGGAAGAAAACCAACAGTAGGAAATATGCTCAAAGAAATATTCAAGTGAGGAAGGTTGCGGTAAGGGTAAACTCCTAGACCCCAGTCTGCAGGTCTCACGGTTGTTCGGCCTGGTAACGATATTTAACTTGAATCCATTGATACTTTCTTTACTTACGAGTATGCGCTGAGTTTTGGACCGGGATTAAAAAGTGGTATTCAACCTAAAGTAGGACTGACTCGACCAGGTAGGACTTACACACAGTCCTGTAATCTTACCTGTAAAGAAGCTAGACAATATATCTTCACATTCGTCAAGATCACTTTACAGTTTTAACATATAGAATAAGTAGGCATCGGTGTGCCTTAACGGGTGGTTCGTAACAGGTTAAATTCCGGAAATTCAGTGTATGAAATGTATAAGGTATTTGCATTAAAAATGAACTAATAACTTGCAACCCTTTTGAGTCCTTTAACCCATTTGCTTTCAAACCGGCGTACTAAATTTATTTAATCATTTTATATATAACAATAACACCTATCTCTTGCAAAGTTTCAGGGGAAGCTGATGACGAATCAAAGCATGAAGTGAATGCGTGTGGCATCGGTTGAATCTGAACTGCTTGAAAATTCTGCAGAATCTAGCGACACACATAGATCAAGTACAAATCAGTAATGCGTGGTGTCAAAGATTGAAGAAACCCAGAATTCAGAAGATGCTGATTGGGCATGTGAAGCAGTCTTGCTCCATTGCACCATCATTGACAGGTTTTTTCTTCCTTTCATTCCTCGCACCTTTTTCATTTGTAATTTCATTTATGAGTTACATTTTCATGCATGTTATAAGTTTGAAATGATATATATTGTTAGGTTCATAAGCCTTATTTTGTGTTATATTGGCTTATTTATAACTTGAATATATAAAATAAGGTGAAAAAAGCGCTTATCACTGAACAATATAAGCTCTTATTTTTATTTTTTAATGACCATGTATGATATATTGATGTTTAAGGGTGTTTAAGAATGTTTGACTATGATTTATGTCATGTTTTAATGTGCTGATTTGGATGTTTAATGTATGTATAAAGGTAAAGGAGGAGAAGAATGTCGCACAGGAAGTTTGAGCACCCCAAGCGTGCTGCTCGCCACGGAGGGAAAGGTATAACTTCTTATGGCTTTTTATCGCGTTTGGATGTGGTTTGTGTGATAGATGGATTCTAGCTTGATGGGTTTTTTTTTTTTTTTTTTTTTTTTTTTTTTTTTTTTTTTTTAATCCAGATTCTTTGGCTACAAAAAAGTTGTAAACTATAATCTTGATGTCAAATTGATTACATAAAATCTTTTGCATATGTGTAATGAACTTTTTGAACCATTATGGTTAGCTTTTTGGTTCTAACTGATCATCGCCTTTGTGTTTGCATTTGCATTTGCATTTGCGGATCTGTCTGTAATACAACGAAAAAAAAAAACAGGCTCGCCCGCAACGCGGCGGGCGGCGCCATTCTCGTAAATATATAATTATGTCAAATAAATGTTTGTTCAAAACCAATCAACAATAACCTAATAAAGAATCATATCAAGAAGCTACAAACGAGACCAAATAACTTTACAAGTTAATATTGCAATGTTGACCGAAGGACTCTTGGCCCAGCGATATGTGAGTGGTACATCAACCTAGAGATTGTGGGTTCAAGTCTCGTTGGAGACACGTGAGATAGAATTTTTGAGATAGATGATGTAGGTTGTAAAATTTGCCGTTCTATTAAATTAAAAAATAAAAAAATAAAATAAAAAAATGCAATGTTGGTTCAACCTTTTTTTCCTTTTTCTTTCTTTATCTAGCTTGATTTAGGCTGGGCACAGTCGATCGGTCATGCGGATAGGTCGACCGATTTCGTGGTCGGTCGTGGCCAATGTGGCAATTGGGTCACAATCGGTCGTCGATCGAGAAAATTGCATACTTGGTCGAAATTTTGACCGATTATTAAACACACACAGACAATAAAACTCCCCCTTATCTCTCTCTCTCTCTCTTTTTTTGTGGATTTGCAGGTATAACAGGGATGATGATGAAGACTTCTTCTTTTCTTTTTTAAACAAATAAATAAATTTTGTTTAAACCCTTGATGTTTTTGAGATTCACAGTTTAAACCTTTGAAGTTTGATTTTATTATCATTTTTATTTTAAACAAATGTAAATTCTTTTCTTTTTTGTATGTTTTTGTATTTTGATACTATATAATTATGTAATGTTTTTATTATTAATGAAGTTTAAATTAGTTGTTTAAAATATTTGAATTTTTGTTTTTAAAAAATAAAAAAGTAATAAAAAATAACTTGGTCGCCACTGTGGCAACTTGATCGTCGTCAGGTCGTCGAAGAGAGAAAGCTGATGTGGCATGGTCGTGTCTGGTCACCACTGTGCCCGGCCTTAGTGTGAGATAAGTGGTACATATCAATGTTATGTTATCTGTTTTCCATCACCGAGTCATAATATTTCTTAGTTACAATTATATTATCTCTTAATCTTAACTACTTATAAAATATGCATCACATCTCTTGATCTCTTAAAAGTTCTTCATTTTTTAGTAATGTTTTCTCCCTATTATACCCTTTATTATAAGTGACAAGTTAACACAACCTTAATTAATAATAGTAAAAATCATACTACTCTCTAATATATAAAGACCGTGCACTTCTTTTTGCTCTTGTCTTAATATATAGTTAATTTTATTAAAATAGAAATGAATGATCAAGAAAACGTTAATGTAGAGGTTAGCATATTGTACCAAAATATCACTATAAATATCTATCGCTGTAAAATCTCGTTGATATGTACGGGTAATCGTCTTAGCAATTATCAAACAAAATACTATCCGTGCTTATTCACTTCATAATTTCATTTCTAACCTTATACTTTTATATGATTTTACTTGTAACAATTTTTTATATAATTAAAGTTTGTTTCACAATACATAATATCGAACATTAATATAAACCTGTTACAACGCGAGGGCAATAAATACTTTGTTGTCATCACTTTTCACTTTACTAGTCACGCCGACTTCTTGTTCTCTCTATATGTTGGCCTTTTAGAGATGTCAGCCAACGTGATCTTCACCTGTATTAGATGGTAGTTGGCTGTAGGCTTACGGCCAACTACCATCTAATACAGGTGAAGATCGTGTTGGCTGACATCTCTAACTCTTAACGTGTTTATGTATTTAACGTATTTAACGAGCATTTTAGCCGTCTTTAAAATGGTCTAGTGGTAATTGCTTCAAATGTATTCAAAGTACCGGAGTTCATAACTCAAACCTCTCGTTATATTCCATTTATTTACTGAAGCATCTTTATTTTCTTTTAGAAAAGTGAAAGGAAGTGCCCACGGCCCAATAAAACAACCGGACCCATTAACTAATCTCCCGTCAAACACTTTTAACACTTTCAAATTTTCATTTCAATCACACCCCCCTTCAAAAACCATCTCAGAAACAGAAACACTTGACAAAATATAGCCCATATCTAATACAACACCATGCACTCTACTAGTAAACTAACCGAAATATCACCAAGCTTCACTAGTCACTCTTCCAACAATCTCGCAGATGTCGCCGCTAGAGTTATCTCCGAATTTCGCCAAAATAACAACAACGAATACGACCATATTTTCAACTTCAACAATTCTAATCCACAACATGAAAATAACGACGACGATGGTAATGACAACGATAACGATAACGACGAAGAGTTCGAGTTTGCTATTATGCATGAAAACTCTAACTCATCTTGTCATCAACATATACTACAACCTCAATACCCTTTATTCGATACAAGTTTATTATTAACAGTGGATCCTAGCTTACTAAAACTCGTGACTCATACGGTCGATATTCATCGTATTAATCGTACGAAGTCACTCGTTGTACGGTTACCTTTGATAAAGCTCTTTAACGAAGATCGTGATTTCGTGTCATCAGAGGCTGATGATGATGATCTAGAAGGTGTGACACCTGGCACTTACTGTGTATGGAAACCTAAAGCAAACTCACAGGAAAAGTGTAATTCTGGTAATTCACCACGGCGTTGGAAGTTACGCGATATATTGCCGTCGAGTCAAGGTTTGCTAGGCGCTTTTACGACGGTTAGTTGGTCTAACAGAAATTTACGTCCATTTTAGCAGTGTGTGTATATAATTTTTTAAATCTATATATGGTGATTGCTTTTTAACCGATAATCCACTGCTTTAGTCATTTTAATTGTCCCACAAACTTAAGAACGCTTTTTTATTTGAGGGGTTGACGTGACTACTTGAACTTTATTCGAACTGAATATCATTTATATTTTAGTGATGATAATTACAAGCACTTGTTAATTATCTCTGCCAATCTGCCATCCTAAGAGCAAGCACTATACTAGTTGGGGTCGGCTTCGAGGCGTCGACGCCAGTGTTGGTATCAGCAAGGAGTGGTGGGAATGCCAATAGTGTTTGCATGTTTATCTTTTCTTATTTAGTTTGTTTATAAGCATGTGTATGTGTGAGATGTATATTTTAGTAGATAATTTGCAGGGCGTCTCGGGGATTTTTGGTGCCCTGGGCCGTAACTAAAAAGAGGCCCCCTTATAAAAATATGCGAATAAAACAACAATTATCGATGCAAAAATAAAGTTATATATAGAGAATAAATTTTAAATATTAGTCCCACTATAACTCAACATATGCATCTGTTATAATCCTTCTATTGGGCTTTAAATCAGGCATGTCCAATGTATATACCAGTTGAGTTTTTTACAAATTTGGTGCCCCTCCAAATAATGGACCCTGGGCAGTGGCCCATGTTGCCCTTGCTTATCTCCGGCCCTGATAATTTGATATAGTTTCATGCATAATTAATTGTAAAAAATTTGGGTAAAAAAAGTTAGTTTAAGAGAATGAGTGGTTCTAATTGAAGATACAACTCATTTATGTATAACGATCAGAGATGGAGATAAGAGGGAGGGCAACGTGGACACGTGCCTCCTGGAAAAAAAATTATAGTGTAAGTTGTTTTAAATATCTGATTAGTTTTGTAATTTGCCTATCTAACAAATCGATTGTAGCATAGTTTTTAAAAGTTATTAAAGTTTAGTTCTTGATCATAACTTTCTGACCCACCCCCTGATTACCATCATCTTTATTCACAACTCTAAAAGTTGTAATATCGTTTGCATTATTTAAATAATTAATGACCTATTATTATGTTTGAGCTATTTGGTTGGCCGTGACGGCCAAGGTGGGGAGTGGGGACAATATATAGTGGCATTAATTTGTGATGGAGGAATAATTGAGCAATAATAAGATGATAGCTTTTGAAAAGGTAAAGGGGCTAATTATTAAAAATGAAGAAAGTTAAAGGGGGAATAAAGATAAAAAGAAGTGAGCATACAAAAAGTGTGTGGGTTGGTTTGGTTTGGTTTGGTTTGATCACAGGTTGTGTAACTGTTTTAACAAGTTAGTTATTTGATTAGGTGTATTTGTCGTGTTGATCGTTTCATTTACGTGTGACATTGTGGAATCTGGGATTGTCTTGTGGTGTAAGTTTTATGCATAAAATTAAATGAAAAGAAATAAAGATTGTAAAAGAAGTCATCCCAATATTTTAAAAACTACTGTACTAGTATTAGTTTTTTAATCAACTGGTTTTTCCCGATACCGGCTTCTGGTGACTCAATCAGTTGAACCTGCTGGGTCAACCCGGTTTTAAACATTGCGTTATCCATTTCACTAGAAGGTTGGTGAAAAAATCATTAGTTAGTTAAACTTGATGATGTTTTTTCTTTACAGCATTGTTGACAGATTTCTCTCTGTAGGACAATACAAAGGAACTCTCTTGACTATCTTGATAAATAGTTGTACTTCAAGGATCTTAATAATGTATTCTACAATACTTTAGATGAAAAAGGAAAACATATCAACGAGCTGCACACAACTCATATGCAGCAAAGAGTAAAAGGAGTCTAAATGTATCAAGTTAAAGGCTAAAACGTACATGTAAACGACGCTAGTCTTTTATTCTCTATTGTACAGATGTTGCATACCAACATATAAATAAGCTAAAGAGATCTTAGCCAAAGATACTTATCGGACCATATGTTTTTACTCAATTTGCTACAAGCAAATATCGCCATAAAATAATCACAGGCTGCAGTAAAAACCGCCTCTACATTTGGAAACTACAGTTAATAATTATTGCATTTACAAATTGCAGTTAAGACCAGCACACATTAATTCAATCCACCAGGACCACAACCAAAATTTTCAAACAACTGACTTGGAAAAATATCCCAATGCTTACAGTCTTTCCTTCCAGGCCCATGCTGAATATTGTTATCTTGATAAAAATATGTCACTCCAATCTGGACCCATTGCAGGCCTGTTGACTCGATTTTGATTTCACAGGATCGTAATTGAGAGAGAATTGAATAACAATGTGAAATGCATATTTACAAATGAATCGGTTTTGGGTTTATATACCCACCGATAGTGACGGGGTTACAACGGTTATGAATGGTTGTGTCGGTTGATACTTGTTAACCGACTAATACATATGATAACATAATGATATAACTAAACTTAGGACTATATAAATCAAATATTAATACTAACATTCTCCCCCCTAATTTTGATTTATCCTTCTTACTTCATAGTAGGGTAGGATCATTTTCACTTTGAACTAGATGAGCTTCCTCATATTTCTTTAGCTTTGGACATTCAAGTTTAAGGTGTCCAAATTCATTGCAATTGAAGCATCTTATGTGGCTCTTGTTTTGTAGGTTTCTCCTACTAGCTTTGTTTCTACAAGTCTTCCAATTTTTGTCTTTACCACGTCCTTGACTTTCTTGACTTGAATTTGCATGACCACAATTTTCACATTTATCTTCTTTAACTTTTCTTTTTGCATCTTCTTTGGTGAATAAGAGTTTAGCATGCATGTCACCTTCTCCTAGTTTCTTGATGCGTTCCTCGTATGCCTTTAATCTTCCGATAGCTTCTTGAAATGGCATAGTTTTAATATCGGCAAATTGTTCGATTGCAGCAACAATTTGGATGTACTTTTCCGGTACGGAGCTGAGTAGTTTCCTAACTAGTCTTTTGTTATCAATTGTAGATCCAAGGTTGTTGGCTTGTGATACAAGTTTACTAATTTTGCCGGTAAAATCATCTAGTGATTCTGAGTTTTTCATCTTTAGAGCTTCAAATTCTGAGTCTAGCGTTTGTAATCTTGCTTCCTTGACTCTGTCTGCACCTACAAATCGTGCTTTTAAATCTTCCCAAATATCTTTAGCGTTTGTGTGATGAGCAATTTGAAAAACAAGTTCTTCGGGCGTAGCTTGATAGAGATAAGCAATAGCCTTGGCATTCTTCTTAGCTTCCACTTCTCCTATTGGTTCGACGACTTCCCAAATCCGTGAACATTAAAATTTGCTCTAATCTTCACTGCCCAAATTGTGTAATTTGTAGAATTCAAAATCGGGCATTGGAAGGTCATTGATGTTCCTTCTTCTTTTACAACTTCCTTTTCCTTAGTCATTGTTTGTGTCTTCTTTTTCTTTCTTCCAATATTGGTAAATTAAATTTTGACTAACTGTACTGTAACTTCACTGGCTTCGGATCAATGTTGATATCAACACTTCTTAGTTTCGGATCAAATCGATGTCAACCTTACTTGAGATTAATTTGATATCAGCCTGACTCACTTCGGATCAAATTATCTTCCTTCTCTGACTGTGACTAATTTGATATCAACTCCACTCGTTTCGGATCAAATTAATCAATCTTCTGGTTTTTTGGTCGCGTAGCGAATCAAAACCTTACTTCTAAGGATCGTAATTGAGAGAGAATTGAATAACAATATGAAATGCATATTTACAAATGAATCGGTTTTGGGTTTATATACCCACCGATAGTGACGGTTACAACGGTTATGAATGGTTGTGTCGGTTGATACTTGTTAACCGACTAATACATATGATAACATAATGATATAACTAAACTTAGGACTATATAAAATCAAATATTAATACTAACAGATTTTACCCGAAACAGCCTATTGCACCAAAAAGATGGGCAAAGACCTAGAAAGCCTCATGGACCCATATATGAATTGTACCCGAAACAACCCATTGCAACAGAAAAAGGAAAGATCAAAAAAGTCAGATTTCATATCATAAAAGTCAAATTTCGTTTGTACTCAGAACAAACGCAATCTCCAACTACATCATCTGTATAATTCTTTGACTTAAAAGGGGTACAAACGTCAACATTAAATGTATACTGTAAGCTAACATAGCTAAAACTCTTCTTTTGGTTTATACTTTTCCGAAACAACCCATTGCAACAGAAAAAGGAAAGATCAAAAAAGTCAGATTTCATATCATAAAAGTCAAATTTCGTTTGTACTCAGAACAAACGCAATCTCCAACTACATCTGTATAATTCTTTGACTTAAAAGGGGTACAAACGTCAACATTAAATGTATACTGTAAGCTAACATAGCTAAAACTCTTCTTTTGGTTTATACTTCATTCCCACCCGAAAACAGGCACTTCTCACAAATACTCGTCTTCGTTCCATACGTATCCACGATTTCTTTACTTGACTCGATTATATATCGATCCAGAATGATTGACACGCCGCTGAAAAAATCAAACAGTAAGAACATCACCATCACAATTAACAACAACAAACCCAATCCCGCCGGGGCAGGGTATGGGTGGGGTAGAATGTAGCCAGATCCTACCCCTACCCCATGATAAACCCGGGAGTAGAGAGACTACCGTCACAATTAACACACAGATTAAACAATCTGAAGCTGGTTATTTCATTATCCTAAAATAATTGCTTCTTATTCCGTTATCCTAAAGTTACTATTTGTAGACCACATACTCACGAACTACTTTCTATATATTTTGTTACTTTATCGGTTTCCAAGGCATCTTATATTAAATAGAATTTATTTCAAGTCGCATAACGAAAAGCATTCTTTATTGGAAACTTTTAAACAAACTTGCAAAGTGCCAAGGGTTTTCCATACTAGTTCTGCTAAAAATAAATTTTCATCACAATTGAACAGTAATATAACAATGAAAAGATGAATTTGGTACCTTCTCGGTGAAATCTTTTAGAACCATCATCAACATTCTATCGCCAGTTACTTCTCTGATTCCTCGAATCATATCAAGTCGAGAGATCTTACGTTCCTGTCAAACAATTACAAACGCCATTAGGATAATAATGGTAAATCAAATCCACCAAAAAGATACATAACATAACGTACAATTTGTTTAAACTTACAATGTAACTGTGACGATACTGTGTGATTTCCTTGATGGATTTAGGAGGCAACATCTTGGATAGGTTTGCTATGAGATCTGGAATTGGTATCCAAGGGGAAACTGGTTTAGCAAGCCGAACTCCATTTACTTGAGGCCCTGAATCACATCAAAACGTATAGAATCGTTCAGAACCACTAATCTAATAACATTCAATACTAAAACGTATGATTCTTGAAACAACTTACTGTTCACGATCCTTTGCGTCTTGAAACTTATGACAAATTCCGGCAATATGTGAGTGTTCATCTGACTACTCCAAATAATATACTTCTTAGGGGACACCAAATCATCAACACCCGAATCGAACTCCTCAGAACTTGGGTGACATTGTGTAGAAAAACGATTGACAACCTCTGTTTTACCCAATAAAACACGACAAAGCAATATGTGCTTCACCCCATCACCATCAACAATTGCAGATTCCACACTGTTGCACATTATAAACAAATCATTAGTCTTAATTTTTTTTTCCCCATTTGTCACCCTAACTAATTTTACCAATAAACATAAACTGAACCAAACCTAAACAATCATCAATTAGTTCCCAATTTTCAAAGTCCAAATTCAAACTTGGAGGGTGTTTGGGACTGCATTTTGGAGTTAATCCATAAAACAGTGTTTCGCAAATCATCAGAAGAAAACATTTATATGTGTTTTCTAAGAGACAAAACGCATTTTTGAAAGAGCAGGATAGTTTTGCAAACGCATATTCTGTTTTGGAAACGCAATCAGAAACACCCCCTTACAACACTAATTAACATAAACTGAATCAAACCGAACTGACCAATCATGAAATCACACTCAAATATTAGTTCTTGTCACTTGGAATACTTCTGCTATCTTAAGGGTGTTTGGGATTGCGTTTTGGGGGTTAGATTATCTAAATCTTGCATTTGCGAAACTTAAATACTCAAAAAATAGTGTTTGGCACAAATCATATGAAAAAATCATTATCAGTGTTTGCTTACAGACAAAACACATCATCAATGGCTTTTTAAAAACACAGTTTTGCAAACACATAATCTGTTTTGAATTTTGAAAACGCAATCCCAGACACAAATCCTTGCTATACTAAACACATCATCAGTTACTAATAAACATAAAATGAATCAAACCTTAACTAAACAATGATCTAATCACACGTAATCATCAGTTTCCATGTTTTCGACATAAACTGAATATAACAAAACCTTACTAAACAATAATCTAATCACACATAATCTTCAGTTTCCATGTTTTCGACTTCTAATCATAACCTGCTTGACATAAGCTGAATTAAACCCTAACTAAGCAATAATCTAATCACACATAATCATCAGTTCCGTGTTTCCGACTTCTAATCATAAGTTACTAGACATAAACTGAATTAGATCTTAACAATCATTCTAATCACGCAGTCATAGTTATCCTATTTTTGCATTCTAATCCTAACTAATTATACTAGTAAACAAAAAAAAAAGCAAATTAACCACTAAACAATAATCTAATCATACATAATCATCAGGTTCCGTGTTTTCAACTTCTAGATATAAACTGAATTAAACGTTAGTACTTGACAGGCATCTAATCGCAGAGTCATTAGTTATCGCATTTTTGCATCCTAATCCTAACTAATTATACTAATAAACAATGATCATCAAATCACGCATAATCATATAAATCTGAAAACATTAAGCAACAATAAACTAATTACCTTTCGAATGGCGAATGATCAGCATTAAGCACAAGAGCATTCCCAAACCCCCCAGAATTGCTCACATCCCCATACCCAAACCCGAACCCCACAATCCTATCAACCTCCTCTTTCGAACAAGCACCAAACCAACCATACTTAACATTAGCCTTCCCACCGTTTTTGGCCCCAACCGCCTTTGCATATATCTGAAAGCTGCCCACCTTAGCTTGACTAACCACACTCGCGTTAAACATGTTCCTATAAACACATTCCACGTCAGCTTTCAACCCGATTTCGCCTAGCTTCGAAACAAACTTGTTAACTATTATTCCGTGCAGCTTCTCTCCTTCAACTAACTTAACCAATCCATTAACCGAATTCTTAACCGACTTCCCGGTAACAACGCTTTCACAGTCGGAAACAACCGACTCATCGTCACCGGAATCATCATCGCCGGAATCATCACTGGAACCTTCGATCAACGGAATTTGCACATCATCACCATCACCGTAACTCATTCTTTCATCATCATCATGTAACATTCTCCGATCAACGGCGGCCGGAAAAAATACTTGAGACATTGTTTAAAGCAAAAACTAACAAAAAAAAAAGGTGATAAACTAATTCAAGCGCGTGAGTATGACGCGCCGAGCATATTATTATTATATTCTATAAAGGTATATATATAAACCGTTACACTATATCAAAAAAAAAAAAAAAAAATTAATTTTTGGCAAAACTTTGATCAATGAGTTGAAAATAGCAGGTTGTAGGCATTGATGAATTCTTAATGACAATGAGTGTGTGTTTGTTTGTGTTTATGTGTGTGTAAATAGTGTGTGAGATCATTATTAGTAAACTTGGAGAAAAAGTTTATAAAAAAAAGTGAAGAAGATGAGAAGGGTTTTATAAAAAAAAAAGGCGGCCAACGGATTCTGCTTTTGTTTTTGTTATGAAACAGAATGAGAGTGCTGCAAAAACCGGCGGCCAAGGGTAATGGTTTATATATATATATAAAAGGTCGGTTGATGGTAATGAAGAAAACCTGCGCTCCACGGAATTGAAGTGGCGGTATGGAATTACGGATTTGCCCTTTGGTTTCTTGGGGAAGTGGCCACGTCAAGGGGGTAAAGTCGGTTGGCTTTGAATTCCGAAGGCGGGTTTCGTTTCGTGTGAGAGATATTTTATTTGATACTCCTGAAACTATATTTTTCTTTTGGATAATTATGTAAAAATGCACGTTATAACAGTATTTATTTATTTTTTATTTTTTTCACACATATATCATCGATCTCACAATATAACTCACGAATGCCTTCAGCGATGATTGAACCCATAATCTCTAATTTAGTGAGATATCTAAAAAGACATCTAGTTAAAAAAAATATGCAATTATTACTGTTTTGAATTCAGAAAAATAACAAAATGATAATTTTATCTTTTGAAATTTAACTAATACTTTTATTTGCTTTTGTAAGTAGTATTTTCATTAAAAGTAATATGATAAGCTTAGATAGTTTCAACCTTTATTTTTAGAGTAAACTGCGAAAAATGTCCCTGAACTTTGCAAAATTTGCGAAAGATGTCAAAAAAAAAATTGCGAATATTGTCCCTGAACTTTCAGTTTTCTACAAGAAAGGTCCGTGAAGAGTTACTGTAGTTGCGAATTATGTTTTATGGCTAACGCTCGTTAGGAAATCCCGTTAGGTTAGTCCTCGCGTGCGTTGCACGTGAGGGTAATTTCGTCAATCCACTCTTTCCTGCCTTTAACACCCTTCAGCTACCCTCAATCACGAATATCGACGGGACATTTTTTGCAAATAACCTAAGTCGTGTATAACACACCCACAAACACATTCTATCTTATTTCATCCGATCAAATCACACACTCACAAACACATACCATCGGAACTAGCAAGGCGTGCAAAATCAAACAACACACATACCAGGTAACAATATTTACTGATTTTTACCTCATTCAAACGTTATTTGTGTTAATCTTAATCGTTAATGCAGTAAATATGTATGGGAATCAATTTGTTTGCGTTGTGGACGATCCTGAAGATGTTTTGGATGAGTTTGTAAGTTAACACCATATATGAATTAACTGTTATTTCTCTAAGAAACTAGTTTTAAGAAATTGACAATGCTTAAAAATTAATTTTGATATACAGGAACTGCATAATGATTACGTGTTAGGAGGTTCCTATCATGGGAATCGTTATATTTACTTAGTTAACTGTACGGGGATTAGATGGAGAGTTAGTTTAAGAAGAGTCTCAGAATTAGTGTGTGTTGTTGAGGGAGCAAGGTGGAATGATTTTGTCATGCACAACATCACTTGTTCGGATGTTGCTTACATACATTTTATAGAAGAGGGTGAGGATGTGTTTTCTGTAAGTTGCTACAGTGAGGATGGGGAGGAGTTTCATAATTATGAACCCGAAAGTGCTCAGTTTTGGAGATGTTTAGTGCCAGTGACAGACACATCTCTGCTTATGCAGTTGTTGCCGGAAGATTTTCTGAAATATCTGAATGGTCCAACCCCTATTGACTATGTCGTGGTTACCACTAACACGATGAGTACAATATTAGGGTGGAAAGTGAACATCTCTATGATCGATACGTCCACTCCTTCCTGTTTGGGCGTGGTTGGTTGAGACTGGTCCAAGACTTGAATATGAACCATGGTCAGTGGATGGTGTTTACTCAGGTTGTCTCGAGGGAGGAATATAATGTCATGTTGTTTGAACCTGATGGAGCGGCCATCACAACAGTGGAGACATACATCACCAACATAGCCATGAATGCCCTCTGTCACCAAGCACATGACTATGGTATGTTTTTCTTTATTAACTTTAACTACATCAAGTATATGATATTAGTGTAATATTTTGGATTATCTGTAACTAATTTTGTATTATTAAATTCAGATTTTGAAGCCCGTCGGATGAACTGGATGTGTAATTGGACGTTTCACACTGTCCATGACCAAGAAGAAAGGGCATTCTATAGAAAGATGACTGCATGCTTCTGGAGAGATGGGTGACATGTAAGTGTATTAAAACTTTGCTAATTTGTTAAATTGTTACGCTTAATGTTTGTAATACCTGAAATTCAGATAACCTGTAAAATGACCAAATTACCCCTGATAACATAAAACCTTATTAAACAACTTATAAAATTCCGAAATAATTCCAAAACATCTGAAATCGAACTATATCTGAAACAAATAAATTTCTGGGAAAATGTTACATCATTTTAAATGTTCAAAAATAATCATGCACATTTATTTATTTAAAATCCGAAAATACACATATTAATTAAATGTAATGTTAATTCTTTTAATTAGATAATATGTAAAGTAAAATAAGAAAAGATTAGATAAAATCAACCCAATATATTTCTTGATACTATGGACCGAATTTCTGGTCCTTGCCCCCCTCCCCCAAAGTCGGTTTCCACAAGATAAAAACATATCTTTTATTTTTATTCTCAAAAACCAAACCGCATAAACATACAAAAACCCTAAGCGCATAACAAAAAAATCGACCAAGGCATCTACACGATTTCTGGACTTGAACAAGGATTTTTCTGGGGTTTTTGGAGGTGCAAGGAAGCTAGGAAAAATAAGGGTGCTGCGTTTTGTCATTGGTTCGTTCTTGTTCTTTATTTCTTGTCGAATTGATCAAAAGCAAGGTAATAATCCATACGACTAAACCAAACGTTTTAAAATTAATATGGCAATTTTCCTGTGATCCTTACATGTTATATAACTCATATAAATTATATGAATCGAAGCATGCATGCTAATCTATGCGTATGAAAATATAATGAACAAAGAACACGTAAATCACAAAAATATGTAATCCGAATTTCTGGACATGATAGCTATTTTATTTAGACCTCATATGATGTAATAGACCTGGGAAAAATGATAGATCGAATTATAGTAGCCTAAATCATGTCTTGTTAATTTTGATGTCTAAAACGTACGTAAATATGAAATATATGTTAAACGATTTTTCTGGGCATGCTAATTATTTTTCGTGGGTTCCTTATAAGTCATATGATCTGGGAAAAATATGAGTTTGATTTTTGGAGGCCTAGATTTAACGTGGTGAATTATGGTAATAATCGGATTTCATGAAAACAAAGAAATAAAATAAAATGGAAATCGTGAGAACTAGGGTTTGGTTTCTTGGACATGAATCTGATCTTTAATGATGTTTTAAGGATGAATTAATGATGGTTCAATGATTGGTGAAAAGTAGGGTTTGTATTTGTTGTTAAAAAGTATAATCCGATTTGCAATAAAAAGTATAAGGACCTGTTTTGCCAACTTTGAAACTTCTGGGATATTTTTGTAAGATCATATACATCTGTATGAATGTGGGAAAAATATAACTTTGGGGTCCTAAGTGTAAATATTGCATTAAAATGAATTAATGGCATATTAGGGTTTCGATTTGAAATTAATTAAAAGTGAGGGACCAAAAGTGTAAATCTAAAATTCTGAAGTTGTTTTGAGTTAATACTGATATGAAAAGGTTGTTGTGTAATTTTGAGGATTTATGGGCTAATGATGTAATTGTTATGAATTATGACTTAATATATATGTTTTGTAAACTTAAAGGACTAAATATGTAAATTCTGAATTCTGAGGGGTCAAATATGTAAAGTACTAAATTCTGATGGTATATTCTGTAATTATGAAATATAATATGCTTGGTTGGTAATTATGGATATTGTAGGGTTTAATTTGTAAAATATGTAATTATAAGGTTGGTTTTGTAAATTATGTAACTAAAGGGGTGTAATCTGTAAATTGTGAAACTTAAGGGAATAAAATGTAATTCTGAATAAAATGAGTGTATAATTCTGTAACTTGAAGTATTTTCACTAATGACCTTGGAAATTAATGAAGTTACATTTAAAACCCTAAACTTTGTATAATTGTCATTTAAAACCCTAAACTTCTGTAACTTAATAAAAATGTACTGTATTCCATAATAATCTTTGAATAAAGGTTCAACCTAATCTGAAATGATAATATCTGTTAATTCTGGAAACCTGCTAATTATGGGAACTTACTAAATCTGGAAAGTTACTAAAAATAGAAAGTACATAAAAGATAAACTAAAAGGAATAATCTGAATAAGAAACTTTAGTAATTCTGTCTTCCTCTTCCTTAGGTGTGAAGAAGGAGAAGTCTTGATCATTTCTGTGTTTGTTTGATTTTCTGCTGTGCTAATAAGGTACAGATATTCTGCCCTATTTCAGTAAGGGTGTTTCTTTCCCTTTTCTCTCAGTATTTCATTTTCCTTATTAGGATTCCCTATACCATTGCTATGTTCCCCTCTGTTTGTGAATCTCTGTTGTGATCTGTTATCTTGAATCTTTGTTTGAACCTTCTGCTATGATTTTCTATTCTGAACCTTTGTTTAAACTCTGAATTGAACCTTTGATATTTTTGGACTTTAACATGAACCTTTTTGCCATGTACCCTTAAGACATGACTTTCTGATTTTGATAGTTCATTTGACCTCTGACCTCTGACCTACAGTTTGATGTCCGAGCCAATCACTAGGCATGAGGGTTTCATGTCCATGTCATTGATGCACCTTTGACATGACTCTAGGGCAGGAGAGTGATGACCTGTTCCGTCCCTGATTTATTTTATCTGGTGTGTTAAGGAGTTTCTGGCCACCGGGGGCGCATGGATGCATCCTAGTTCTGATTCTGTTATCTGTTATCTGTTATCTGTTTATGTATATGTTTATTATTATATCTGGTGACTGATGGTGTGTGCGATACACGTCACTCACATTATCTGGGAGTTGGCCACTCTACACAGGTTTGTTGCATTATATGATATTATCTGTTATCTGGGCTCGTGATGGATTTCTGTTTTCCCTAAACCTGATTTGTTTCATTATCTCTTTTTCATTCTTTTCTTGTTCCTTATTTCTTTTCCTATTCTTTCACTTTGATTCTGTATCTGTATGATCTGCATTCCTGATTTATTCTGTACTGCTATCTGTTATCGTTTCTGTTATCTATATATCTGTTCACTAAGCTCTTGTAGCTCAGCCGCATTTCTTTTCCTGCGGCAGGTACTTAAGCTAGGAAGCTGGGTTTTAGCTTTGGGATGAGAGCAATCTGATTTGGAGTTTTGACCTTAGTGATATTAGCTTTGCCATCTGGATTTCTATTTATTTTGATATGCCATTGTTTAGGCATTTGAATATTGGATTTTGTACTTCAGTTATTTTTGGTCTTGCATTTGATATAAGTCATGTTGACTTATTTTGGATTTTAATGTTAAGACTTCCGCTGTTTTATTATTGAATGCTATGTTTGTTCTGATATGAAACCATATACTTGTGACATCTTTGCCCTTGTCGGGTTGGGGTGTTACAATTTGTGGTATCAGAGCGACAGGCATCCGAAACCCATAGGCTTAGGCCATTGACCTGTGAGGATTGGGTAGACATTAGGTTTCCTTTCGCGTACTCTTTTTCCTTATTCTGCTCTGTCATATTCTGCTTGATCTTACTAATCGTCTTCTTAATTCTATAGATGGTTAACACTCGTCACCAGGAGTATAATGCTGGAGGGGATGCTGAAATCCCCAATCTGGAGGCTTTGGTGGCTAATGCTATAGCCAATCTGTTACCGGGCCTTAACACTGATGCGGTGATCAACCGGCTTATCAGTGGTGGAGCTAGTTCATCTGGAGGTGCTGGTAGTTCTTCTGGTGGTGGGGGCCGACCCACTACCATTAATGGGTGGCTTGAGAGTTTCAATAAACTCAAGCCGTTGTCTTTCAGTTCTGCTGCTACTCCCCATGCTGCAGAGGACTGGATTACCCACATGGAGAAGCTGTTTGAGGTGCTAGGTTGTGAGGACGAGTTTAAGACTCGTTTGGCTGTGTTTAAGCTTGAAGGTGATGCACTTAACTGGTGGAAGGCGCACAAGGCAGCTAAAGGAGGCGATCCGTATGTTCTTGGTTGTTCTTGGGCTGATTTCCGCACTACATTCTATAATCGGTACTTCCCTGACTCTGAGCAGCAGAGGTTTATTCAGGAGTACAACACTATTTCCCAGCTAGATTCTGAGACCGCAGGGGAATATCTGGAGCGGTTTCAGAGATTGGTCAGCTTTGTGGGCCCCACTGCTGGAGATTCAAGGCGTCAAGCCAAGCAATTCAAATGGGGACTCAAAAGGTGGGTGCTCGATCGTATTCTTAATGATGAGTTTCAGGATCCGTCAGCATGTTGCGATGCAGCTCGCAACATTGAGATTTTTCATGAGGGAGTTGGTTTCAAGCGAAACCGTGATGGCGACAGGGTTCAGAATCAGAGTCAGAATCGGGACAACAAGGGGTATTCTGGTAGGAACTTTGAGCAGCGAGGTCAGTCAGATCGTGGACGTGACTATCAGGGTCAGTCAGGTAGGAGTTATGATCAGAAGAGGCACGACTCGAAGGGTCAGGATTCGAGGTCGGTTTCTAGGCAGGGGAATGATCGTCATGGACGCAGTGACAATCAGAAGCAGTGGAAGGATCAGCCTTCCAAGGGTTATCAGCAGCAGTCTCGAGGTTCTGGATCGGGTTCTCAGACTTTACCTCCTCCTCCCATTTGTACTACTTGTGGGAAGAGTCATCTCGGACCGTGTCGTAGGGCTTCTGGTGCATGTTTCCGATGTGGGTCTTCTGAACATCGGGTGAAAGATTGCCCTAAGCATAATCCGACCCCAGCTGTGCAGTATCTTCCTCCTCCTCCTCCGAATACGGGCCGTGTGTTTTCGACTACTCGGGATCAGGCAGCTAAATCATCAGGTACCATTACTGGCATTCTGCATATTGGTGATCATACTGTATTCATATTATTTGATACCGGCGCAACACACTCTTTTATATCTGTAAAACTAGCTCAGAAACTTAAAACAACTCCAACACCATTAATAAACCAACTATCTATTTCCACCCCAATGAAACACAGTGTCCTCCTCGATCATGTATATGTTAACTGTCCTCTCCGCTTTGATGACCGGATTCGTCCGGCTAACTTACTTCCTCTGGATATGATTGATTTCGATGTCATCCTGGGCATGGATTGGTTGGCTTCCCATAGAGCTACCACTGACTGTCATGCTAGGAATGTGATTTTTGGAGATCTGAACCATCCTGAATTCGTTTATCATGGTTTCCGCCCTCTGAAATCTGTTAAAATCATCTCTGCTATGAAGGCACGGACCTTGATATCTCATGGTTGCCAAGGCTATTTGGCTTCTGTTAAGGATTCATCTGTTGAGACTTCTGATATTTCTGATGTTCCCATTGTTCGGGATTTTGCCGATGTTTTTCCTGAGAAACTTCCTGGTCTTCCTCCGGCTAGAGAAGTTGAATTTGTTATTGATCTGATTCCCGGTGCCGAACCTATCTCTAAGGCTCCGTACCGGATGGCACCTGTAGAGCTGAAGGAGTTAAAGGAGCAACTGGAAGAGTTGTTGGATTGTGGTTTTATTCGCCCTAGCGTTTCGCCATGGGGTGCTCCGGTGCTTTTTGTGAAGAAGAAGGACGGTAGTATGCGGTTGTGCATTGATTATCGGGAGTTAAATCGTATTACCATCCGAAACCGTTATCCGCTTCCTCGCATCGATGACTTGTTTGATCAACTGCAGGGAGCTAAAGTGTTCTCCAAAATTGACTTGCGATCTGGTTATCACCAATTGCGGGTTAAAGAGCAGGATGTATCTAAGACTGCTTTCCGTACCCGTTATGGGCACTATGAGTTTCTGGTTATGCCTTTTGGCTTAACAAATGCTCCTGCTGTGTTTATGGATTTAATGAATCGGGTCTTTCATGAATTTCTGGATAAGTTCGTCATCGTTTTCATTGATGATATTCTGGTGTATTCTAAATCGTCTGAGGAGCACGAGCAGCATTTGCGTATTGTTCTGGGTATTCTGAGGCAGCAGAAGTTATTCGCGAAATTTTCTAAATGTGAATTCTGGCTGAACCAAGTAGCTTTCCTTGGTCACGTTGTGTCTGCAGATGGTATCACCATGGATCCATCTAAGGTTGAGGCTATCACCAAGTGGCCAAGACCTACCACTGTGACTGAAGTCAGGAGTTTTCTGGGATTAGCTGGCTACTACCGGCGTTTTGTTGAAGGATTTTCTAAGTTAGCTTTGCCTTTGACTCAGTTGATGCGGAAGGGTGAAAAGTTTGTATGGACTGATGAGCGTGAGCAGAGTTTTGAGGAGTTGAAACGGCGATTGGTGTCTACACCTATTCTGACTTTACCATCGGGATCTGGAGGTTTCCAAATCTATAGTGATGCTTCTAAGAAGGGTTTGGGTTGTGTGCTTATGCAACACGGCAAGGTGATTGCCTATGCTTCGAGGCAATTGAAACCCTATGAAGAAAATTATCCGACTCATGATCTTGAGTTAGCAGCTGTTGTCTTTGCATTGAAAATCTGGAGACATTACTTGTATGGCGAATCGTGTGATATCTTCACCGATCACAAGAGTCTCAAATACATCTTTACTCAGAAGGAGCTTAATATGAGACAGAGGAGATGGTTAGAACTCCTCAAGGATTATGATACGAACATCCAGTATCATCCAGGTAAGGCTAATGTGGTTGCTGATGCACTTAGTCGAAAATCTAGAATGATTGCTAGTTTGGAGATTGATCCGCGTGTTCTCAGGGATTTGGAGCGTTTGGATGTTGAGTTGTGTGTTCGTCGTGATGTTGGTTACTGGGCTAGCTTAAAGATTGAGTCAAATCTGATGTTGCGTATTAAAGAGGCTCAGAAAGATGATGGTGAGCTCTGGGCTATTGTTCAAAATATTGAAGAGGGTAAGCAAACTGAATTCAGAGTTGACGAGGATGGAGTTGTCTGGTATGAGGATCGGTTATGTGTGCCTAATGATTCTGATCTGCGTGAGGCTGTGTTGATTGAGGCTCACAGTTCTCCTTTCTCTATTCATCCTAGTTCTACCAAGATGTATCGGGACCTTAAGCAGCATTTCTGGTGGAACGGTATGAAGCAAGATGTGGCGTTATTTGTTGCTAGATGTATGACTTGTCAGCAAGTTAAGATTGAACATCAGCGGGCTAGTGGTTTGTTACAGCCTTTGGAGATTCCGGCATGGAAGTGGGATGAGATTTCCATGGACTTTGTTTCTGGTCTGCCTGTTACTCGTAAAAGACATGATGCGATTTGGGTGGTCGTTGATCGGCTAACTAAATCTGCTCATTTCTTACCTATCCGTATGACCTATAGTGTCAGTCAGTTGGCGGAGATTTTTCAGCAGGAAATCGTTAGATTGCATGGTATGCCTTCGTCTATTGTTTCTGATCGTGATCCTCGTTTCACTTCGCGTTTCTGGAAAGGACTTCATAAAGTTTGGGGCGCTCATCTTAAGTTCAGTACTGCATTTCATCCCCAAACTGATGGTCAGTCTGAGAGGACCATTCAGACTTTGGAAGATATGTTACGGGCTTGTGCTTTGGAATGGACCGGTACTTGGGATGAGTATTTGTGTTTAGTAGAATTTGCGTATAATAACAGTTGGCATGCGAGTATCCGTATGGCTCCCTTCGAGATGTTATATGGTAGGAAATGTAGGGCTCCTGTTTGTTGGAATGAAGTAGGTGAACGTCTGATTGAGGGACCTGAAATGATCGAGATCACTAATGAAAAGGTAGTTGTGGCTAGGGAGAAATTGAAGGAGGCGCGTGCTCGTCAGAAGAGTTATGCTGATAAGCACCGTCGGGATCTACAATTCAATGTAGGTGATCGGGTATTTCTGAAAGTATCTCCTTTCCGTGGTGTTAAGCGTTTTGGAATCAAGGGCAAGTTGAGTCCTCGATTTATTGGACCGTTTGAAATTCTGGATCGTATAGGGGAGGTTTCTTATCGTCTGGCTTTACCTCCTCAGCTATCTCATGTGCATAACGTTTTTCATGTATCTCTTCTGAGGGGATACAACTATCATCCGTTGCATGTAGTATCTTATCCGCTTGATCAGATCCAACCTGATATGTCCTTGTCTGAAGAGCCGGAAGCGGTTCTGGATCGTCAGGAACGAGTCATGAGGAATAAAGTTATTCCGTTCGTAAAGATTCTTTGGAAGAACCACCCGGAGCGTGAGGCTACCTGGGAAACCGAGGAATCGATACGAGCTAGTTATCCGCACTTCTTGTTTTAATCTGGTATGTCTTGTTTTGTTTTCTGCTCTCTCGTTTTCCTTCTGCTTTCTGCAAATTTCGAGGACGAAATTTTTTTGTTAGTGGGGAAGAAGTTGTAATACCTGAAATTCAGATAACCTGTAAAATTACCAAATTACCCCTGATAACATAAAACCTTATTAAATAACTTATAAAATTCCGAAATAATTCCAAAACTTCTGAAATCGAACTATATCTGAAACAAATAAATTTCTGGGAAAATGTTACATCATTTTAAATGTTCAAAAATAATCATGCACATTTATTTATTTAAAATCCGAAAATACACATATTAATTAAATATAATGTTAATTCTTTTAATTAGATAATATGTAAAGTAAAATAAGAAAAGATTAGATAAAATCAACCCAATATATTTCTTGATACTATGGACCGAATTTCTGGTCCTTTCCCCCCCCCCCCCAAAGTCGGTTTCCACAAGATAAAAACATATCTTTTATTTTTATTCTCAAAAACCAAACCGCATAAACATACAAAAACCCTAAGCGCATAACAAAAAAATCGACCAAGGCATCTACACGATTTCTGGACTTGAACAAGGATTTTTCTGGGGTTCTTGGAGGTGCAAGGAAGCTAGGAAAAATAAGGGTTGCTGCGTTTTGTCATTGGTTCGTTCTTGTTCTTTATTTCTTGTCGAATTGATCAAAAGCAAGGTAATAATCCATACGACTAAACCAAAAGTTTTAAAATTAATATGGCAATTTTCCTGTGATCCTTACATGTTATATAACTCATATAAATTATATGAATCGAAGCATGCATGCTAATCTATGCGTATGAAAATATAATGAACAAAGAACACGTAAATCACAAAAATATGTAATCCGAATTTCTGGACATGATAGCTATTTTATTTAGACCTCATATGATGTAGTAGACCTGGGAAAAATGATAGATCAAATTATAGTAGCCTAAATCATGTCTTGTTAATTTTGATGTCTAAAACGTACGTAAATATGCAATATATGTTAAACAATTTTTCTGGGCATGCTAATTATTTTTCGTGGGTTCCTTATAAGTCATATGATCTGGGAAAAATATGAGTTTGATTTTTGGAGGCCTAGATTTAACGTTGTGAATTATGGTTATAATCGGATTTCATGAAAACAAAGAAATAAAATAAAATGGAAATCGTGAGAACTAAGGTTTGGTTTCTTGGACATGAATCTGATCTTTAATGATGTTTTAAGGATGAATTAATGATTGTTCAATGATTGGTGAAAAGTAGGGTTTGTATTTGTTGTTAAAAAGTATAATCCGATTTGCAATAAAAAGTATAAGGACCTGTTTTGCCAACTTTGAAACTTCTGGGATATTTTTGTAAGATCATATACATCTGTAGGAATGTGGGAAAAATATAACTTTGGGGTCCTAAGTGTAAATATTGCATTAAAATGAATTAATGGCATATTAGGGTTTCGATTTGAAATTAATTAAAAGTGAGGGACCAAAAGTGTAAATCTGAAATTCTGAAGTTGTTTTGAGTTAATACTGATATAAAAAGGTTGTTGTGTAATTTTGAGGATTTATGGGCTAATGATGTAATTGTTATGAATTATGACTTAATATATATGTTTTGTAAGCTTAAAGGACTAAATATGTAAATTCTGAATTCTGAGGGGTCAAATATGTAAAGTACTAAATTCTGATGGTATATTCTGTAATTATTAAATATAATATGCTTGGTTGGTAATTATGGATATTGTAGGGTTTAATTTGTAAAATATGTAATTATAAGGTTGGTTTTGTAAATTATGTAACTAAAGGGGTGTAATCTGTAAATTGTGAAACTTAAGGGAATAAAATGTAATTCTGAATAAAATTAGTGTATAATTCTGTAACTTGAAGTATTTTCACTAATGACCTTGGAAATTAATGAAGTTACATTTAAAACCCTAAACTTTGTATAATTGTCATTTAAAACCCTAAACTTCTGTAACTTGATAAAAATGTACTGTATTCCATAATAATCTTTGAATAAGGGTTAAACCTAATCTGAAATGATAATATCTGTTAATTCTGGAAACCTGCTAATTATGGGAACTTACTAAATCTGGAAAGTTACTAAAAATAGAAAGTACATAAAAGATAAACTAAAAGGAATAATCTGAATAAGAAACTTTAGTAATTCTGTCTTCCTCTTCCTTAGGTGTGAAGAAGGAGAAGTCTTGATCATTTCTGTGTTTGTTTGATTTTCTGCTGTGCTAATAAGGTACAGATATTCTGCCCTATTTCAGTAAGGGTGTTTCTTTCCCTTTTCTCTCAGTATTTCATTTTCCTTATTAGGATTCCCTATACCATTGCTATGTTCCCCTCTGTTTGTGAATCTCTGTTGTGATCTGTTATCTTGAATCTTTGTTTGAACCTTCTGCTATGATTTTCTATTCTGAACCTTTGTTTAAACTCTGATTTGAACCTTTGATATTTCTGGACTTTAACATGAACCTTTTTGCCATGTACCCTTAAGACATGACTTTCTGATTTTGATAGTTCATTTGACCTCTGACCTACAGTTTGATATCCGAGCCAATCACTAGGCATGAGGGTTTCATGTCCATGTCATTGATGCACCTTTGACATGACTCTAGGGCAGGAGAGTGATGACCTGTTCCGTCCCTGATTTATTTTATCTGGTGTGTTAAGGAGTTTCTGGCCACCGGGGGCGCATGGATGCATCCTAGTTCTGATTCTGTTATCTGTTATCTGTTATCTGTTTATGTATATGTTTATTATTATATCTGGTGACTGATGGTGTGTGCGATACACGTCACTCACATTATCTGGGAGTTGGCCACTCTACACAGGTTTGTTGCATTATATGATATTATCTGTTATCTGGGCTCGTGATGGATTTCTGTTTTCCCTAAACCTGATTTGTTTCATTATCTCTTTTTCATTCTTTTCTTGTTCCTTATTTCTTTTCCTATTCTTTCACTTTGATTCTGTATCTGTATGATCTGCATTCCTGATTTATTTTGTACTGCTATCTGTTATCGTTTCTGTTATCTATATATCTGTTCACTGAGCTCTCGTAGCTCAGCCGTATTTCTTTTCCTACGGCAGGTACTTAAGCTAGGAAGCTGGGTTTTAGCTTTGGGATGAGAGCAATCTGATTTGGAGTTTTGACCTTAGTGATTTTAGCTTTGCCATCTGGATTTCTATTTATTTTGATATGCCATTGTTTAGGCATTTGATTATTGGATTTTGTACTTCAGTTATTTTTGGTCTTGCATTTGATATAAGTCATGTTGACTTATTTTGGATTTTAATGTTAAGACTTCCGCTGTTTTATTATTGAATGCTATGTTTGTTCTGATATGAAACCATATACTTGTGACATCTTTGCCCTTGTCGGGTTGGGGTGTTACGCTTAATGTTAGTGTGGATGTTGGTTTATTGAGAGTTGGAGAGAAAATATTATTGAGGGAAAAAAATTTGTATTTCACATTAAATGAAAATGGGTACAAATGAGAGTTTATATACAAACTGAAATTCAAAGTCAAAGTAATGCCCCGCTACAATTTCAATGAGATTACAAACTAAACAACTATCAAACTATAGCTTGTGAGCTTGTTGTAGCTTCGACAAAGACTTGATATGGTTAACTTTATGGTCTGCTTCATCTGTTCCAACTCTTCTCTTGTCATTAGCTTGAGCTTGAGCTGGATCTTTAGTTGCTATACTTCCTTTATGCATGGTTGATGTGGTCCTCTATTTTGTTCTTTGTATTTGGCCTGTTTGGGAAGCAGTAGTGACAAAATTGCTTAATCAGATATATAGCTGTCATTTGTTTGAGATATTGTGTGTCTGATAGGATGATTGATAGATCATAATGTTTGATAGAATCACCCCAAAAAAACTAATGCTAAGTTTTGTACATTTTGTAACAGTCTATACCATCAAGACTTATGAAGAAGTACAACTTGCATGGGCTCTCTGTCGCTGTTGTGAAGCATGAAAGGATAGAGAAAGTGTTTGAAGTGCGTGACAGAACAATGCTAGTTGATTAAGGGAAGGTGAAGAGGAAAGTGGCAATTATTTCATCAGCTAGTTTCAGGGAGTTGAGGGAGGAAGCAGGGTTTGGTCAAGGTTCAATGGTCCGCTTCTTTCTAAGTGATGAAACAAACAGGTCACAAAGAGTTTTAAAGTTTGATGTGTGATGATGGTTGTTCAAGATGGGTTAACGTGGTCCTCTATTTTTGTGTCCGTAGACAATGTTTGAAACTATTTGTAAGTTGGATGAATGATCTTGTATAAACATCTTTTGTAGTATCTGATTCGGATAAACCATATGGGGTTGTCCATAGTAGCCTGTATGTATGGTGGGCACGAAAAAACTTGACGAATGCTTAGACAATGTTTTGTAACTATCTGATTCGGATAAACCATATGGGTTTGTCCATAGACAATGTTTTGTAAGTATCTGATGTAGGATAAACCATATGGGTTTGTCCATAGACAATGTTTTGTAAGTTTGATGTAGGTTGATATGATGGTTTATGTAGTCCAGTTGTAAATGTTGTTTATTTGAATTTGTGGCTGATGCAATCTATGTAGCAGGTTGTTATGATGTATCTCAGGTTGTATTGAAGTATTACCAATTGACATTGTTTGACTTATGTATGTCAAACATTTGTCCAATGCAGGTTCTATCAAATTAGTGCAGGTTGTTTTCTTTCCATTTGCCAATGCAGGTTCTATCAAATTAGTGCAGGCTGTTAGAAAGAATAAGAGTTAAGCCATATTTGAGGAAAGGTTGTTATAGTCTTATTAACTGGAAATGCGAATACAGAGCTCTATTCATAGAGGTAAAAGTAAAAAAAAATCAACTACATTACATCTTTGCACAATTCTACTTCTACATTACCATATTACATCATGACTTATATACCACATTTCCTACAAACAACATAAAAGCAACAAACAGAGCCATTACAACAACACATTTTCTATAAACCACTAAGTTTGATTTGCTTTATTTCAATTCTATTTGCAGAAGTAACACTTGGTTTTGCAAATAAGACTTCTGATACTCAAAATCCCTTTACAAGTCTCTTATTTTTTCATTCAAACTACATTTGTCTATTTTCAATTATTTTTCCATTTGAATCAACTTGTGCACTTCTTGTTTGTAGTAGTCACTTGGTAATTCAGGATCAAGCCAGTAAAAGGTGCCACATTTTGAACCCTACATGTTTAGACATATTAGCATATATCTGAATCATAAACAAAGTAAAAATCACTTACATTATAAAAATTTATGCAGCCTAGAAAACGTCTTAAAGGATGATAGATGGTTCGTGATGTTTGTTGAATAACGGGTTCCTCATGTTCGCAATGGGTAGGTGGTGGAGGACGACGACTTTAAACAGAAGATGATGATGAAGCTATTTCGAATGAATGAGTTATTTTAAGGTTTAGGTAGGGTTTGGATGAGTGTTTGAATTGGGGAAGAAGATAAAAGATGATTTTTTTGTTGACTACTAAAAGTTAAGATAACGGATATTGGCACATGATATGGCCCATTTTAGTCAAACCCAATAGTTAAGTCAATGGACATTATTTGCAAGTGTGAAACTTAAGTAAACCCCTAAACTTCGCACTTGTGTCTACCCAATAGCTGCAGAACCGGTGTTTTCCCGTTCTAATCCTCACACACCCCTCTACTAGAGACCAAAAGTCTATCATTTTTTACACGATTTCGTACAATGGCAGACAAGGACTGGAGTAATTTCGAGTTAACCGATGATATGGTAGCGTTTATTCAGGCTAAATATGGGGACAGTTGGACGGAAATGGATGAAATGTCTGATGAGATTCTTGATGACTTATGGGAATATGCGTACAAAGAACCGGAAGTCTTGAAAGGTCAGTGTATTATTTTTCATTGTTCTGATTTTTGTGTATTACACATATAGTCTACAAATGGGAATTGTTATGTATTTAGCCCATTTGTCAATGATACCAATCTGCAAATGATAAGGAAAAGGGGAAACTTGATGAGGGTTGTGAAGATACTCAAAACAGGAATAAGGGGGAGGGCAAACTTGATGAGGGTTGCGAAGATACTCAAAACATCAATAAGGGAGAGGGGAAACTTGATGAGGGCTGTGAAGATACTGAAAACGTGAGTAAGGTGAATGCAAAACTGGAAGATTATGAATAAAGGATAGGCTATCTTGAAAAGGGGACTAGGTTCGATGCAAAACTAGAAGCTCTTGAAAAAAGGATACAGTTTCTTGAAAATAGGTGTGTTAGGGCAAACCAACAAAATATGGGAAAGGGGAATAAAGGTATGCAGACAATTGTAGAAGTGATTGCCATATCATCCAGTGACGAGGATGAAGAAATGTACATGTCATCCAGTGATGAGGATGAAGAATTGGACATATCATCCAGTGATGAAGAAATGGACATACCACTAAAGGCTACCACTTCCAAGCCTTGCACTAAGGGGATGAGGATGAAGGGAAAGGCTTCCACATCTAAAGCAAGGGGGGGGGGGGAAGGGAAAGCCTACCACTTCCAAGGCTTGCACTACAAGGGGGAGGAAGAGGAAGGGAAAGGCTTCCACATCTAGGGGAAAGGGTGGAAGGGAAAGCCTGCCAATTCTAAGGCTTGCACTTCCAAAAGTGTTGGCCCCTTTGTTCTTATAGCTCCTGCAAGTGAGCTAACAAGACCAAACAAAGGTGATAGAATAACAAATGTTGTACTGGGTCTTGGAGCAAAGGTGGGTTGCTCAAGCAAGAATAGGATGGATTGGTATGTGCCTGCCCCCAAGAAGCTCTAGGCTTAAGAAGGTCAATTCTGTTTGTCGTTTCAACTGTTATGTATCTTTTGGTTACTAGTGAAACTTATTTTGGTGAGGTCTTTTGGGGTCTGTCCAAAGCCTCATTGTGTTATTGTATAGTTTTCTAGGATCTGAAATTGGTGTTATTGTCCAATGTGTTTCTAAATGTTATCCATGCAATGGCAAAGTACAACAAGTTCTAAACCATTTGTCATCTGCATACCATTCATTGACTTTAGTAGTCAACCAATAAGTAAAACACCACATGTCAAATGTGCTAAACATATGTAACACATGAGTAACACCAAATACTGTGTGCCAAACACATTATTGCATACATTGATACATAACCCAACATGTTCATAAACATACACATATGGCACAAAATACCACTAGACACAACACTAAAATGTTATTCGAGCTACATAAACTAAATTGTTCCAAAACATGCCATCCAAAGCCATAAGATAAAGAAAATAAACATAACAACCTTGACCATTGCCTTGTCATGACCTTGAGCATTCTCTCCTCACTTGGAATCAACCTCCTCATCTGTTTCTATTGCCTTTTGATCCTTGTCAGCTGGATCCAACTTTCTTCTCTTCTTTTCTATACCAAAGGTCACACTGGCAGATGAATGAATTGTAGCTGGAGCTTCTATGTCTGCCCTTTCCAAACTATCTTCAACATCTACTGTTGGAGCTTCATCAGCAACTATTACAGCTTCATCTCTGAGTTCATTGTGTAGAAAAGCCACATTATGAATAATAAATTCTAACTCAGCACACAACATATCAATGTCTGCAGCTTGATCAGGTCTATAGGCTGCTTGATCATCCAGCCAATCAACTTCAATATCTTTGTGGATGAAATCATCCTCTCTGCCTGTCTCCAACTCACCTTCCTCAGCATACAACAAACCAATCTGCCTCTTCAATAGGTCCATAGTATGCTTGCTCATCTAGACAATCCTCTTCAATTTCTATGTGGAAGAAATCAGCCTCTTTCCCTGTTTCTAACTCACCTTCCAAACCCAATTCAAGTTCAAGTTCACCCATACCCTTTCCAACATCCTCTTGACTAACTTTCTCTTTTTCGTTGTCAACAGTTTCATTCACATATGCCACACCCTCTTTTTGACTCGCCTCAGTGTCTTTGCTTCGCTTCTCCTTGATTTCATCATAGTTTATTAAGAAATCCATTTCGAATAAGAGTTTTTTGAACTCATACTCACCACTCAACCTTTTTGCCCTTATTTTGTTCTTCCCTTCATCAGACCATGGTGTTGGAATAACAAGCTCATCATCATCCAGATATACGAAAAAACAATTCTCATCATCCCTGCATCCAGCGTTACTAGATGAAGCATTAGTTGAAGTATCACCCTGTTTCCCTCTTTTCCTATTTCAGTAGCACCATGCCACTCTAGCAAACACAACTCACCAGCTTTCTCAAATTCCTTAACTACATCACCATCCTTTATATCTTCAATCATAACACCCTTACCACGACTATTCCTCATGTACAACAAATGCTCCTCGACTGATGAAATACCTTCTTCAATATAAACATCTATTTCCTTAAACCGAGACACGTATTTAAACATTTTCACGACATCTTCCACACTCATCAATGGGACCAACCCATCATCTAAAATTTCCCAGGGATCCTAAAATGTGAGAACAGAGTACTATCCCCTAATCCTAGTGCGTCTAACATCCCAACATACTCCTGAATGCGGAAATAGTAAACATCAATCAGGTCAACATAGGCTATATGTCCAAACAGATATTTTCGATTTGGTGGATTTGTGAAGAGCCCATTGTGGTGGATTTTTAGAGTGAACAGTGTACCATTTAAATCTGGTTAGAAAACAAATAACAACTTGAAACATTTAAGCTTACCGTAAATAGCATCAAGCTCATGTGTTGGAAACTCAGGAGTTCGAATCTGCCAAAGTGGAGAAACCACTACCATGGTATTGTGTTTGTGGGTAAGTGATTTGATCGGTTGAAATAAGATAGATTGTGTTTGTGTGTGTGATTTTATTGTGTTAAAGTGTTATACACGACTAAGTTGATGTGCAAAAAATGTCCTCGTCGATTATCGTGCCTGGGGTGGTAGCAGGAGTGTGTAAAGGGCGGGAACAGTGGATTGACAAAACTACCCTCACGTGCAACACACATGACGAGAAACTAACGGGTTTTCCTAACGAGCGCTAGGTAGAAAACATAATTCGCAACTACAGTAACTCTTCACAGACCTTTCTTGCAGAAAACTAAAAGTTCAGGGACAATATTCGCAATTTTTTTTGAGGACATCTTTCGCAAATTTGTCAAAGTTCAATGACATTTTTCGCACTTTACTCTTATTTTTAGTAGTGAACATTTTTTTATAACATCTCAAAAAGAAACGTGAACAATAATATTGAGACAGAATGAGTATTTAACTTGTCAATTTTTTAATTAATCATCTTTTATTTTGTTTTTATATACTCAAACTTTTTAATTTTGATTCTTTTGTGTACCGTGTGACCATTTTACCCTTATTATGTTAATGAAAGTGTTGTAAAGTTAGAGGTAAAATGGTTACAAAATACATGCAAAAGTCAAAATTCAAAAGTATAAGTATACAAAAATAAAAGTAAAAAATAACTACACAACTGAAAAAAAAGGACAAGTAAGCTATATAAATCCCTTTCCACATGATTATCCTTTTGTTTTTTCTTGGTACTATTAACATTGCTTAATGGAGTAATGGCTTAGAGCTGGTATGGGTAGTTGAGTAACCTAATAGATCCAAAATAGTTACATTGTGGTAACTTGGATATTTTACAACAAGATTTTCAGTCGACGTATAGCAATACTTGAAGATCGATTTAAAATTAGGACAATCTTTGTCAGGTTTTTTTCAAATAATTTCAACAGTCTCACTCTCACATGTACATATATGCCTCTGCATTTTTGGTATAAAAATTCAGAGCTACTTGCTTCTATGCTGTTTAAACAATGTTATTTGTCTCAAGTGTAGATTTTTGCTCATGTATAAAGGTTCATAGCTAGTTTTTCTCTATACTTAAGACGGTCTTAGTCTGTTATAATTATGTATATGTAAAAATGATAATCAGAACACTAGAAATATCCGTTTACACCCAACCAACCTCCCCTTGGTGTATTTTATTAAGAACAAATCAAGATCATCCTCAAACGAGTTAGATCAAAAATTCAAAAGAAAGTGTAATCCCCTTCAGAAGGATCTTACACACCTCACTACAAATACACTCAAACACTCAATGTTATTGACCAAAACAGATTGATCAATAATACAAAACAGACTAACTGTCAGATATCAGAGATGATATCAAAACTAATAACAAAGACAAGTGAGAGAAGACTATGTGACTGCGTAAACTTGAGAGAATGAATCATAATAAAACCCTAGCTCGGATGAGAGCTTATATAGAGCTAACTTAGAACTTAGAAATTTCTTAAAACTACTTATCTCAGCTTCATCATTCCCAGTAATAACAATGTCATCAACATAAACAAGTAATGCAACAAACACAGATTCTTTCTGCTTGACATACAAGGAATAATCAAACTTACTCTGGACAAAGCCATGCTTAACCAATGCAGTGGAAAGTTTAGCATTCCACTGTCTTGGGGCTTGCTTTAGACCATATAAAGATTTATTAAGTTTGCAAACCTTAGAATCATCACCACCATTAAATCCTTTTGGCAAATACATATAAACATCTTCATCAAGATCTCCATATAAAAAAGCATTATTCACATCTAATTGATACAAAGGCCAATCCTTATTAACAGCAATACTAATCAAACACCTGACAGTAACCATTTTCACCACAGGACTAAAAGTTTCATCATAATCAAATCCTTCTCTTTGATTAAAACCCTTAGCAACTAACCTAGCCTTATATCTATCAACTTCACTAGTAGATTTATACTTAATTTTCCAAATCCACTTATATCCTATAGCATGTCTACCAACAGGTAAATCACATTTAGTCCAAGTATTATTCCTATTTAGAGCTTCAATCTCATTATTCATAGCATCAGACCAATTTGGATCACTAACAGCTTCCTCATAACTGGTTGGTTCAACAGATTTATTTAAAGTAGTAGCAAAACACTTATTGTTCCTACTAAGACCAGCATAACTCACATATTTTTCAATACCATATCTAACTTTAGACTGCATAACATAATCATTAAATCTAACAGGAACTCTAGACTCTCTATTAGACCTTCTTACACCAGGTTTCTGCACATCTTCATTAGAATTACCAGACTGAGTTGACACAGGACTCACAATATTTGGATCAAAATTGCCCTCAGACCAGTTTTGGTCACCAAAATGGGTTGCAGATTGCCCCACTTCTTGATGCATAAAAGCAGTATCTGTTACATCATCTAATGCATCATAAGAAGGTGGCAAACTACCATCCTCAACTGGTGAATCTTTCCCATCATCATTGGGACTTTGAGGACCATCAAAAAACTTCAAGTGATCTGCTTCACTTGCACTTTCTGCATCAGCAGTATCACAAGTTTTCATTCTTAAAGGAAAAACATTTTCATAAAATCTCACATCTCTTGCATAAAAAACATTTCTAGTATCCAAACTCAAAAGTTTATAAGCTTTTTTACTAGCAGAATACCCAATTAGAATACATTTTTCAGATCTATAAGACAATTTATCATGATTGTTCAAAATAGTAGCATAACAGAGACAACCAAATGACCTCAAATGGGAAAGATTAGGTTTCACATTATATATCAACTCATAGGAACATTTACCACTTAACACAGAAGATGGCAGCCTGTTTATAAGATATACAGCAGTTAGAATACAATCAGACCAAAAACTTAGAGGAATCCCCCCCTGAAACATAAGACTCCTAGCAACATTTAGAAGGTGTTTATGTTTCCTGTCAGCAATCCCATTTTGCTGAGGTGTATAGACACATGAAGTTTGATGTATTATACCAAGATTTGAAAACAACTGATTCATTTTCTTATTTACAAATTCTGTACCATTATCAGATCTAACAACCTTAACTTTCACATCAAATTGATTAGAAATTAGATGAATAAAAGAGCAAAATACATCAAAAACTTCATCTTTAGTTTTAACTAAATATGCCCACACAGCCCTAGAGTAATCATCAACAACAGTTAAAAAATACTTATAACCTTCTCTGCTAGCAACTTTGTAAGGGCCCCACAAGTCTAGGTGAACAAGTTCACCTAATTTCTCAGACTTATGACTAGATAAAGGAAAGGGTTCCCTTGTCTGTTTGGCCTTATGACAGATTTCACAAACAGACACAGATGAATTCTTGGAAATACCAAGATCAGATTGAAGAACAGACAAGACTGGATCAGCAGGGTGACCCAATCTATTAAGCCAAACTAACTTAGAAACATTATAAGACATAACCACATTGCACTTACCCAAACAATTACTAGACTTCATATCAAACAGATAAAGTCCATCAGACTGGCTACCAGTCCCCAGAACATTCTCCCTTTTCAAATCCTAAATATAACATTTATCCTCATCAAATCCAACAAACATTTTACTATCTCTAATAAGTTTATTTACTGATAACAAACTCACACAATAACCAGGAACAACAAGAACATCATAAAGAGTAACATTATTAGTCAATTTCAAATTTCCGACATGACTTATAGTAGCAAGAGTACCATTAGGATGACCAACAGTAATCCTAAGACTAGTAATGTCAACTACATTATACATACCAACTGTGGAAACAGTCAAGTGCTGATTAGCACCTGAATCAATTATCCAACCCAAAGAAACAGTTTGAACAGCTATACTATTATTAGCATAGAAATACCTAGAAAAATTAAGATTAAACCAAACATTTCCATTAAAGAATGAAGCCCTACCTGCCATATTAGCATGTATGCTTCCAGAAGGAGTATCATTAATCAAAGACAACAATTTCTTCATCTGTTCAGAAGTAAAACCAGAAGAAGTACAAGCGGAAGAATTAGAAGTTTGTTTTTCAGATGGTTTAACTTCTACATTAGCATTATAATTCTGTTTAAAACTATTCTGCTTATTATTATTGTTGGTTTTAACAAATCCTGGAGGAAAACCAATTATTTCTTAACATCTTTCAATAGTGTGTCCAATCTTTCCACAATTTTTACAGTTAAGATTAGGATTAGGACCTCTATTAGCAGTATTAGTATTAGTACTCCTAGTGTTATTATTATGGTTATTAAACACTCTTTTGTTGTTATTAAAAGATCTAGCAGCAAAAGAAGTAGCATTCATTTTAGATTCAACAGCACTAGAAGACTCAGGAATCCCTCTATGGGATTCTTCTCTAGAAACAGTGGCATAGGCCTCTTTCACCTCAGGAAGAGGATCCCTAGTCAAAAGAGCAGTTCTCACAGGCTGATAACAGTCATCAAGGCCCATGAGAAATTGCATCAGCTTCATAAGCTGCTGATGTAAACCTAGCTCTTTACTAGCTTCACAAGTACACTTAACTTCACAAACACACTTAGGCAATTTAGTTAAAGCATCAAATTCTCTCCACAAAGAATTAAGCCTATGATAATAATCAGCCACAGAACTACCACCTTGTTTCACAGAATTAATCTTTTGTAACAAATTATAAATCACAGAACCATCAATTTTATCATAGGTTTCTTGCAATTCTTTCCACACAGAAGCAGCATTATCAAAATACACAAGTCCCACATAAACATCTTGAGACACAGAATTCATAATCCAAGTAAGAACAATGGCATTACACCTATCCCACTGAGCAGACAAAACATCACTAGTAGAATATGTCTCTTTTAAAATAGTACCATCAATAAAACTAAATTTATTTCTAGCTTGTAATGCCAATTTCATTGCACCAGACCATATTCTATAATTTTCAGTCCCAAGAAGTTTAAATGGAATTAATGCAGTACCACTATTATCATTAGTTTGAATATGTAAAGGATTACCAGCATCAAGATTATTTATTAAAACAGGAGTAATACTACCACTACTACCAACCATAATAACAAGATTAAAGGCAAACAAAGAACACTAATAGCAAACAGACCAACAACAGGAAACCAACAATAAAAAAGCAAGCACAGAACAGAGAACAACAAGAAACAAACCAACAACAAACAACTAATCAACACAACAAATCACCAACAGCCTCAATCACAACTACCAAAACTATCCTAACCTATCTACCTGCGACCTAGACACAACAAGAATAAAAAACTACCTAACAATAAAACTGAAAATGAAACTCACACCCAAGATTAACGAAATACCAGCCAAGAAGACTGGGGGCAGCCAGAGCAGGTTTCCGTACCAATCAAGTTGGCAGGTCAAGGTGTTAACTACCCCGTTTGCACCTTCTTGACCAAGTAAATGTTATCTTAATGAAAGAAAATTACTTACAAAGCTATATCAGCGGAATAAGACTACAATAACATTAGATTCACTTAGTCTAGTGATATTGCAACCAAGAATGGGCCCAATAACTCCAAGAAACCACCAGGGATACAAATTCCTAAATTAGGGTTTCAGAAACCCTAACCAAGAATCCCACAGAAATCACCAGATCTAGCCTGAATAGACTAAATCAACCACTGCCGTAAAGAATACGACCTCAATCGAACAATATAACCTCCAATTAACAAGATCCCCAAAAATTTTGGAAACCCTTAAACCTCAAGAAGATCAAGAACCACCAGATCAGAACCTAGGGCTCTAATACCATGTAAAAATGATAATCAGAACACTAGAAATATCCGTTTACACCCAACCAACCTCCCCTTGGTGTATTTTATTAAGAACAAATCAAGATCCTCTTCAAACGAGTTAGATCAACAATACAAAAGAAAGTGTAATCCCCTTCAGGAGGATCTTACACACCTCACTACAAATACACTCAAACACTCAATGTTATTGACCAAAATAGATTGATCAATAATACAAAACAGACTAACTATCAGATATCAGAGATGATATCAAAACTAATAACAAAGACAAGTGAGAGAAGACTATGTGACTACGTAAACTTGAGAGAATGAATCATAATAAAACCCTAGCTCGGATGAGAGCTTATATAGAGCTAACTTCCACTTAAGCCCTCCATATTATCAAGACTTGTCAAAAGACTTCTAAACTTGCACCATAGCTATAAAGACTTATGAAATATGACAAGACAAGCCCCTCATAATTCTGAGCAGCTTGAATGAAAGAATAGACATTTCAACAGTATATTTGCACATGCTTTTTAGGTTAAAGTTCCGTTTTTGAGGATTTTCTAGGTTGATGATTCTCCATTTTAAACTATCATGCTTTTCATCAACGACTTTAAAAGAAAACGATGAAACCACCACTTAAAAACAAGCAAAAAAATAAATAAAATAAATAAAAATATATTAGTTTTAAAGGTCTTTGTATTTATAATGACTTGTGTTTAAATAGTACCTTTTATTATGTTAGAAGTTCTTCAACTAAATAGTTGTGGGTTCAACGCCTACTTAAGACATTGTGATATATATTTGTTGTATATATTGTGAGATAGTTAGTTGCCATTAAAAAAATGGTATATATATTTAGTTTGCCAACTGTTAGGCTTAGGACTCTAAACGAACTGAACGTTCAGTGAACAATTTATGAACTATTCGGTAAAAAGTTCGTTTATTTATTAAATGAATGAATACAAACAATATTTTACATTCGTTTTGTCAAATGAACAAACATGAACAAACGTCGTGTTTGTTCATTTATGTTCGTAATCATCCGGTTATGCATTTATTAACGTTTGTTTATGTTCATTTATTTATTTATGTTCGTATATTATACCTTCGAATTTTATACTTTTAAAATTGAGTTGTTTAAATAAAACAACACTTATAAAACAAAATACTATGCATAATTTAATAAAGTTTATGTTGTTTTGCTACATTCATTTATGTTCGATCGTTTATGTTCGTTTAATGTCTTAATGAACGAACATGAACAACTCATTTTCTTAATAAACGAACATGAACAAGAAAATTCGTCTGTTTAATCGTTCGTGTCCGTTTATTTTTCTGGTAAAAATTAAACGAACGAATATGAACAATGAACAAAACTCCGTTCGTGTTCGTACAGTTCGTTTATGGCCTTATTTGTGCCGAATATTTTTTTTAAATGATTCGTTTATAAGAAACTAAAGATTACTTAAAGGAGTTAAAGGTTAGAACTATTTTATAATTATCTCAATAAAAAAGGCGATTCTGTAAAGATAAGTGAATTTTAATTTCTACTGTGTACATGAAAAGATAAGTGAGATATTTTTCGCGTCCATTAAAAACTGTGGATGGTTTGAGTAGCCTAATAGATCCAAAATAGTTTACATTGTCGAGATGTTTAAAATTAAACCAGTTCATGTATCCAAAGGGTTCTACTATAGAAGCCCCTTAGTATGTCTTATTAGGAGGGTTTTTGTCAGTTTCTGCTCTGTATTTCTGACAGTTTTAAGCGTTTGACTTATTAAACTTTATATTTTCTGTTCTGTACTTTTAGGTTTATAGCTTTTTGATATAAACAAAATTATAAAAATTAAAAAAAAAATAAAAAAAAAATAAAAAAAAGGCAAAAAATAAAGGGGGTGTTGATAAGGTTTTTTGGGGTTTGGATAACTTGTCCCATATCGAAATTAAGTCATACACTCATACTTGATTGAGGCGAAAAAATCTTTTAGTTACTAGACAAGATCGGTGGTTAATCATAGTCTTTGGACTACACAGCGGATATTGCTAAACCGAAAACTCATCAATCAATCAATCAATCATATTCCTTCAAGTTGAAGCTATCATTTCTCTTATATGAATTCAGGGATGGACCGAAGATTTTTTAAAAAGGTGTTAGCACAATTTTTTATTATTATTACAAGTATAAAAATTCACGCTATAGATTTTCTTTTAGCTAAGTTAAACTTGCACTATAAACATTATATCACAAATATTAGGACTGCACATACTAAAACACGATATTTAAAAAAAATATATATTTCGTGACCCAAAATCAGATGTAGCTCGTACTACATCCCATATCTATATCCATGTAGTTCTGCTCGCTCCTGTATGGGTCATTGCCAGAAGAAAAAATATATATATATTCGATTCTGTACGAAGTGTTTGTGTTTCAATCATTAGCTTGATGAAAGTGGATGATCTTTCTATCTTTTTTAAAGTTCCAAAAAAGAAGATATAATAGGAGCACATGATCGTTTTAATTTACTACATTATCTTCGTATATAATACTCTTCTTCTCTTTCTTGTCGTTTCCATTTTGAATACGTTGAAGTTGGTCATGTACATTATACCACATACAATATTTTAATGGAGATGATACGTGTTTTAATCCTATTCATCGAGGCTTTAATATATAACCAAACAAGGTCGGTCAAGAGTAAATAAACTATCAAAAAATATCTTCAAAAAAATATCTTGAGTTAGGATAAGACAAAAATAAATGAGGCATTACGAGAATCGAAATCGGGACTCCTCGCACCCAAAGCGAGAATAATACCACCAGACCAAATGCCCACTTGTTGCTAGATGGTGGACTCTTATATATATCATATCTTTAGTATTTCCTTTCAAAGATATTTTTCTCTCACCTTTACATCATTAAAAAGTTATATCTAAATTGCAAGGATCTAAACGAACTGAATGTTTGACAAAAAATTTAATGGAAAATTCATGAACTGTTCAACAAAAAGTTCGTTTATTTATTAGAGTAAATTACACCGTTGGTCCCTAAACTTATGCCATATTTCATACGACATTCAAAAACGTTAATCATTGCCATTTTTATCCACGATCGAGAAAATATTACGCCGCTGGTCCAAAAATCTAACGCTCGTTAGATTTCACAGTTATCTCGGTCCTCACGTATGATGCACATGAGGGCAATTTGGTCCTAACATTTTTTTTTGTCCTTTTCCAATCTTTTCAACACAGACTACTGTAGCACTTTTTTTTTTTTTTTTTTTTTTTTTTTTTTTTTTTTTTTTTTTTTATAACTTTGTTTTGTTTTTTATTTATGTTTTTTTTACTTTTATACTTTTTATATTGTCTAAATTGTTACTCTCTCCGTCCCATATTAAATGTTTTCAAGTTTTTCTTTATCAACTTTGACATTAAATATTTTTATTTGTGTTATATAGTATTTGATAAAAATTATACGCAATGAAAATACATTTAAAACTTAATTATTCATATATTTTGTATCAAATATTACATTACATAAGAAAAAATATTTAAGGTCAAAGTTGAGAAAGAAAGACATTAAAAAGTCAAACAGAACATTTAATATGAGACCAAAGGAGTATTATCTTTGTGTTTTGCATCTGAAACAATCCATCTCAATCATCATCTTAATTTTTTGTGTTTTTTCTTCAACCACTTAACTCATTTATCCATCTTCTTCAACCTTCTCACCTCACACCCATCCACCTCCACTATCGTTGCAACTCCGACACACCACCTCTTTTTTCTTAACAAAACATAAAAAAATTGTACACTATATATACAATTCAACATATAATGATGATCTGGGCCTTAGGCTTACCATAATCGATCGGAAAATATCGATCGATCAACTTAAGCGACCGATCTAAACATTGGTCGGATCGAGTGTGAAGCTTTGGTCACATATCGGTCGAGTTGGGGCATAATCCAAAGTCGGTCTATTATTCGACCGAGTTTCAAAACACACACATATATTCTCAACCTATTTAAACCGGCGATTTCAGGTCGTCTTCGAGTGAAGACGGTTGGGTTTCAGATGATTCCTTTTCTTAATTTGTAGTTTTATTTTCATGTATCGTAGTTTGTTAATCTTTAATTTATGTAATGTTTTTATTTTCAATGAATTTTAAGTTTTTTGTTTAAAATGTTTGAATTAAAAAAAAAGAAAAAAAAAAGAAAAGAAAAAAAAGGTTATCGACTGGGACTCTTTGGTCATGTCTGGTCGCCGGAGAGAGAAAGCTGACGTGGCAGCCGGTGACCCAGGTCACATGGGTCATCGACTGTGACCAGCCTTATGGGTTCGAACATTGAGCTTTGTACAATATATACAATTCAACATATGAAACTACTTTATTTGTATGTCAAATTGAAAATATTCGGTAAGAATTACTAAAATATACAAGTAGGTGTTGCTGTTTCGGGTGAGCATACTGGATTATTAGGAGAAGTTTTATGTGAAGATCCAGTTGTGTAAAGCTATCAAAGTCAAATGCTTAAGTATATGGTCAATAAGAGCATGTACAATGGTTAACGCACCAAGTGCGTTAAACTTTAACTTTTATTGCGTTAAGGTGCGTTAACCATTGCAAATGTGTGCGTTAAGGGTGCGTTAACGCACCTGCGTTAACCCCTTAATGCCACGTTAAGGTGAGCTCTAATAAATAAAAAAATCATTTCTACCCCCTCTAGATTACTATGTATCCGTTGTGTTTAAAAAAAAAATCAAAACACCGTAACTAATTTACCGGGCGGATCCCACTTTATAAAAAAAAAATCAAAACACCGTAACCACTGTGAAAATCCCACTTTATAACAAACAAAACTTATAGAATACTTACCCTTTTCTACATATAATTTTTTTTGTTAATTGTTCATAACTATTATCTTATGTGACGTAGATCACATATTTGATAAACGTGCACGCAACCCAACCTTAAGTGATTTAGTATCTAAACATCTTTATCCTAAAACTTTATGAGATCCCATTTACCACTTTACGTTATTTCGTTAACGTACGTTTAAAACTAAGCATTTTCTATCTGATAAGAGTTTTTATGAAACTCTAAACTACCATAACAACAAATGTAAGTAACAAAACCCTAAAAATATTAAAGTACAACTTATTTAACTAAGGTACAAGTGTCTAAAGCTCAAAAACCCTAATTCCATAATAACTCCCGGTAAAACCCTAATTATATTTAAACTTTGATTTTATGTATTAAATTCACAAACCCTAATTTATTTACATAAGATTTTTACAAAATAATAAGTGTATAAGTTATTTAAGCCAAAGTACAAGTCCTTTAAACATAAAAACCATATATTCATAAAAACCCTATTAAAACCCTACATATATTTATTTTAAAGCATAATTTACAAGCTTTTCATGCATAAGTCTTAAAAATTTATTTTTCTAAACTCATTAAATATTTGTACAAGTCTTTAAACCCAGAGTACAAGTGCCTAATGCACAAAACCCAAAAATCCCATTTATATACTTTTTAACTTAATAAAATTTACATATAATTTATATAACTTAAGAAAATATTAAAACTATATTTTTCTTATATTTTAAATCATAGTACAACCTTATTAAGCATATGGTACAACCCTTATAAGCCCAAACCATTTTCTTTTCCTATTTCACTAAAATTCGAATTATATACATATAACAACTCTAAATATTTTCTAATCAACTGAAACATCTAAACTAACCTAACTTATCTCTAAACCCTAAAGTACTACTCCTTAAACCCAATGTACAACACCACTAAGCTCAAACGAACCATATTAAAATCTTCCTATTCGATCCCTAGTTCAAAAGTCTTAACTAAACTACCTTCTAAATACAACCTAAACCACAAAGAACCTCCTCTAGTCTAAAACCCTTCACTCCAAATGTCTCTCTAAATGGCATACTTGATTATTATGAAAACACATCACTCTCTTCTCTTCCATAAACCCCACGCCTCTCCTCTCCTTCCAACTCTTCAAAGAGCCCTTCCACTTGTCCCCTCCTACTCTACACAAACCTGGAAAACCCTAATTTCCTTTTCTATAAATAGCAACCCAATTTCATCACTTACCTTCACACCAAACCGACCTAAATCTCCCTCATATATCTCATACCAATTCGACACTCACCAAAACAACTTCCATCCCCATTTCCTACTGATCACAGCCTCAAAATACAAGCAAAACACAAACCTTAGGAAGCTTAGAAGAGGAGAAACCTTGGTCATCAATCGCTAAAATCCAACTCGTTCTAAAAACCCTACTCGAACCATAAACCCTAAGTAAGTTAACCTATCTCTTTCCATTCCTTTTATTTACTTTATATATCCTTAAAAATATTAATACACAATCACTAATAACAAACAAGATCAAAAACTATAATATTTCTGTTTCTTTTCCCTTCCTGATCGAACCAGAAAACCAAACAGCCCTATGTATTTGAATTTTTGTAAAAACAAGTTAAGAAGTGATAAAACATGTTAGATATGAATTAAACAAAGTTATAATCATGATAAAAACTAGTTACAATGGTTAAAAATCAAAAACCCAAAACCGGGTTCTCTTTTCTGAGTTATGTCGAGCCAAAAATAGTTCCACTAGCCCAACTTCTGACTTAAAAATCGACTATCAAACGATCTTTATAAAATCTGATTTTTGGTGGATTTAAAGACCACCTAACTAGCTAAAATTAGGAGAAAGAACTTTGTAATATAGTTGAGTTTTCACAAAGTTATCGAGCCCTACTTTTCTGCCTTTATCGCTAAAACTATACACCAAGATTTTTATTTTATTTCTTTTCAGTTCTTCGTTCCAGTAACCCAACTTTGAACCCAGATTTCGAACCTTAAACAAACTCTAAAAATTCCAAGTTTTTGTCACTTTAAAGAACAGCTAGCTAAGTAAATTTAGGAAGAAGGATCTCGTAAAATGATCAAGTCATCATAAAGTTATTGTGTCTCAAATACCCCTCTATCGCATGCTGAAAAACTTAAGTTTTCTTTCTCTTAAACTCTGGTCGAGTAAGGGTCCAGGTCGCCACCTTTGAGTCTAATTTTCGACCACTAAATGATCTTTATAAAATCTGAAACTTGGTCTATACATTAACCACCTAGCTAACTATTTTTAGGAAGAAGAATTTCAGGAAAAGATTAAATGGTTAAAAAGTTATCGAGTTCTAAAAATCACCCTATCGCTAGTATTAAAAACCATATTTTCAGTTATGCGAAATTTTGTTTCAACGACCCAACTTTTTGGATTTGTTTCGACTATCAAACAAGCTTTAAAAATTACGAAACTTGGCCAGTAATGAGACCACCTGGCTAACTTTATGTAGAAAGAAGAAAAACGTAAAACCAAGCCCTCGCCTCGGTTTTATTGGTGTTCAAAAATGGTTGTTCACAACATATTTTATATGTATCATTTTATTTTTCAAAACTAATAAGTTAGAGTTTTATGGGCCAAATTTGTCCATTTCCCAAAGTTATTTAAATCAAGGATCGTTTTTGTCAACGATTAATAAAAAGGGTAGAAAGTGTCATTTTTAAAACTATAAGGGTATAAACTGTCATTTGACCAAAGTTCAGGGGTAAAAATTGTAAATTTATAAAAGTTCAAGGATATAAACTATCAATATATGAAACTCTAGGGGCACCATTAGTCACCCGCATATCATGCACCATTAGTCACCCGCAGGGTGAGCGCGAATATAGTGAATAGATCTATTGGCCTGACGACCCATTTGTACTAATCGGATGGATATCTTCGTGGTAGCCGGTTAGACAGATGCATTATATTTGATTTCTTAAACTCGGGGGCAAACCACTACCATTTAATTATGTTAGTGAGACTGAAAACTGTCAACGCATTGCATGTCATGAGGTTTAGTGCAATATGCCGAACTACGAATGAACTGATTTCTTTACTATTTATCTTGTGTTCAAAACTGATTATTACTTTAAACACTATAGATTCACTCAACCTTTGTGTTGACTTTTTAAGCATGTTTATCTCAGGTATCTAGAAGTATGACTATTGGCACGGAGTGACGGTGGACTGTATTTTTATAAATAAGAGTGTCCACTTTGTTATCATTCAAAAGAATAATGTAACTTCTGTAACGTATTTCGAAACCTCCCTCTGGGACATATCTTAAGTACTCTGATTTAAATAAATGAATGATAACAATTTTATTTAAAACGTCTCTTTTCGAGTCGTTTTCTATTCTCATGACTGTGATACTTGAAGTAGCACCCCAAAACCTGTATTCCGCTGCGTATATCGAAAACGGGGGTGTTACAGATTGGTATCAGAGCTCATGGTTATAGAGAACCAAATGTTTTCAAACATTGGACTATAACCGTTTTTCACAAAAACTTAACCAAAGTCCTCCGTGCCACGCCATTATTGAAATGTTATGGGTACGTAATTTATTATTAATCGTTTAAGCTGCGTAAATAAAATATTTATAAATATAGAGTGGTTACAAAATCCTGATTCCCTTATCCAATCTACCTCTCTCATGTCCAGGCTCGGACATCAAGATGATACCGTACTTGGTACCGTATCTATTAGGGTTTATTTTATTCTAAACTTCGCTCTCTCGATATCTACTCTTATATTTCACCTTTATTTTTCTTACTATTATTAATTTCTTATAATAATTTCTTATAATTATTATTTGCAAATTATTACAGTATCATGTCTCCCGAAACCCCTAATGTTAACGAAACTACCCCAAAACCGCTCTCACCTACCCACTCGTCCCCACATCAGAAACTTAAGGAAATGGCTGAATCCCATGAAAAGTTGATTGGTTGTCCAACAGCATTTGAGGTTGGACAGGATATACACCAAGAAACAATTTAGAAAGATGAAGGGCCAAACTCACCAATTATTACTTCTCTAGCAGACAAAATTACTCCACACAGACCAAACTATACATTCCCTACCCCAGAACCTAGAAAACCAACCAACTTGAAGCATACAAGTGACAGAAACTAGGACCACTATTAACAACAAAGGACCAAACACATATACTAGAGACAGAAAATCCTTAAACCTACTACATGCAGTATTAATAAAAGACCTTGTATTAATTGTTTTGTGTAAAAACAATCAATCAAGTTGTTAATATCATGTAATTTTCAGAGATTAAGCTCAGACCTACCATGACTTTATCTAAGATTATTGATCCGCGCAAAAGTACGTATATAAATAAATAAAGACGGATACACGTGAATAAAGACAAATCAACCCTTTAGGAAAAAAGTTAACTTGCAAAAACTCACGTTTGTGATATGTGTGATACCAGGTAAGTAATTACCCGGGTCGTGTCCCAGCGAGGTTGGAATAGACAATCGTGTAAGGTTTGGGATAAGAGTGACTGATGAATAGTGAAAAGATGGATTTTGGGTTTAAGCTAATTTTCCTAAGTTCTAATTAATAAAAGAAAATTTTAGAAAAAAGATTTATATTTTTCTGATTTTTATATTTTTTATTATAATTTAAAAACTATTTTAAAAAGGAAAATAGATTAAAAATATTAAAGGGAAGCTAAAAATTCTGAAACTTTTTCTAAAAATACTAGATGATAACAGGAAGCTAAGAAAAATAGGAGGGGGGCTGCAGCTTATGGGAATAAGCTGCAATAAGCTAAAACAAGCTTATAAGCTAAAATGGGCTAAAGAGGGTTAAATAAATAAAAGAAGGAGAGGATAACGCAAAAGTCCCAAGGGCACGTTTGGTTATCTGAGTGTGGTGTTGTGTATATGTACGGGAGGTCAGGGGTTCGAACCCCTTTTTGCCACTTTTTTGAAAACTATTTAATTTTTTTGATTTTTCTTTTTGCAACTTATAAATAAGCTAAAGACTAATACTTTTTGTAAAAGAAATATTTTTTAAAAACTACTGAATAAGCTACAAATAAGCTCTAATGATCAACAGTTGAGGTATAAGGTTTTTAGAACTAGTTTTTAAGTAAATAAGCTATAAGCTTATATATAAGCTAAAAGTGAATGGAAATAAGTAAAATGGGACTATTATAACTATAAATAAGCTAAGGAATCCAGAAAAAGCTAATGAAATAAGCTGATAAGCACTAAAAATGAAAATGGACTGCTGAACTAGTTATGGTGCAGGGCAAAAAGGGGTCTTTTCAAGCTACTGAAAAGCTGGTAGAAAAAATTATTAAAAATAAACTAAAAATATGACCAAATACACAAGCCAACAAACTCTATGCGTACCAAATTTTAGCTGAATTGGACTTAAAATGAAGAAATGAAAAATAAAAGAAATTTACTGCAGATTAAAAAAAATCCGAAAATATGGTCTGCTATTACTTGTGTGGGCTGTTTTAAGGGAATTAGAGAACAAGGCTTAAGACAATAGAACTAGTTACTGATTATAGACTATATGGATCTTAGAAATACCAAAATGATTGCCAAATAAGCTCAGGCTTATTGCAAGCTTATGTGAGCAGTGTAAGTGCTAGGATTGACACAGTCAACTCAAATCTATGAAACCTATCAAATTGACTCTAAATAACTTAAAAACAACTTATTTAAACTATTTTAAGCAAGATCAAAGTTAAGCTTATGACAAATGAACAGTAGAGGTCAATTTTTACCCGTTTGACCCAATGAGCCAAACAACCCTTCACAAGGGTCTGTTTTGCTTAATCAGTTGAACAGACAAAAAGAAACTAGAATTTAGGTATATTAAGATTATTCTAGGTTAATTAAGCACTAAAAAGTGTTTTTCTAACAGAATTAAGCACTGAGATAAGCTATACCTTATTTAAGCTTTTTATGGTCTTTTTTTAAGATTTTTAAGAAAATTGAAACAATTGCAATATTAAACTTATAAAACAGATAATAAGGACTTATAAACTACCAATGAGCAGATAATTAAAGAAATAAGCTATAAATAAGCTATGTAACAGTAACTTAGAAAAACAATAAAAAATGTGAAAATTGCTTACAACTGTTAGGCTATGAAACAATGGAACTTATGATCAGTAACACACCTAGCTTGTCAACAACAAGCTAGAAACCCCGTTAAGCTTTCCAGAATAGCTTTTTCCACCTGAACTGCTTATTTTGAGCTTCTTTGACTTTTGTTGACTTTTTGGAAATTTCACAATTATAACTGCTAGTAACTAATATAAGCTTACAAAAGCTATGATAAGCTTATAGCAAGGGTAATGAGTGTTTGTGATTGATACTTAACAGGTTTTGACTTAATTCGAATTACCAGATAACTCAAATTTTCATTAACTTAGAATTTAATATATTGCTGATTGGAATTGATGATATTCAAACTTAAAACAACTTGAATTGATAACTTAAACTTCAAAATTAAAATTTACATTAACTGAACAATAAAAACGTCTACTGATAATTAACTACTTTTTTTTTTTTTTTTTTTTTTTTTTTTTTTTTTTTTTTTTTGAACAATGAAATTGCTTAATTCTGAATTATATTAATAACTTAAAAATTACAAAGCTTAAATTAAAACAGTAAACAAGATTTGAAAGATAGTAATGAAAATCTACACTACGAATTTGGTCTAAAAACTGGGACAGCCTTCTCTGTGTGCTGAGGAGGACTTTTATAGCCTTCAAAAAGCTCTTCCCATCCTTCTGATCAAATCCCCACCATTGGATTGGCTTAAATCAATCCCAATCGTCGGTTGCATTTTTTTGGCGCCAAAACACCACTTGGATAGCCACTGGGTTAGTTAACTTGTGAGGGGTGGGAAAGCATTAAATGTTTTCTTGGACTGTTAGGAGAAGTATAAAGGAAGCTTGGAGGGGGGGGGGGGTGGTGGATTGTCAGGGGATAAGGTGATGGGATATGGTAGTATTGGGCGGGTAATGGTTTAGAGAAGAAGGTTTTGACCGTAGTCAAACCTGGTAATGGTTTTAAAACAAAGAAAATGGGGTTGGGCTGTTGGGTTTATTGGTGTGGGCTGGGTTTAGTTTAGGGATTTGGGTGTTTATTTGAGTCCAGCAATAGTATTAGTAACTTAGGATTGGAATTGGATTTAGTATAAAACTTAGGGACCAATTCTGCCAAGTTTCAAACTTCAGGGACCAATCTTGTATTTTTTGAAAATCATCTCCAAGGGCTATTTGTGTCATTTTGGTATTTTTGGGGGTTGACTGTGACTTGACTTTGACTTTTGTCTTCACTTGATCAAATGCACAACTGTTGTCGAGTCGATCCAAAAATGCCCGTTTTTGCTCCGTTTTCAATCCTGTGGTACCTGAAACACATAAAACACAAACCAAGGATATCTGCAATATATATTGGGTGTTTTTGGTCATTTCAGTGTCTTTTATGGGTATAAAATAATGAGTATTTACACACTCATCAATCCCCCACACTAAGGTATTGCTAGTCCCTAGCAATCCGATCATATAAAGTAATGAAAGGATCAAAATAATACCAAGTATACCCCGATTTGATTTTTTATACAATGCACAAAATTTAAACTTAGAACAAAATATATAACATGCTTGATTTCCAAAAATGGTATCATGGAACGGGATTCACACAAAATGGGTGACTCTAGGGAATTGTAATCGTCATCCTCTTTTTTATACTCCCAACTAAGCTTAAACTCAATGCGCAAATGCTTTTGTAAAAATGCTAACACTACTTATACAAATAATCTATGTAAGCCGAAACTTAACTTTTCACTCCCGCATATATTCAAGTTAGGCGACTGTGCTCATTTTCAAAATTTTGACCGCAAAAATCGACGTTTATTATGCTTGCCATTCGTTTAAGTCAAATACTAATTTACCGGGAACCTCGAAAATCTAAGGATCAAAAAGGGCCTTTTCCATGTAGCGGCTTTCTTCTCGGCACATCCCAAACCAGTTGGTTTTAGGTGACCAGACTTTTGACACCCCACAGAGAATAGTACCGGAATCAGGGGAATTTCGGTTTCAAAGATTTAAGATATTCCCACTAAGCTAGTATTAAAATACTTAAATAGATAACAACAAACGATCATTTAGAGATTAGAGACTCAAAGATGAGATTACTCCATGTAACGGCTTTCTTCTCAGCACATCCCAAACCAGTTGGTTTTAGGTGACCAGGCTTTTGACACCTCACAGAGAATAATACCGGAGCTTTCGGGATCTTTGAAATCAACAATCTACTAAATTACCGTTTAACCTTTATACAAAATTGACGAATCCAAGTTCAAGTTCCGATTTAAATTTAAGAGAAAGCAATTTTCCTAAATTTATTTATATAAACAACATATACATCTTTTATTTTTACAACATCAAAACTTATTGCATTTTGCAATATCATTCCATTTTCTTATTTTTCTTTTTCCATTTTTCATTTTTTTTCATCATTTTTTTTTTTAAACTGAAAATTATACATACATATATGCTTTCTCAAAAATAAAAATAAAAAGTTGAAATCGAGCTCTATATCAAAATTGTATAAAAATTCGTTTTGCATAACAACATGATTTTAACGTTCAAACGTTTGAAAACAGCACGCATTTAATCAGATTAGTTATCTTCTGGGAGGAAAAGCCATAGATTACTTATATAAGCTCTAAAGAAAACCACTATTCTACGCTTAGCATTTTCATTTGCACATATCGTAAAACCTTAGTCTAATAGTTAAGGAAGCAGCCAGATCAATACTCTGGCAGAGTCGGGATTCCCTTTGTTCTAACCTAATCAAGACTAAACATTTCTTCTTTTTTTATTGCAATTTCTTATTTAAAAACGAAAAAAATTTAAATTTTTTGCCAAAACGGGGGTACTAGGGCACTAGAAGGTACAATGTGACAAAATTCGAGAGAATTCCCCCCCCCCCCCCCCCCCCCACACTTAGAATTGAATATTACCCTCAATATTCAAAGTACCGGCTATTATGCCGACATTTAGAACATAAAAAGGTAATACTAATAGCCAAGTGTGGAACAGAAATCTCTCTTTTCACAAACAGGATTAAAAAGATATCCCTAGATAATCGTTAGCAAAAGGATAGGATATTGGGCGGCTGGATTGAAAACAGGCGCATCAATCATCACAATCCAAGGGAAACCTGAAAACAAGAGCAAACAACACACAAACAAAGCACAGTAGAGGAATCCCCCCACACTTAGTGTCAGAAAATAGAAAGAAGTCAGAAACATGGGCGTTTACCCATGCAATGCTAATGTTTTTGTTAACCGAGTCACTAGCTTGACTCGACCCCAAATTCATTGGTTCATGGGGAAGCAAGTGGAAGAAACCATCTCCATCGGACTTTCATTCAATGTGTTTGGATTAACATTTGAACATAAGAAAGCTCCACACCGATGAGATACCCTCGGTTTTAAAGAAAGAAGAACCATAAATGGTAATACCGGGGTCAAAGATGGTATCCTCACTCCCGACTGAGTGAAGAAGAGGAGAAATCACATCATACGTGATGAAGAGAAGAAAGATTTTTATGATTATCATATAAAACTCTTCATCATCAAAAGCAAATTTTTCTTCAAAATTAAAGCTCTTCGGTTCATTTGCAATAAAAGTCTCGGGAGGGAGGGTTGGGATGAAATCATCAATAAGCAAATACTTATGAGAAAGTACACCTCCCCCCAGACTAGAATCTTCCTCAAGATCAAAATAGAAATGATCATATTCCGTAGGAGATATAATATGAGAGAGTTCATCGGAGAACTCCTCAAAGATAAACGAATCATACTCGGGAAGAGAGATATAAGAATGAGAAGTGGTATTGCCACTACTCGTCTCTTCAGTATGATCGGTATCAAGACGGAATGCTTCATATTTCGGAAGAGAATAATCGGAAAAAGCCTCCAACTCAGGAAATGTTTCGGGTTTTTCCAAGATAAAGTCACTATCCTCAACGGGGATAGGAGATGAAGTTGGTTTATCATTTAATGCCTCGATCTTAGAAATGAGAAGATTGATATTCAATAATTTATCACGAAGTGCATCGTCCTTGATTTGAAGAATATCAGTGTCAATCTCTCCATCATTTGGATCAAAATCCTTTTCTTCCTCTAAGCTGACGAGCTCAGAAGACAATTTCTCAACATAATCGATGTCTTCACAAGATAAAGAATTATCATCACTCGAAGTACAATCATCGTCAGAATCAGAAAACATCTCAACATGATCATTTGAAATGTCAAGAGGAGGCAAATCACAAATTTTGTCGGAAATACCCTCGGACGCACTTTGGATTGGGACAAGGTCCTTAACACTAGACTTTATTACTTTGTCCGATTCCGTTTCCGGAATAGTGCTAAGATGCTTGATGAGTGTCTAAATACTCATCATTTTTACCTAATCTGAGCTGCCAAAACTCTCAAAAACACTCAGAAATGCATCAAAATACTGAAATTATCTCACAATTGTGTTTTATATGTTTCAGATGCAAAATGTTTAAAAACAAGTGAAAAATGAACAAAGTTTGCATAATTGGCAGTTTCAGTCCCTCAACTTTTAAAAGTTGTCAAATCTAGTCCCTGATTACTAAAAACTTGTACAAATATCATTTTAGGTCCTTGGGGATTCATAAGTTGTTAAAAAAGTCCTTTGAAGTTAAAAATTGCATATTTACAACTTTGGTCCCTCAACTTTGAAAAATGTCAGAAATAGTCCTTAAGGTTTTAAAATTGGAATTTATCAAAAATAAACCTTTGAACTAATCATATATGGCATTATTGGTCCTTGTGATATGTATTGTGAATTTACAGGTTGGGTCCTTCAAGTTTCAGAAAGTTACACTTTTGGTCGTTGTGATTTATCTAAAAACCAAACCGGACCTAAAATAAATAAACAAACCAACCCACCCTTTTATATCTATTAACCCAATCCAATACACAACCATACCAACCCAGCCCAACAAGCCCAACTCTCTTTTTAGTTAAACCCGACCCAAGCCTGGTTTTCAAAACCAGTTTGACTTGGTCAAACTTATCCCCAACCTCTCAACCCCGCCAATACCACCTTGCCCATGGTTTCTCTGCTAAACCACTTCCCATCAAATCCAACTCACCTAACAATACAAGAAACATTTAATGCTTCTTCTCCACTACCCTGATTTGCATTTAATGCTAAAACCTGCTCAATCCACTAACTCAATTTTGGCGCCAAAATGATGAATCAACAGCTGAGATCGATTGAAGGCAATTCAAGGGTAGGGATGTGTTCAGAGATGTCTAATTAGGGTTTCCCATTTGTATTTAGTATAAATAGAGCAATGTAATAAATAATTCAGTAGTAGCTAATTTAGTTTAAAATCGCATTTTACTTATTTCAGTTGTAATCTTGTAATTTCTTATTCCAGTTGTAATCAAAGTTTGTTTAAGCTATAAGAATCTTGTTTCATGTTATCTTGTTGTTTGAATTCAATATTGCTCAAGTTTGTATGTTCCTGCTAAGAAGTTAAGTTCGAACCATAACTCAAAAGCTCTCACAAGCTTCCACACCCTTGTAATAAGTTTATATAAGCTTAATATAGCTTACTATACCCTTATTTAGTGTACCTCAGTTCTAAAACTCAAGATACAAGAATGGTCAACCATGGTCAACATAAGCTCTTAAAAGCTTCCATGGGTTGTATAAGCTGATCAAGAAAGCTTTTTGTGGTTTTCTAGCTTGCTTTTAACAAGCTAGATAGTCCTGTTCTATGCATGCTATCCCTATAGCCACTCTCTCAGTTGTAAGGTTTTGATCAAGTTTAGCATTTCACTGCATCAATTGCTTATTGCTTGAATCTTGGTGTTCTTATATCTCTGTTGTGTTATTAAGTTGTAATATAGCTTAATATTGGTAGCTTGTTCATTGATAATCATAGTTGCTAAAATTCCATTTTGGCAGTCAATATAGCATTTGGTCTATCCCTGTGTTTCATGCTTAAATCATTGTTGTTTTGTGCTTCAATGATCTTGTGTAATGATAATATAAAGGTATAAATCAGTGTTTTGGTCTAAATCCAAGAGTTACTTTGAATTTCTTGTTTGCCTGTTCTAATCAGGAGTGTTTGGATTTGCTGATATAACAGCAGACCCTTGCTTGATTGTTGTTGTTTGTTATCATTGCATGTCATATTAGTTGGTAATAACTCAGAGGAACCATAAAAACTAGTCTCTAATCAGCAAAAAGTCAAAATCACTTTTAATCTCATATAAGTTGATAACTGTTGGGTTTTTGACTTGTGAAATCCATCACAGTTGTGTGAAACTTGTTACCATAGCTTAATATCATCTCATTGTAGCTTATCATCTCATAATCAATCATTAGATTAAGCCCAAAGTTCACTAAAGTCAATCCTTGTGATTTTCTGCAAAAGTCAATTTCATCAGCAGTACCTTGTTCACATCAGCAGTACCTTGCCTATTTTTCCCAGCTGATCTAAGGTTAAATCAGACCTCAATTGGTTAGTTTGTGATGGGGCTTTTGTGTTTTTAAGATAGTTCATAAGTTAAGCTAAGTTTTGCCCCCTTAAGATTGCATTTCAGTGCTTATTTGGTTAGCTTAAATTGCCTTGAAAGTTGGCAATTTTCCAAGGTTTCTGCTGAAACCTTGTTGCTGCTGATCTTTGCATCAGCTTAATTGCTTGTGCTTATTTGTGTTTTCTTGTTGTTCTAAGCTTATAATAGTGTATTAAGTCTGTCCTAATCAGTTGGTTAATTTTAGTGCTTATTTGCTTATATTTGGGCTTATTCCAAACTGCTTATCTGCCCATTTCTGCTTATTTGGCTTTTTAAACTTTTCATTTTATTTTTCTTATCTTTCTAATAATATTTTAGATTTACCCAGAAATTTTCATAATTTTCGGAATAGTTTTGATATTTTTAATAATTTTAATTAGTTTTTAATAGTAAATAAATTATAATAAATAGAAAAATAATCAAAAAAATACAAATCCAATTTTCATAATTTTCTTTTGTTATTTGTAATCTAGGAAAAATAGAATAAAATTTTTAGACCTTAAGAAAATATAAAATAGAAAATAAGTGATAGCTTCTATTTAATAGGATTTATCTTTTTAAATTTTAATTAAGTAATTTTCATTTTTATAATTTTCTTAGTTTCATTTTATCTTATAATATTTATAGAAAAAGTTTTATATTTTTCTTTGTTGATTTAGTATTTTTTTTATAATTTAAATTAGTTTAATTAATAATTAAATAATTAATAATTAGTAATAATTAAATAAAAAGTGTAGAAAATTATAATTTAAGTTTTTAAATAAGTTTTAAGTAATTTTATATTTTTAGGTTTGAAATTTTATAAATTTTAGTTTTTGTCCTATTTTTTTCCGTTGCGCGTTTGTAGTTAATTTTAATCGCGTTTATATTTGTTTTACATATTTATTTGTTAGTAGAATTGTTAATAAAGCAAAAATCAAAAATATCTGAATCATCAATCACTTTAAATCCTAGCTTTTCACAGTTTGTCAATTTCACACCTCGTTGGGAAACGACCTGGGTGATCACTTGCCCAGTATACACACTACACACGAGCATCCTGTTCCGAGCCTGCATTTGTTTGATTATAAGTGTTGTTTCGGGACGGATCAAAATTTTGGCGCCGCTGCCGGGGAGGTGTGCTGCGACTGTTGTGTAAGTTTTAGCGATTAGTGATCTGAGACCCTTCTATCAGAAGTTCTTATTTCCCAAAAACAATATAAAATACAAAAATATTTTTCTTTTCTTTTCTATATATATTATTATTAATATTATCATATAAAAAATAAAAACACCAAAAATAATTTCCGTTTTCTTTGTTAATAATAAATAAACAATAAAAAATTACCATCGAGAACCAAGACAGAGTACTGCCTAACTGGGGGTACGACCATAATAAGTTCCCAAACCAAAGATTTAAAACTTTACCTTTGTATCACTTGCGAATATCGGCTCACCTTTAATTGATAAACAAACTCTAACGGAGGTTCTAGGATAGTCTGACATTAAATTGTCGGACTGAAAGAAGCGGGTTTTTAAGGAGCGTAATTGCCCACCTTTGCTTCTCCGCCACTCTGTGCGTTTATCTTTTAGAGAGCTACCGTACGCTTGTTGATTATTGGTTTAAGTTCACTTGTGTTTTGCTTCTGTCTTGTTTTAATTGGAATATTTTACTTAGTGCATGCGCACTCGTTCTTCCACGTCATCTAGCCCTTTACGTGAACTCGTAGAAATTCCGAGAAGACGTAATCGTAGACGTGCTGCCCAAATAGTCGAACCCGAGATTCGTACTGTTCTCACTGAAAATATGGCAGACGAACGCACCATGGCTGAAATGCTCCAGGCACCCACCGAGGGTTATGGAGATGCCATTGTTTTACCAGCCATCGATTCTGATCATTTTGAACTGAAAACACATTTGATTCAGCTCGTGTCCACAAACCAATTTCACGGGTTTGAACGAGAGGATCCTTACGCACACATTCGTTGGTTTAACAAACTGACTTCTACAATCAATTACAAGAATGTGCCACAAACAGTGATCAAATTGATGCTATTTCCATTCTCACTTGAGGGGGCAGCCCGGATTTGGCTGGATAAAGAACCCCTCGATCCATTGAAACCTGGGAAGATCTCGTTAAGAAATTTGTAAATTATTTCTTCCCTCCATCAAAGACGACTAACCTAAAAAATGAAATTGCTGGTTTTCGTCAAGGTTTTGATGAAAATTTCGGAGAGGCATGGGACAGATTTAAAGATCTCCTAAGAAAATGCCCACATCACGATTTCAATGTGTTACAACAGATAAATACGTTTTATAATGGGTTGACCCAAAACGATCAAGATGCACTTAATGCAGCCTCCGGTGGCAATATCTTGAATCGTAAACCCAGAGAGGTGGTTGAAATTTGTGAAAATAAATCAAAAGTTCCTATTTCAAGAAACAAAGTGAATGTTCCTGTCACTCCTACTGCTTCTTCTTCATCCGGTAACTCCTCAGAGTTAGCCTTTTTAACGGATTCAATGCGTTGTATGATGAAAGAAATGAAAGAATTAAAAAGTGAGATTCATAAACCGGAACAAATCAAAGCAATAAACAAAGTGTGTGAAACTTGTGGTGGCCCACATGCGTATTATGATTGTCAAGCAACCGATGCTTCTGTTTACCCAGCTCCCGTGGCTGTAGTAAACCAAAATCAGTACCGTCCGCATGCTGAGACTCAGTACCGAGCACAAAATGCTATGGTCCCACCTGGTTTTCCACCCGTGCCAAATCAGAATAATCAAAATCGCTTTGTTCAAAATCAGGGACAAAATTTCCACAATTCCCAAAATTTCAATCAAAACCGAGGTCAGAATCAGGGTAATTTTAACCAAAACCGTGGTCAAAATTTTAATCAAAACCAAGGTTCAAACCGAAATCAGACGTCCTCAGATGAGTTGCTTATGCAATTCATGAAAACCCAAGAGGAAACAAATAAGACACAACGTGAGACAAACCAGTTATTGGTTGCTCAATTAAACCAGATCAAAAAGTCTTTGACTGATATACCTTCTACCTCGGGAGGTCTCCCAAGTAACACTGTTACCAACCCTAGGGGTGAACTCAAAGCTGTCTCCACACGTAGTGGTAAATCTCATGTTGGATTCAAGGTGATAAAGGACCCGGTACTTCCCACTAACAATGGAAGTGCTAAATACGTCCAACCTTCGGTCATCCAACCTTCAGTCATCCAAAAATCTACACCCACAATTGCTCCCCTACCGTCAAGAATCGATCCTACTCTTTCACGATTTACGGTTAAAAGTTTGTCAACCAAACTTAGTGAGCAAAGGTCAGCCAGATATTATTCCGAAATGCTCAATGCTGTTCCTGTCAGTGTACTTGATGACAGTGATGATGATGAAGATACCACTTTCGTCAAAGCTATCACCACCCGGAGTGGTGCTTCTTATGAGGGGCCAGCTGGCCCTATTCCTCCTCCGTTATTTGAAATGGAAAAAGAGACGGAGGACACAACGGACAAAGTGCAAATTCCAATCCCACAAAGTACAGCACATGTCTATCCTCCGGTTGTCCCGAAAAAATCCAAACCAGGAGTTGTCTTTGAGACTCCTGAAGTCGTTGTCCCTAAATCCAAACCTCACATTCCTTACCCATCGCGCTTAAATGAGCAAAAGCTCCGTGAGAAGGCTAGTCAACAAAATGATAAATTCTATCAAATCTTTAAAGAATTACACTTTGACATAAGCTTTGCGGATGCTACTATTCTGATGCCCAAATTTGCAGCAGCAATCAAACACTTGTTAAGCAACAAGGAAAAACTGATTGAAATGGCTAAAACTCCAGTAAATGAGAACTGCTCAGCGGTTATCTTGAAAAAGCTTCCGGAGAAGCTTGGAGATCCTGGAAAGTTTCTACTACCTTGTATATTTCCGGGAATGGTTGAATGCTATGCCTTAGCAGATCTAGGTGCAAGCATCAACCTGATGCCTCATTCAGTATGGAAGAAACTTTCTCTTCCGGCTCTTACTCCTACCTGCATGACTCTTGAGCTTGCAGATCGAACCATAACTCATCCCTGCGGCATTGCCGAAGATGTGTTTGTGAAAATAGGAAAGTTCCATTTTCCAGCTGACTTTGTGGTAGTTGATTTCGATGCTGACCAAAAGGTTCCTCTAATTCTTGGACGAGGATTCCTAAAAACGGGCCATGCTCTGATTGATGTATTTAAGCATGAGATTACTTTGCGTGTGGATAAGGAAGCTGTTACCTTTAATCATGATCAAACTTCAAAGTACTCCTCTAATTATAATTCTGCATCGGTTAACCGAATCGATGTCATTGACATTACTTCAAAGGAGTACTCTCAAGAAAGTATTGATTATTTTCATAATTCTGTGAGTGGGGAACCCACCACATCTTCTCAACATATCATAGCAGACTCTTCCCCTTCTCTCACTTCGGTTGAAGGAAGTGATCCCTTTTGGGATGAAGTCGATGCTTTTCTTGCTGTAGATAGTTCACCTCCGCAAGAGGTTGATGATAACTATCTTGATCCTGAGGGGGATATTCTTTTTCTAGAAAATTTGTTAAACGAAGATTCATTTTCCCCTCTTCCACCAAAACAACTTCATAATGAAAAAATCAAATCAGTTGAGGAAACTGATAAATGTCCAGAGATCAAGTTTAAGGACTTGCCTCCTCCACTTACAATTCTTGAGGAGGAAGTTCTTGTCTTAATTGCTATTCAGATCTCTCTTCTTCCCTTCACCTACCCGGTGATTTCCCCTATCTTTCACTCATTCGGGAGTGAGGATATTACTTTTGACCCTGGCATTGTCCATCTAACATTGGTTTAAATGCCGGATTTCCTGGTCTCTTACTTCCCCATAAACTCTTAAATTGCTTTTTCTCCCGGGCTTTTCAGGAACCCTTTGTTACAGTTGACCGTTCACAAGCGGTTAGCTTGCGTGATAAACCTGACTGTTCGGGAGGAATCAACTCAATTCGGGGTCGAGTCAAGCTAGCGACTCGGGAATCAAAAACAGTAGCAAATATATGGGTTTTCACCCATGTTTCACCTAAGTGTGGGGGAGATTCCCCACATGTTGTAAATATGTTTCAAAAAAAAAAAAAAAAAAAAAAAAAAAAAAAAAAAAAAAAAAATGTATGTATGTATAAAAATAAAGGCTATTAGTATTTCCCTTTCACGTTCTAAGTGTTGGTTTAACAACCGGTTCTTTGAATATTGAGGGCAATATTCAGTTCTAAGTGTGGGGGGGAATTCTCGCGAATTTGATCAAATGTACCATCTAGCACCCCCATTTTAGCCAAAATTTTAAAATTTTTTCACTTAGAACGCAATAAATGGTTATCAGTCCGCCATGTCTAACACACATAAGGATTGGCTAATCCAGGAGCAAACGGCTCTTGGTAAAGATATATCAAATCCGTTTATGGCTTGCAATTTGCCCAAAATTGTATGGTATTCGACTCACCATATCTTTAAAAGTTAAGAGTTGGCTAGCCCGCAAGGTTATGGCTTGTGGTAAAGGCAAGTGGAAAAACCATGATTGGTAATCAGCTCACCAAAGATAATATTCATAATTTATCTAAGAGTTGGCTAGTCCAGAAGCAAACGGCTTCTGGTAAAGACATATCAAAACCGTTGAAAGCTTGTGGTTTGCTCAAAATCACTTGGTTATCATTGTACCAAAGTTCTTACTTGAACTGAAACAATTGGCTACTCCAGAAGTAATGGCTTTTGGTAAAGAGTCTTTCAAATCCATTAAATCTTCATAAAATATTGCTAGGGACTAGCAATAGTTTAGTGTGGGGGATTGATGAGTGTCTAAATACTCATCATTTTTACCTAATCTGAGCTGCCAAAACTCTCAAAAACACTCAGAAATGCATCAAAATACTGAAATTATCTCACAATTGTGTTTTATATGTTTCAGATGCAAAATGTTTAAAAACAAGTGAAAAACGAACAAAGTTTGCATAATTGGCAGTTTCAGTCCCTCAACTTTTAAAAGTTGTCAAATCTAGTCCCTGATTACTAAAAACTTGTACAAATATCATTTTAGGTCCTTGGGGATTCATAAGTTGTTAAAAAAGTCCTTTGAAGTTAAAAATTGCATATTTACAACTTTGGTCCCTCAACTTTGAAAAATGTCAGAAATAGTCCTTAAGGTTTTAAAATTGGAATTTATCAAAAATAAACCTTTGAACTAATCATATATGGCATTATTGGTCCTTGTGATATGTATTGTGAATTTACAGGTTGGGTCCTTCAAGTTTCAGAAAGTTACACTTTTGGTCGTTGTGATTTATCTAAAAACCAAACCGGACCTAAAATAAATAAACAAACCAACCCACCCTTTTATATCTATTAACCCAATCCAATACACAACCATACCAACCCAGCCCAACAAGCCCAACTCTCTTTTTAGTTAAACCCGACCCAAGCCTGGTTTTCAAAACCAGTTTGACTTGGTCAAACTTATCCCCAACCTCTCAACCCCGCCAATACCACCTTGCCCATGGTTTCTCTGCTAAACCACTTCCCATCAAATCCAACTCACCTAACAATACAAGAAACATTTAATGCTTCTTCTCCACTACCCTGATTTGCATTTAATGCTAAAACCTGCTCAATCCACTAACTCAATTTTGGCGCCAAAATGATGAATCAACAGCTGAGATCGATTGAAGGCAATTCAAGGGTAGGGATGTGTTCAGAGATGTCTAATTAGGGTTTCCCATTTGTATTTAGTATAAATAGAGCAATGTAATAAATAATTCAGTAGTAGCTAATTTAGTTTAAAATCGCATTTTACTTATTTCAGTTGTAATCTTGTAATTTCTTATTCCAGTTGTAATCAAAGTTTGTTTAAGCTATAAGAATCTTGTTTCATGTTATCTTGTTGTTTGAATTCAATATTGCTCAAGTTTGTATGTTCCTGCTAAGAAGTTAAGTTCGAACCATAACTCAAAAGCTCTCACAAGCTTCCACACCCTTGTAATAAGTTTATATAAGCTTAATATAGCTTACTATACCCTTATTTAGTGTACCTCAGTTCTAAAACTCAAGATACAAGAATGGTCAACCATGGTCAACATAAGCTCTTAAAAGCTTCCATGGGTTGTATAAGCTGATCAAGAAAGCTTTTTGTGGTTTTCTAGCTTGCTTTTAACAAGCTAGATAGTCCTGTTCTATGCATGCTATCCCTATAGCCACTCTCTCAGTTGTAAGGTTTTGATCAAGTTTAGCATTTCACTGCATCAATTGCTTATTGCTTGAATCTTGGTGTTCTTATATCTCTGTTGTGTTATTAAGTTGTAATATAGCTTAATATTGGTAGCTTGTTCATTGATAATCATAGTTGCTAAAATTCCATTTTGGCAGTCAATATAGCATTTGGTCTATCCCTGTGTTTCATGCTTAAATCATTGTTGTTTTGTGCTTCAATGATCTTGTGTAATGATAATATAAAGGTATAAATCAGTGTTTTGGTCTAAATCCAAGAGTTACTTTGAATTTCTTGTTTGCCTGTTCTAATCAGGAGTGTTTGGATTTGCTGATATAACAGCAGACCCTTGCTTGATTGTTGTTGTTTGTTATCATTGCATGTCATATTAGTTGGTAATAACTCAGAGGAACCATAAAAACTAGTCTCTAATCAGCAAAAAGTCAAAATCACTTTTAATCTCATATAAGTTGATAACTGTTGGGTTTTTGACTTGTGAAATCCATCACAGTTGTGTGAAACTTGTTACCATAGCTTAATATCATCTCATTGTAGCTTATCATCTCATAATCAATCATTAGATTAAGCCCAAAGTTCACTAAAGTCAATCCTTGTGATTTTCTGCAAAAGTCAATTTCATCAGCAGTACCTTGTTCACATCAGCAGTACCTTGCCTATTTTTCCCAGCTGATCTAAGGTTAAATCAGACCTCAATTGGTTAGTTTGTGATGGGGCTTTTGTGTTTTTAAGATAGTTCATAAGTTAAGCTAAGTTTTGCCCCCTTAAGATTGCATTTCAGTGCTTATTTGGTTAGCTTAAATTGCCTTGAAAGTTGGCAATTTTCCAAGGTTTCTGCTGAAACCTTGTTGCTGCTGATCTTTGCATCAGCTTAATTGCTTGTGCTTATTTGTGTTTTCTTGTTGTTCTAAGCTTATAATAGTGTATTAAGTCTGTCCTAATCAGTTGGTTAATTTTAGTGCTTATTTGCTTATATTTGGGCTTATTCCAAACTGCTTATCTGCCCATTTCTGCTTATTTGGCTTTTTAAACTTTTCATTTTATTTTTCTTATCTTTCTAATAATATTTTAGATTTACCCAGAAATTTTCATAATTTTCGGAATAGTTTTGATATTTTTAATAATTTTAATTAGTTTTTAATAGTAAATAAATTATAATAAATAGAAAAATAATCAAAAAAATACAAATCCAATTTTCATAATTTTCTTTTGTTATTTGTAATCTAGGAAAAATAGAATAAAATTTTTAGACCTTAAGAAAATATAAAATAGAAAATAAGTGATAGCTTCTATTTAATAGGATTTATCTTTTTAAATTTTAATTAAGTAATTTTCATTTTTATAATTTTCTTAGTTTCATTTTATCTTATAATATTTATAGAAAAAGTTTTATATTTTTCTTTGTTGATTTAGTATTTTTTTTATAATTTAAATTAGTTTAATTAATAATTAAATAATTAATAATTAGTAATAATTAAATAAAAAGTGTAGAAAATTATAATTTAAGTTTTTAAATAAGTTTTAAGTAATTTTATATTTTTAGGTTTGAAATTTTATAAATTTTAGTTTTTGTCCTATTTTTTTCCGTTGCGCGTTTGTAGTTAATTTTAATCGCGTTTATATTTGTTTTACATATTTATTTGTTAGTAGAATTGTTAATAAAGCAAAAATCAAAAATATCTGAATCATCAATCACTTTAAATCCTAGCTTTTCACAGTTTGTCAATTTCACACCTCGTTGGGAAACGACCTGGGTGATCACTTGCCCAGTATACACACTACACACGAGCATCCTGTTCCGAGCCTGCATTTGTTTGATTATAAGTGTTGTTTCGGAGAGGATCAATGCTCGTCCCCCATTATGAGAGAGTCCTCCGGGACGGGTGTGATTGCAGCTGACGAATCTTTATAATATTCTTGCATTTGAATAGAATCCTCATCATCATCGTCAAAGTAAATGAAAGTCTTGCAAAATTGGGCACTCACTTTGGCTACTTGTTCTTCGGCTAGGAATTCTTCATTGCGAAATTGGGAACTTACTACCGGTTTGCTTTGTGCAGTGCGAACTTTCGATTTGTTTTCGATAATCGTCAAGATGTCCTTCGGAGTTCGATAAAAGATATTGCCACCGGCGGCTGCATTAAGCGAATCTTGATCGGTTTGCGTCAAAGCATTATAAAACATATCAATTTGTTGCAATTCCGAAAAACCATGAGGTGGGCACTCATAAAGAAGATCTTTGAATCGATCCCATGCCTCACCAAAATTTTCATCAAAAAGTTGTTGAAAATTTGTAATATCGTTCTTAAGATTCGCAATCTTAGAATAAGGAAAGAAATGATTCACGAATTTAGAAACGAGATCTTCCCAAGTCGAAATCGAACGAGGGGGTTCTTTATCGAGCCAACTCCGGGCTGCCCCTTCGAGAGAAAACGGGAATAAAATCAACTTAATCGCGCAATGAGGAACATCCTTATATTTGACAGTCAAAGTCAACTTATTAAACCATCGGATGTGAGCGTAGGGATTGTCCCTCTCGAATCCATGAAATTGATTTGACATAATAAGTTGAATTAAACCAGTTTTTATCTCGAAGTTCTCGGAAAAGAATTGCCGGTAAAATGATAGCATCTTCGTAACCCTCGGTGGGTACTTGAAGTAATTCCGACATCGTACGCGTGTCCGCCATAAGAATTAAAGATTACAGAGGGATAAGAAGATAGAATTAAACAGTTTAAGAGAATAAAGAAGATTATTTTTGAAAATCATTAAAAGAAAATATTTTTGGTTTTTTTTTTTTATTATTATTTTTTTTTGAAAACAAATCAATTAAAACAAGACCGAGGAAAAAAAAAAAGAAACTTAAACCTTAAATCAAACAAGCGTACGGTAGCTCTCTGAAAAAAAAACGCACAGAGTGGCGGAGGAGCAAAGGTGGGCAATAAATGCTCCTTAAAAACCCGCTCCTTTCGGTTTGTCAATTTAATGCCAAACCTCCTGAAACCTCCGTTAGAGTTTGTTTATCATTCAAAGGTGAGCCGAATTCGCAAGCGACACAAATGCAAGTTTTAATCTGATGTTTGGGAACTTATTATGATAATACTCCAACTTGAGGAATATTATATTGATTTTGCTTTTATCTTTTATTTTACCAATAAAACGGAAAATGTTTTTTTGGTTTTTATTTTTATATGATATTATATATATAAAAGAAAAGAAAAATATTTTTGTATTTTATATGGTTTATGGGAAATATTAACTTCACAAGGAAGGATCGCAAGTCACTAATCGTTTTAAATCTCAACGATATTGTCGCAACACAACCTCCCCGGCAGCGGCGCCAAAATTTGATCCGCGCAAAAGTACGTATATAAATAAATACAGACGGATACACGTGAATAAAGACAAATCAACCCTTTAGGAAAAAGGTTAACTTGCAAAAACTCACGTTTGTGATATGTGTGATACCAGGTAAGTGATTACCCGGGTCGTGTCCTAGCGAGGTTGGAATGGACAATCGTGTAAGGTTTGGGATAAGAGTGACTGATGAATAGTGAAAAGATGGATTTTGGGTTTAAGCTAATTTTCCTAAGTTCTAATTAATAAAAGAAAATTTTAGAAAAAAGATTTAAATTTTTCTGATTTTTATATTTTTTATTATAATTTAAAAACTATTTTAAAAAGGAAAATAGATTAAAAATATTAAAGGGAAGCTAAAAATTCTGAAACTTTTTCTAAAAATACTAGATGATAACAGGAAGCTAAGAAAAATAGGAGGGGGGCTGCAGCTTATGGGAATAAGCTGCAATAAGCTAAAACAAGCTTATAAGCTAAAATGGGCTAAAGAGGGTTAAATAAATAAAAGAAGGAGAGGATAACGCAAAAGTCCCAAGGGCACGTTTTGTTATCTGAGTGTGGTGTTGTGTATATGTACGGGAGGTCAGGGGTTTGAACCCCTTTTTGCCACTTTTTTGAAAACTATTTAATTTTTTTGATTTTTCTTTTTGCAACTTATAAATAAGCTAAAGACTAATACTTTTTGTAAAAGAAATATTTTTTAAAAACTACTGAATAAGCTACAAATAAGCTCTAATGATCAACAGTTGAGGTATAAGGTTTTTAGAACTAGTTTTTAAGTAAATAAGCTATAAGCTTATATATAAGCTAAAAGTGAATGGAAATAAGTAAAATGGGACTATTATAACTATAAATAAGCTAAGGAATCCAGAAAAAGCTAATGAAATAAGCTGATAAGCACTAAAAATGAAAATGGACAGCTGAACTAGTTATGGTGCAGGGCAAAAAGGGGTCTTTTCAAGCTACTAAAAAGCTGGTAGAAAAAATTATTAAAAATAAACTAAAAATATGACCAAATACACAAGCCAACAAACTCTATGCGTACCAAATTTTAGCTGAATTGGACTTAAGATGAAGAAATGAAAAATAAAAGAAATTTACTGCAGATTAAAAAAAATCCGAAAATATGGTCTGCTATTACTTGTGTGGGCTGTTTTAAGGGAATTAGAGAACAAGGCTTAAGACAATAGAACTAGTTACTGATTATAGACTATATGGATCTTAGAAATACCAAATGATTGCCAAATAAGCTCAGGCTTATTGCAAGCTTATGTGAGCAGTGTAAGTGCTAGGATTGACACAGTCAACTCAAATCTATGAAACCTATCAAATTGACTCTAAAGAACTTAAAAACAACTTATTTAAACTATTTTAAGCAAGATCAAAGTTAAGCTTATGACAAATGAACAGTAGAGGTCAATTTTTACCCGTTTGACCCAATGAGCCAAACAACCCTTCACAAGGGTCTGTTTTGCTTAATCAGTTGAACAGACAAAAAGAAACTAGAATTTAGGTATATTAAGATTATTCTAGGTTAATTAAGCACTAAAAAGTGTTTTTCTAACAGAATTAAGCACTGAGATAAGCTATACCTTATTTAAGCTTTTTATGGCCTTTTTTTAAGATTTTTAAGAAAATTGAAACAATTGCTATATTAAACTTATAAAACAGATAATAAGGACTTATAAACTACCAAGGAGCAGATAATTAAAGAAATAAGCTATAAATAAGCTATCTAACAGTAACTTAGAAAAACAATAAAAAATGTGAAAATTGCTTACAACTGTTAGGCTATGAAAAAATGGAACTTATGATCAGTAACATACCTAGCTTGTCAACAACAAGCTAGAAACCCCGTTAAGCTTTCCAGAATAGCTTTTTCCACCAGAACTGCTTATTTTGAGCTTCTTTGACTTTTGTTGACTTTTTGGAAATTTCACAATTATAACTGCTAGTAACTAATATAAGCTTACAAAAGCTATGATAAGCTTATATAAGCTTATAGCAAGGGTAATGAGTGTTTGTGATTGATTCTTAACAGGTTTTGACTTAATTCGAATTACCAGATAACTCAAATTTTCATTAACTTAGAATTTAATTTATTGCTGATTGGAATTGATGATATTCAAACTTAAAACAACTTGAATTGATAACTTAAACTTCAAAATTACAATTTACATTAACTGAACAATAAAAACGTCTACTGATAATTAAATACTTTTTTTTTTTTTTTTTGAACAATGAAATTGCTTAATTCTGAATTATATTAATAACTTAAAAATTACAAAGCTTAAATTAAAACAGTAAACAAGATTTGAAAGACAGTAATGAAAATCTACACTACGAATTTGGTCTAAAAACTGGGACAGCCTTCTCTGTGTGCTGAGGAGGACTTTTATAGCCTTCAAAAAGCTCTTCCCATCCTTCTGATCAAATCCCCACCATTGGATTGGCTTAAATCAATCCCAATCGTCGGTTGCATTTTTTTGGCGCCAAAACACCACTTGGATAGCCACTGGGTTAGTTAACTTGTGAGGGGTGGGAAAGCATTAAATGTTTTCTTGGACTGTTAGGAGAAGTATAAAGGAAGCTTGGAGGGGGGGGGGGTGGTGGATTGTCAGGGGATAAGGTGATGGGATATGGTGGTATTGGGCGGGTAATGGTTTAGAGAAGAAGGTTTTGACCGTAGTCAAACCTGGTATTGGTTTTAATACAAAGAAAATGGGGTTGGGCTGTTGGGTTTATTGGTGTGGGCTGGGTTTAGTTTAGGGATTTGGGTGTTTATTTGAGTCCAACAATAGTATTAGTAACTTAGGATTGGAATTGGATTTAGTATAAAACTTAGGGACCAATTCTGCCAAGTTTCAAACTTCAGGGACCAATCTTGTATTTTTTGAAAATCATCTCCAAGGGCTATTTGTGTCATTTTGGTATTTTTGGGGGTTGACTGTGACTTGACTTTGACTTTTGTCTTCACTTGATCAAATGCACAACTGTTGTCGAGTCGATCTAAAAATGCCCGATTTTGCTCCGTTTTCAATCCTGTGGTACCTGAAACACATAAAACACAAACAAATGATATCTGCAATATATATTGGGTGTTTTTGGTCATTTCAGTGTCTTTTATGGGTATAAAATGATGAGTATTTACACACTCATCAATTATTATGATTTCATAAACCTACCATAACTAGACTATAACCATAGAGCCCTCTAAGATAAATTTCGGAAGAAAACTTGATGAATGAAGAGAAAGTTGCTAGACTTCAAATGAATTAGTTTGACCTTAAGCAGTTTCATACCAAGAGTTAATCATTTATTTACGATATTAACCAGACACATCGTAATATTATGATTCTCAATAGGTTATGATATCACATTGTGACCACCTACTAGGACTAAGTGAACTCGAATTAGGATGAAAGCTTCACGGATATTAGACCAGCATATCATGACCAAACCTACCATCAACTGTACCTTAGGAATTAAGCAAAATAACCAAAAGCGAAAACTCAATGATAGAAAGACCATCACCTTAACTTAAGGATTTCCCGACCTAGAAATTAAGCAAGGTGCTACGCCCAAGAAAAGACCTTAAGAGAAAATTTGATAGGAAAATTTCAATCCCAATTGAAAAGCCAAGACTAGTGAAAAAGAAAACTAGAACTCATTAAGAAATCCCAACCATGTCCTAAAATGACCCTTAAGTCTAAGCAAAAGATAAATCCCTGCAGTAGATAAATAAATTGAGGTCTAGAACTCCTTAAGTTATGTTTCCTGTTGAATCTCTACCTTAGTTACGATGGATGTAATCTAAGTATAATAAATTATCTTTCTATCGTATGAAACCTTTACCTTATAATATTTCCGTAATAATCGCAATCTGTGTTTAGCTTCAAATATATATTCTATTCCTCCTTACCCTGTTCATAGTTAGAACCTAAGCAAAACCCTAGTATACTATTAGGAAATTTGGTGAATATTATTTTAACAGAGCAATAGACTATCACTAGCCTGTAGGAACCTTAGACGAACCCTAAGAATTATTTTGAGGATATTCCATTAGTACCCTAGGAAATCCCTAACTCATCACTGTAATGTGGACTAAAATTTTTCCTATTCTTTTGAAAAATAAATTATGAAGATATTTTCCAAAAATAACGCGTTGTAAACCATCTAAAACTTTTTGAAAAACATAAATACCACAGTAACTAAGCCAAACATCACATCATTTGGTCCTCAATTATACATAGCCTGATCAACTATGTATAATTTAGGAAGAATCATGTAATAAATTGGACAGTTATCTTTTCAAGATTTTCTACTAATTTTTATTCAAAAGCAAAATATTGAAACATAAAAAATTCTTCATAAAATGACTTTGATTTAATACAAAAGTCTACATCTACTACCCATTACCTCCAGGATATAAATTGACAAGAATTGAGGATAGAAAAACCTAGGGATTATGACAAACCCAAACGATACGAATTTTATTAGGAACCTTGGAAGATAATACATAGAAACATAGTTAGCAATGAAAGTGCCAATATTACAAGGATTACATAAGTTTTATTTCACTAAGGATTACCTAGGAAAGACAACAAGGACCATACTATCAACCTTAGTGCGAGACTCATTTTCCCCATGTCTGATCCACGATAAAGGCAATAATAGTAAGTGGTACGACGAACATTAGGATCACACCAAAGGCTTCAAGGTCTTCTTCCGGATTACACGCCATGTAGGTAGCAACCGCAACAACGTAAACAATTGCTAAGTATTTAATGAGGTGTGGCATTTTTGAGGTTTTTAGGAGAAAATTTAGTAGTGAAAGAATGAGGATCAAAAATGGGGTATTTATAGGTGAAATATAGCCGTTATTCGACCGTTAAAATACACTGTTCACGACCGTTAGAATCTGACCGTTGGGAACACTGTTCACATTCCTTAGATTTATTAGGTGGCAAAATATTTGAATTTAGTTCACCTAGTAGGAATAAGACTGACAAAATTTCGTTCCTTTAGGTATCGAATGGAAATCCCTAGATAACCCTTTTAGGTTAAAGATATAACCTAGGATGAGCAATGAGACAGTATTATTGGAATAATAGGACATAAGAATAAGATAATATTATTTATAATATTATTTTTAACTTGAGGCATTTTAAGCATATGAAACTCCCATCGCAAACCAAATCGTTGTACGATTTCCCATTCTCATATTCCCTATCTGAATAGGTTTGACATTTAGGCATGACTATCCCTATACTTCACTTTTCCCAATCTTTCAACCAACGTGGACTGAATCTCGGGACGAGATTCCCTCAACGCGGGGGGGGGGGGGGGGGGGTGACTGTAACCACTGTGAAAATCCCACTTTATAAAAAACCAACTTATAGAATACTTACCCTTTTCTACGTATAATTTTTTTTTTGTTAACTGTTCATAACTATTATCTTATGTGACGTAGATCACATCTTTGATAAACGTGCACGCAACCCAACCTTAAGTGATTTAGTATCTAAACATCTTTATCCTAAAACTTTATGAGATCCCATTTACCACTTTACGTTATTTCGTTAACGTACGTTTAAAACTAAGCATTTTCTATCTGATAAGAGTTTTTATGAAACCCTAAACTACCATAACAACAAATGTAAGTAACAAAACCCTAAAAATATTAAAGTACAACTTATTTAACTAAGGTACAAGTGTCTAAAGCTCAGAAACCCTAATTCCATAACAACTCCCGGTAAAACCTTAATTATATTTAAACTTTGATTTTATGTATTAAATTCACAAACCCTAATTTATTTACATAATATTTTTACAAAATTATAAGTGTATAAGTTATTTAAGCCAAAGTACAAGTCCTTTAAGCATAAAAACCATATATTCATAAAAACCCTATTAAAACCTTACATATATTTATTTTAAAGCATAATTTACAAGCTTTTCATGCATAAGTCTTAAAAATTTATTTTTCTAAACTCACTAAATATTTGTACAAGTCTTTAAACCCAGAGTACAAGTGCCTAATGCACAAAACCCAAAAATCCCATTTATATACTTTTTAACTTAATAAAATTTACATATAATTTATATAACTTAAGAAAATATTAAAACTATATTTTTCTTATATTTTAAATCATAGTACAACCTTAATAAGCATATGGTACAACCCTTATAAGCCCAAACCATTTTCTTTTCCTATTTCACTAAAATTCGAATTATATACATATAACAACTCTAAATATTTTCTAATCAACTGAAACATCTAAACTAACCTAACTTATCTCTAAACCCTAAAGTACTACTCCTTAAACCCAATGTACAACACCACTAAGTTCAAACGAACCATATTAAAATCTTCCTAGTCGATCCCTTGTTCAAAAGTCTTAACTAAACTACCTTCTAAATACAACATAAACCAGAAAGAACCTCCTCTAGTCTAAAACCCTTCACTCCACATGTCCATCTTAATGGCATACTTGATTATTATGAAAACACATCACTCTCTTCTCTTTCATAAACCCCACGCCTCTCCTCTCCTTCCAACTCTTCAAAGAGCCCTTCCACTTGTCCCCTCCTACTCTACACAAACCTGGAAAACCCTAATTTCCTTTTCTATAAATAGCAACCCAATTTCATCACTTACCTTCATACCAAACCGACCTAAATCTCCCTCATATTTCTCATACCAATTCGACACTTACCAAAACAACTTCCATCCCCATTTCCTACTGATCACAGCCTCAAAATACAAGCAAAACACAAACCTTAGGAAGCTTAGAAGAGGAGAAACCTTGGTCATCAATCGCTAAAATCCAACTCGTTCTAAAAACCCTACTCGAACTATAAACTCTAAGTAAGTTAACCTATCTCTTTCCATTCCTTTTATTTACTTTAGATATCCTTAAAAATATTAATACATAATCACTAATAACAAAGAAGATCAAAAACTATAATATTTCTTTTTCTTTTCCCTTCCTGATCGAACCAGAAAACCAAACAGCCTTATGTATTTGAATTTTTGTCAAAACAAGTTAAGAAGTGATAAAACATGTTAGATATGAATTAAACATAGTTATAATCATGATAAAAACTAGTTACAATGGTTAAAAATCAAAAACCCAAAACCGGGTTCTCTTTTCTGAGTTATGTCGAGCCAAAAATAGTTCCACTAGCCCAACTTCTGACTTAAAAATCGACTATCAAACGATCTTTATAAAATCTGATTTTTGGTGGATTTAAAGACCACCTAACTAGCTAAAATTAGGAGAAAGAACTTTGTAATATAGTTGAGTTTTCACAAAGTTATCGAGCCCTACTTTTCTGCCTTTATCGCTAAAACTACACACCAAGATTTTTTTTTATTTCTTTTCAGTTCTTCGTTCCAGTAACCCAACTTTGAACCCAGATTTTGAACCTTAAACAAACTCTAAAAATTCCAAGTTTTTGTCACTTTAAAGAACAGCTAGCTAAGTAAATTTAGGAAGAAGGATCTCGTAAAATGATCAAGTCATCATAAAGTTATTGTGTCTCAAATATCCCTCTATCGCATGCTGAAAAACTTAAGTTTTCTTTCTCTTAAACTCTGGTCGAGTAGGGGTCCAGGTCGCCACCTTTGAGTCTAATTTTCGACCACTAAATGATCTTTATAAAATCTGAAACTTGGTCTATACATTAACCACCTAGCTAACTATTTTTAGGATGAAGAATTTCTGGAAAAGGTTAAATGGTTAAGAAGTTATCGAGTTCTAAAAATCACCCTATCGCTAGTATTAAAAACCATATTTTCAGTTATGCGAAATTTTGTTTCAACGACCCAACTTTTGGGATTTGTTTCGACTATCAAACAAGCTTTAAAAATTACGAAACTTGGCCAGTAATGAGACCACCTGGCTAACTTTATGTAGAAAGAAGAAAAACATAAAACCAAGCCCTCGCCTCGGTTTTATTGGTGTTCAAAAATGGTTGTTCACAACATATTTTATATGTATCATTTTATTTTTCAAAACTAATAAGTTAGAGTTTTATGGGCCAAATTTGTCCATTTCCCAAAGTTATTTAAATTAAGGATCATTTTTGTCAATGATTAATAAAAAGGGTAGAAAGTGTCATTTTTAAAACTATAAGGGTATAAACTGTCATTTGACCAAAGTTCAGGGGTAAAAATTGTAAATTTATAAAAGTTCAAGGATATAAACTATCAATATATGAAACTCTAGGGGCAAAAACATAACATTTTATATATATTATTATTATTATTATTATTATTATTATTATTATTATTATTATTATTATTATTATTATTATTATTATTATTATTATTATTATTTCCTATTTAATAAATAATCGAAATACGTTTAATCCGATAACTAAAGAACGAGAGACATATTTAACGAACAAAGATATATATATATATATATATATATATATATATATATATATATATATATATATATATATATATAGATATATATATATTTAACGAACGAACGGAAACATAAAAACGAACCATAAGATAAAATCCAACTTTTGTAGAGACTTCATGTTGTCTCAAATTTAACATTTAATCAACAACCAAAACGTTACGAAACAAACATTGAAAACTTATATATATTCAGAAACGATTACTGAAACTTGACATAACCAACCCAGGTTGTGAGCCGGAGACGTTTATCAACTTTGTTTAACTTTGTTTTCCATCCAGACTGACCAGGTGAGTTTATAGTCCCATTTTTTTTTTTTTTTACATTTTTCAAATATGTGGGGAGATACATGCTATCAAACCGAATACAAGTATTTTCCTGATTGTTATTGAACTAGGCTAACTGTCCCTTATTATTATGATTGTATTTATTATTGAAAGACCCTCATATCATGCACCATTAGTCACCCGCAGGGTGAGCGCGAATATAGTGAATAGATCTATTGGCCTGACGACCCATTTGTACTAATCGGATGGATATCTTCGTGGTAGCCGGTTAGACAGATGCATTATATTTGATTTCTTAAACTCGGGGGCAAACCACTACCATTTAATTATGTTAGTGAGACTGAAAACTGTCAACGCATTGCGTGTCATGAGGTTTAGTGCAATATGCCGAACTACGAATGAACTGATTTCTTTACTATTTATCTTGTGTTCAAAACTGATTATTACTTTAAACACTATAGATTCACTCAACCTTTGTGTTGACTTTTTAAGCATGTTTATCTCAGGTATCTAGAAGTATGACTATTGGCACGGAGTGACGGTGGACTGTATTTTTATAAATAAGAGTGTCCACTTTGTTATCATTCAAAAGAATAATGTAACTTCTGTAACGTATTTCGAAACCTCCCTCTGGGACCTATCTTAAGTACTCTGATTTAAATAAATGAATGATAACAATTTTATTTAAAACGTCTCTTTTCGAGTCGTTTTCTATTCTCATGACTGTGATACTTGAAGTAGCACCCCAAAACCTGTATTCCGTTGCGTATATCGAAAACGGGGGTGTTACACCCCCTTGGTTCTTAAGCGGGATAATCAAATTATCCAATATATTAAAAGGTCAGTTTTGAGGTTTGCAAAAAAAAAAAATGGTTTAGCAAAGTAATTACACGTTGATTAGTGCAACATCCTGTGGTTGATATTGTTGGTGTACAATTTTTGTACAAAGTACATTTTCTTAATGGTGCCTGTGGCGGGTTGCTATTGGTCACAAAGAAAACGGATCAGCCTTTTCCCTTCCCGTTAAGCACTGTTCATCCAACTGTAGCACCGCTATTCTACTGTTCACACCCCGTAATGATGGTGTAGAAACTCCAGCAGCCCCGTTCCGTTTTGTTTTTGTGGCTACATTTTCATAGTACTTACCTACACCACCCAATGGTTTTCTCCCTTCTTCTTAATCATCTTAGGATTACAGAAACTTTACCATCTTAGGATTAAAAAAAAAGAAACACACACACAACCAGATCTACCTTACCTTCAATGGCTACCGGAAACAACAATAATAATCAGGCTCCTCAGTTTGTTAACAGGTACACTTCCAAAACACATCATCATCTTTTTGTTCTTAATTCAATTACATGTTTTCTATGTATAACAATCAAAATTTTAGATTAGGGTTTCGACATCATTTAAGGGTTTTCCTGAAATTCGTTGTTTTTTTTTTATAAATTATGTTTTTAGTTTATTCTTGAGCTGCTATGTTAGTTTTGGCATTAAGGTGTTGGTTAGTTTGCAATCAGCTTATTTTTGCAGCTTATAACAGTGGAAATTTTAAATTAGGGTTACGACATAGTTTTGGGTTTTTCTGAATTTGGGGATTTTTTTACAAATTATGTGTTTTACTTTGTTCTTAAGCTGTGGACATAGGAGTTAAGCTGTATGTTGTCTTCATAATGATATAAGTGTTTTTTTTGTAGGTCATCAGGATTGTATGGCTTATGTGCAGCTGGAACATGATGGGTGAAAGCGGCCTGTATCTTGGCGGGGCATCACGATCATGTTCGTGTTTGCAGCCATGGCAGGTTCGCAAACCCTTTTATCCGGTTACACCCCCGTCTCCTTTATAATGTTTCCTATAAGGCTATGATGATATCTGTAATCTGACACAAATAAACTGTGTCTTGAATGATTTGGCCGTAAGCTGGCGGGGCAACAACCGGATGACATAGTTTAAATACTTACTATGTAACCGTGTTTGTTAGCAGCCATTACGGAATAAGGATAATTTTGTGACTTGAACCCTGCATACAGATCTGAGCCAGTTATTTGTCGCAACATTTTAGTGGTTGGATACCTTTTATGTCATGTTTTGGTGTTTGGCATGTGGTAGCGTGGATTCGAGCAAACATGTTACCACAACTATTACCATTTTTGTTGTTGTTGTTGTGATAATGACGATACATACCCGCAAGATTTAAATGGGTGTTTAAATGGGCTGAAACAGGTATGTATCATCATTGTTTGATCTTTTGTTTTTTAGGAAAGATGGTGGCTTCGTATTCTTGGTTGACAATAGAGGAATTTGCAGCGTCTCATTAGCGGAGGATTAAGAATTGAAGGTATGTTCGCTGTTCTAACAGCCCCTTAGCGTGTGTGGAAATTAGTATTTAGATCACTATTGTTTTGCTTTTGTTCTTTTCAGGTTATTTGGTTCCGAAAAATGTTGTTTGGTGAATTTGTGTTAGAATCGAGTTCATATGTTTTTGGATAAGCTTCATGTCAACAGGTAAGCTTCTAATGGCACATAAATCATAAGATCAGCGAATTTGATGTCAACAGGTAAGGTTTATGTACATGTCAAAAATGTTATATGTGATGTTGCAAATACCTTTTTAGCCATTTATATCATAAATATTTGCTTTGTTTAGTGGCTAATTCATTTAATTGTTCTCTAACTACACATAACTCAAGGTGATTATGATGGAAAATCTGTGATTATAATGTGGCTGACAATTAACAACTGTCAAGGTCAAACATTGTCGCAATATAGTTCCCATGTTCAAGTTTATATGATGCTCCATTATCCATTTTTTAAACTGACTGATCTTAATTTACATAACCTAATTTGTAGGTATTGAATGTGATACTGACACTTGCCTGGATGCAAACAATACTGAATTTCACCGATACCCCTTTCCTAATTCCAGGTGAAGTTGGTAAGCTAGGAAGCGTTCATGAATGTACAAACATCATCAACCCTGCATTTAGGGTAATAAAAACTCAAGGTTCATACATATTTGTTATTAAGTTTATGGATATATGGTTAGCACTGGAGCTACATAGAGCCGAGTTGGGTCGCTTTGTGTAGTATTAACTATTATACTACATAACCTCAACCAGTAATTTCAATAATTTTTTGTGCAGTCGCATGTATTTCATACAACAAACCATGGCTGTGGTTGGCTTCTCCATTGGAAAGAAGTGAGCAGGCAGCAACTACCAAAAATGTGTGTGTGCAGTCACGTGTATTTGGGAGCTAGCCAGGCAGCAAGTATCAAAAAGTTTCAAGTATGTTTCATGTACCTTTGAACAAAGACAAAATAATCGTCACTCTATTGGTTCATTGTATGTTGATAAAAACAACTTACAATCAAAGATATTCATGTATGAAGTTCAATTGAACTTAATTTAAGGGGTGTTTTGGATTGCTTATAAATAAGCCCTTTAAAGTTGGTTGGTTGAGCTTATGGCTTATTTATCTAAGTATTTGTATCCGAATAAGCCATAAGCCCAACCAAACGACCCCATAAGCCGTACCTACACTGTGTTCTTATATGGTCGTTTTGAACCTTCAAATATAGAATACAAGAACTGTTATGCTACAGGTTGTGAGTATCATCCCGATGAAAGATGGAAGTGCTCGAAACTTTGTGCAGAGGACACAATTGGTTACAGAAAGTTGCGAAGTTGTTTGATTGAAGTGCTCACTTTATAAAGAGCGTAATCTAAATTACGATTGCTTGCTATTTGGTATGTCTTGGATTATAACATTGTATATCATCATTCTTTTTTTCCAGTTTCTGATGTAAACCTTTGTATGTTATTCACTTATGCAAAGGAAGGTTTTTATATATTTAATGTTACAAGATATTTTGGTTATTTTGAATGCAGAAAGTGATAAATGGTTGCTCAACAAGTCACTTGGGCTGCGGATTTAGGACAAATGTAACAAAAGGTATGTTTTCATTATATTTGTATGTAGTGGTAATGATACGTTTTTTGGTATTCTAATTATTTTTGGCGTTTTGATTATATTTGTGCTTGTGCTAGCTTATACAAGCTGAAAATATGAGCTTATGCAATATAAGCCGAAATCAAGTAACCTCATTAGCCCAGAAATAAGCTTAAACAAACACACCTTAGCTATTAGTTTATGTGACGGTGTTTGCGGTCTTAGGCTGTCACTTACAGACCAAGTCTTGATGAAGATGATGTTAATATGAAAAGCTTATACAATATTAGATATTTATGGCGCTGATTTGTGGACTATAGGGCAACATGAAACTGCTTATCTCTAAAATAAGCACATAAGCAGTTTTAATAGGCAATCAAAATACCCTATCAATTTGATTATCTAGCAGAATCAGAATCAGAATCAATTTCAGTATGCCTAAGTACAAAAGATTGTTTCGCTTTGCTTTTTTGAAAGTGACTACTAGATAAGCAATGATCAGAATACCTGATAATTAGCACTACAAAAAATGTCACCTGAGTTGGATCAATTCTGCTTTACCAGAACGTGTTTAGGATTGGTTGTTTAAGTGCTTATACACTTATTTGTTTACTTTTAGAGCTAAGAAGTAGTTTTAAGTATTGTTTGGATGGAACTTTTTATCTATTTATTTCACAGTAAAGACTAAAAATATGCTATTTGATAGGTAAAGGAACTCGACAAGGTAGAAGAGGCACTAGATTATCAAGTGCAGCTGCAACAAATACATCCGGTAATCAGGAGCTTTTACACACGTTTCATGTCAGTATTGAGGCTTTGTTGTGACTGTAGCATCTGTTGCGGAATCCCGATGAACACCTCTTGAATGGGATATCTCCAACATGCATTAGAGGTGCTTTTTAGTGGTCCAAACCCGAAATGTGAGCCAGAAAATATAAAAATGGTATTTGCAGGGCCTAAGCCCAACTTATGATTTGATCTAGAAGTTTGGATATATTACATAAGTTTTATTATTATGATTTAGATATACTTATTTGGTATAAATGTGTGCATTGGGTTTGTTTTATAACTCTATGAAAGGTCAACTCATAACTGTGCCGCGATCTTAACCTTGACGTGCAACATTTGTAACAGTTAGAATTGTTTGGATGGTTCATTTCAATTTAGGTAGGATACATTCCAACTTTGTAGATTGATGCATTGTTAATTCAATGTACATTTCTTGATTAATACAAATTCCCCATTTTACAGGAAATTGAAATATTCTGTGTCTTTACCCGAGTGATGATCAGCAAACTGAAGGAAGGTTACGGATACCTGTACAGTACTTGAGATCCATCATATACTGTTCCAATCTCAAGCTCAGTATAAATAGTGTCACTTTACTTATTGTTCAAATTTTGGTTTGCCTAATTGTGAGGGTGAAGTTAGTATATGCTTACGATTCTTTTTTCTGTCTAATTGTATAAGAATTTGTATGTACTTAAGAAACATGTGACAATTGTCACACAATAATGTCTTTTTAAATCATTTTTTTATACAAATGGGTTTCACATGATGTCTTAATCATAATGTTCTAACCATCAATACAATGCCTATTCAAAACACTCATATACTAACAATTGCATCTAAATAAACATTACCACAACACTCCCGCAGCAACGCGCGGGTTACCCCGCTCGTTCAAATTCAAAACTCAAAATTCAACTACAAGCGGGATAATTTAATTTCAAATTCAAATTTCAGGATGGCTATATATACAACACCACCAAAGTATTATTATCACACACACAAGTCATACACAACTCATACACACAACTCACACACAGATTCTCAACAATGTCTCGCAAATATTTCTCCTAACAATTCCCAACTCATCGTGACTTCTCCCAACAATTCCCAGAACAACACGACTTTACCCAGCAATTTCCAAATGAACCGGTGAACACTCCATTGGAGGATATATTTTCGGTGTTCACACCAAAAAATGAACCGGCCAACAATCCACCAGTTGTGGAACAACAACCAAATCCACCGGTTTTTGAACAACAACCAAATCCGTTTAGACTGAGTGAGGATGAACTCCGACTTCTGGAGCAAGATTTGGAAGTGAGGAGAGAAATAGAACAACGCGAACTAGAAGAGGAAGCTGCCCGTATGGAGCGGGAGATAAACTGGTTTGATATTATGGAAGGAAAGTATTATGATGGAGAGTTTAGGTCCTCTTCGAGTGAGGACGGTTGGGTTTCAGATGATTCATTTTCTTAATTTGTAGTTTTAGTTTATATTAATCGTACTATGTATTGTGTTTTAACTTTAATGTTTAATGTAATTTATGTTTTGACTTTAATGATTAATGTAATTCGTGTTTAAAATTTTATGTTAGTTGTTAAATGAAGTATTAATTATAGTTTAAGGGTTGATTTTAAAAATAATTGAGTTAAAGGTGAGTTAAGGGTGAGTTATGATAGATGATGTTTTTTTTTTAATTAAAGGTGAAAAGGTTAAAGCTGACGTGACAGTGTGTTAAACCTTAACACTGAGTTACCATTGCATGGCTGTAAAGGTGTCCATTTGTTAACTACGAGTATATTTTTAACTTTGTTCTTTCTCTTTCACACACACAAATATATATCACATTTATTTTCTTTTTTCTCTTCCAAACCTTTATCACCATCACCATAGATTGTGTACATGTAGTTTTAAGATCTATTTTCTTTTTTGTCAGATCTTGTATTCTAAGTAACTAGTCCAAATTGTTTAAAGAGTAATCTTGTTCGTTTCTTGTTGTCAGATCTTGTACTAGAATCACAAATACAAATGACTTTGGTGAAGTATTTCTTGTTTGTAAGGTAAAGTGTTTCTTGTTCGTTTCACAAGAACACTTATACAGTTTGTTTGACAAGATCGATGAAGGATTTGTGTTTAGATTGAATTGGATCTTGCTTCAAAAATCTGAGATCTTGTTGGAAGCTTTTTATTTCTTCCTTTTACAAACTTGAGATCTTGAGGAAGATGGGTTTCACAAACTTATGAATTAGCCCAAAATTGAAACTGATAACGTTCTATTCGTGAATGTTGTTGTGATGAAGTTTGTGAAACTGATAGTACACAGAGGAAGATGGAGATTAAGGTCGCAGAAATCTGGGTTTGTAGCCGGAAACTGGGATTAGATGAGTAATTGGCAAAGGAGTTGCGCGGGCAAAAATACCCTATACTATATTAGTATGATTGGGATTATATATGCCTTGTGTTTTTGTTAGGAATTTTTGTTATGGATCGAAGATTATGATAATTTGATTTAATATTATAAATGTTTAAAACCAAAGGAAAAGATGATCGGAGACGGTGAGTCAGATTTTCCTTCCAATCTACGAATATGAACAAAACGTGCCATTAGTAGTATATGATAAACAATTTAAATAATTGATATTGACAAAAGTAATAAAAATTTAAAGATACGAAAATTTATGGTTTGATATGATTTGATTGTCCATATTCATAACATGTACAAAACTAAAAAAAAAAAAAGAAAAGAAAAAGAAAATAAAAAGAAAAGAAACAAGGTTAAAACATACGATTAAAAGGTTTTTCATTGATTCGGTCAGTGCATGATTGTTTGATAACACAAAAATAACATGCTTAGTCATTTATTCCATTCTGAACGATTTAGCATTAGGTGGGGTGCAAAAAAAAAAAAAAAAAAAAAAAAAAAAAGAATCATTCAAGTGTCTCACAATTTGTAGCCTTATTTTATGATTATTTCTTTATAAAACTATCTACGTTAGGGGTATTCATAGTGCCATTTCTAAACTAGTAATATTATAACTAAAATTGTTATGATGCATTTCTTTACCATCATTTATAAAAATGACGATTTGTTGTCATCCTAAAATATTTAGCGTAAATCATTTTGTCAAAACGAAAGAGTGAAACACGTATACGTAAAACTGATTGTATCTACTTTTTAATAATGTGAATATTTTATTTGTGTTATTTTTATTTGTTTGTGATTTTTTTTTGTTAGTAATTTCTATTTTTACAAGTTATAAAATTTATCACCCGAGACCACTTATTAAACGATCATGTTTCGTGATACAACCAAAGGTTACTATTAGAGGATAATCGGCCCAAGCCCGGTCTGTGGGCTTAGGGTCCATTAGGGTTTACTCATGTAATCTCTATATAATGCGCATGAATAATAATGATAACCTACGGGGAATTATGTAGTCTAACATTGCATCAGAGCAGGTTTGATCCTCATACCTAAGTGGCTATGTTGAGCCGCCCCGTCAAACCCTCACCTCAATTAACACCGATCCCTAAAAACACTTATCCTAAAGTCAGACTTTCTCCTCTAATATACTTCTGCTGCGTATACTTCACAACAACAACAAAAGACATATATATATATTTTTTCTACACATCACCGATTGAAGATCCAATAATAACAAGTTGTTTCTTTGACTAACAATTTGTGTTAGACTTTATATCTTTCATCACCTGTTGGCATCTTCCATTCATTAATTAATTACGTGAGTGGAGAATTGTTGGAATTTAATACATGACAATCATAATTAAACAATAACATCAAAGTAAACATGCGGAATCGAGTAGATCATATAACATGTAAATTAATTAACCAAACGTAAATAGTATGCGTACCTTAAGATTCTAGTCAAACAAGAATCTAATTCTAAGCAATCAACTTTAAGAACCCTAATTAGGGTTTATATGGATTATTGGAATTACCCCTTACCCTTTTGTAATTCAATCCAAGATTCAATCAATAGTGTGATTGAATCATGTTCTTGTACACACGTACTAATACCAAGTAAATGTTATGCTAGTAAACAAGAACACAAAACTAAACCAAACAATTTGTTTATAAAATAACACAATCGAAAACCCTTAAGGGTTGTTTGTTTCGATCGGCCACAAAGGGAAAAGAGGAAAAGAAAATCAATTAGGTATTGTGTGTGCACAAAAGGTGAAAAAAAATGACCCTTGATTTTGCTTATATACTAATTGAAACTTGGAGTCCAAGTTAGATATGGATTGGGTTATACCCATCCATAACCGATCGGCCTATCAATGAGATAGGGGATCCGGAACCTTCTTGACAACTAATTTCAATCTAGTCATTCTCTTTTGTATTTAACGGTCGTTAGTCAATTTTCCGTTAATTACTAACGGTCGTTATACGTTTTGTGTATTTAATAATTAATATAACCTTTTATATTAAATTATTAATCATTTACTCTTCATACGTAAAGTGTGCAATCCCGTGATCTCGAGTTCGATCCTAACACACAACTACTAATCTATGTCCACAAAACTAACAACTCCCACTTGGACATATTTTAATAGTGTGATCACATCGGTTAACGTCTAGCAACACTTCGATGCCTCTAGTACAACTCGAGTAAGGTCTCCTGGAAAAACCTTTTAATGATTCATCATTATTATTATACTTTTGTTACTAATACTACGTTAAATAAATATATGGATCTAAGTCATTCTTTATTTAACTATTTTGTTTCTCGTTGTTTATGATTGAACAAGATTACAAAATCTTTTGAACATTTCAAGGGAGATCTTGGGCATGGCCATGCAAACATCTTGTCAACCCTACGAGGGGCCTAGCAGTATTAAACTTCAAAATAAATTTGAAGGAACAAATTCTATCTTGACTACAAGCAAAACCCATGAATTTTGTAACAATACCGAAAACAATCCTTATAACTACCAGTTACGTATAACGTTAAATTGTTCCACAGAATGCACTACATTCATAACAGTTATCTGGTATCTCAAGTCTGAGGATAACTATTCATGATTTACTTAATAACAATATCCATAAAGTACAATCATGTAGTTTGGGATAAGTCCTATATTCAATTCATTGAATATCATGTGAATTTGGCATGTCAGCGCATCAATATACTATCAAGTATATTATACCAAAACTCAGATTTGTCTTAATTTAATGATATTTCTTAATTTAATGATATTCCTATATCATTAATTGACAACGGACAATTTAGAATAACATAAGTTTTTCATGGATTTAAACATGCAAATATATGATACAATTTATTATTAATGAAAATAAACGTACCAAGTACTTAAATTCATTACAAATAATAAATGTTTATCATCCTTTATCCAAATACTAAATAGATCAATGCATGAAAATTCTAGTTGATGAATTATGTCTCAAGCTATGACAATCATACTTGTTGACAAGACATAAATCAACCAACTTTGATCTATCAGAATTTTGAGAATACTTATTTCAAGAATTCAACTGGTGAAGTTCTTGTATGTGTACATTAAAATAATTTGATATTGCCACATAATATTTCATAAAGTGTGTGACAACCTCAATCGCTAATTTATGATTATCAAACTTTCAAACATTTTTAAAGTTTAAAGTATTCTTATTCTTTTAATGTATAATGCAACTATGCTCTTAGTGAGCACAACTAGTTCACATGTCCAAGGATGAAATCCTACCATGACTAGTATTGAGTGTCATCTCAATTAAACCAGCATCATTGTAAACAAACAACAATATGCTCTTTAAAATTCCGTAAACTTGAATATCTATTGTGTAATGTTTGATGCCTTCCAAACTTTCAAGTTTGTTGGCTATGACAATTTGCACAACAATTGACAAATTGTTCATCTATAGAATCTGGAAGCTGTTCCAGGCTGAGGATGTAATTCTATATCCAAACATATTCCATTAGAATAATCACTACACTAGTTATCTATCCATATAGACATTCTAAATGATATATCATGTTCTATTAGATTTATTTACCGCATATGTTTATAATAATAAACACACATTCCAAGGTTATATGTTTTATTTCCTAAATCTTTCAAGTGAAGTTTCATTCCAAGTTAAGACTTAACATTTAACTTATATGAAATGTTACTTCCTATATGTTATCCAACATATATGATTTAAGAAAGTAAACATAATACTCCCACTAGCTTTCAGGAATACTTAGGAGTTATCTTATTTTAAATTATAAATCAAAACTTGGATTTAATATTTAAACATAAGAATTATCTCCTAGATGCATGCATTAATTCATTCATGAATTATTGCACTTTGTACACTTCCAAAGATTATTATGAATTCGAAAATCCTTTTGATTACTTACCTTCCTCGCTCAAGTAATCACTCAAGAAAGAGTTTTGATATTCCATTGTCATTTTTCATATTAATGAAAAAAGGTATGACAATTATTATCTTAATATATTTAATGTGCTTAGAAAAGAATATTCAATCATTGTTAATTGCTTAAGTATGATTAATAATCTTGTCATAAGACATGCATTAAAATATGTGTACAATATTGTCCATATGATTTCTACACAAAGATTTAAACCACTAGGGTTACCTTATCTTTGAAGAAACTCATCTTCATTCTCTAGTCTAACTATTAAGAATTAAAATAAACCAATTTTTCAAAAATTGATTATCTTTATGGATAGCATCTTTAACATTCATAGTATGAGTAATTTACCCAATTCAATATTTGGTAATGCATCATAATATAATCCTCAGCATATTAATCAAATATATGAGATATCCTTGCGGATCTATGTATGAGAATCCCATCATCTTGAGGTCTATCATTTACATGTTTAGCCTCATCATGATTTTCACTAGTGTGTTTTAGGAGATTATGAATCTTGTAATTTTATCTTTTCAAGATAAAAACTCCCACTTGCTTTTTGTATCCCCATTTACTGACTATCCCCATTTCCTACTTATATAAATACTTAGCAAATAAAGAAACAATACAATGTTCTCTTTTTAGGACATTACAAATACATATTGACAGTTCCTGACATTTATGTAACAACCGTGAAATTTCAAGTCATTATTTTTACTAATTTTATTTGCTTATTATGCTATCTTAAGTAAATAGGCTTTTGCCGAGAAAGTTGCCCGCGTACGTCGTGACACGTACACTTAAATCAGTAATTTGACTCAGACCATGCCCATTCTACCCATAAATATGATTTATTTTCCCCCACGTACTTGTTTTCATAAAGAATAATTTAATTTTCCATTTCTACACGAAGTGTGCAAAGTTTACGTTTTACTCTTTTTCGGCTCACGTTTTAAGCTTTGACGACATTATAACACTCCGAAAGGCTCGAGAAATTTATGAAACATCAATTTGGGTCATTTTAAGTTAAATGTGATATTTTTAATAAAATATTATCCTTGTGACATTTATTTTTACAAACTATGCATAAAAGTACCCAATTTAGCGCTTTTCGCGTTTCTAGCTATTCATGAGCAGTGCTTAGGATTTCTATCCGTTTTCATGTCATTATTGGTCTAATATTCCATCATATGCTCCTAGTATTCAAAAATTTCTATATTTCACATTTTCTGTTTCGTTTCACGATTTCGTCAAATTTTGGTAACACTCCGGGAAACACAAGGCTCCCATGAAATATTAAAATTATCCATTTTAACACTTCATAACAATTTCATAATATTTTGATAACACTTTTTTAAAATTCACGTTTTCAGTTCACCCGGTACTGCGTAATTCGCGTTTTTAAGACCGTACGCTGGATTTAAACCCCACAAACACACTAATACTTCAAATATTAATCAAATATAGATAAAATCTGATCTTTGTCTTGCATTGGAACCCCTAAAAAACGTTCACCACTTTTAATACCCCCACATGTGACACTTTATCATTTTCAAGAAAAACACTCTTTATTACATGCAAAACAAGATCTTAGCTCCATTTTTCCTCTCCCCTCTTGTGATGAACGACCCAAAACAGCCCCCACACACCATTTTAATCTTCATTTTGCTAATTTATTATACCCATTGATTGAAGATTAAATGGCCTACTAGTTTCTTGGTTCATTTCCACCCAAATCTCATCATCTTGGTAAGTATCTTTTGTCTTTTTAATCTCATCTTGGCTTTATAGAGATTTCATTAGGATTAAACTAATCAACTCTTGCATGCAATATTTTGGATGATTTGATCAAGATCTCATAGGATTTAAGGTGTTAGATTAGTTAGTTAGGCTTGATTAGGTTTGATTTGCAAGAGTTGTTAGCTATGAGATTGTTAATCTTGATTTTCACATTGATTTGTTTATAAGAAAACCATTCTATATTTTATTTGAAAACCATTTAACCCCTGGTCATTTTGGTTATTATATCTACGAAAATAATTATGATGATTAAACCTTGCATGCTTTGCACAAAAACCCATTAGATAGACATAAAACATCTTGCTTGTCATTGGTTGTAACCTGTCCAGGATCTTATGCAACAAAAATGACTCACCATATTGTCCTCAATGGGTATTAAGCTAAAATAAAAATATTAGGAGTTAGCATCAGGTCTTAGGATCATTTCCCTGAAAACCTTACATCTTAATTCATCCTGACGATTTTTGGAGAAAATCTACACTAAAACTTGTCCAGGATTGCATGTCAGATTTGATAGGCCATTTACTTTAAAATGTTACAAAGAACCCTAGGTTGGTAAAAACATGAAAGTTTGAGCTAATACATGTAGAAAAATTCTCCCACTGGCCTTGTGTTCATTAGACCTGTAGATAAAAAGATATGCTCATTTTTCTAAACTTAATTGGATGCTGGAAGTAACTGCATAGAGACACATGGGTAAATTAGTAATTTCACCCATGTTCTGAAGTTCTCAGTTAAGTGAGGCCTTGATTTTCATATAGTACAGAGCCATACCTTTCTAAGCATATAAAGTTCATAATTTTAGCCTTCACGGTTTAGAAATGGCGACCCGATTAGTGCGGTAATTTTATAAATTTTTCATCAGCTTTGTGATTTAAACCATATAAGTTGTTTCAAACATCTTTTCGACCCATGAATTACTATAAAACTTTTAACTAAATTACCTTATGGTATTACAAGTACAAGTACTAAATAAAAACATGTATAAGTGTTATACCTTAATTCGCCGAGCCTAAGTCGTGTTGTATTTTATTTAGGTCACTTGTGATCTTTGCAGTTTTTCTCGACGTGCACACTTCTTCGGTTTCTGTTACTACTTCATCGTTGGTGAGTTCATAGCCTCAACTTTTACTTGTTTAAATGTTTACAAACTCCGTGGGGGAGATACATGCTATAAATATTACTTACGATCACAATTGCTTTGAAATTGTATGCTATCCTGATATTATTATTGCCTAAGTTTCCCATAGCCTGAAAGTCCCTTCTATCATGAACCGTTAATTACATGCATGTAAACGCGAATGCCGTGAATAGATCTATTGGGAATGACATCCCCCATTTTGGACTGCCCTGCATGGGCTACCATATGCACTGTATTTGAGGTTGCTAGGTAATTAGGCTATTACCTATTGTCGAAGGGCATCTTTATATTCTGTTGAATATCTGAAAATGACGTTAAAGTTCGGTGTCATGAGCTTAGGGCAATAATAACTTTTCCGACTTTGTATTCGTTGCTTAGTCGCTTTCATAAACTGAATTATATTGTGATCAATTGCTTATTACTAAAACTCTATGGATTCACTCAACCTTTGTGCTGACGTTTTTAGCATGTTTTATCTCAGGTTTTAAGGCATGAAGGTCTTGGTTGGAGTCGCATGGATATCTTTTGAAGACTCGGCATATTTTCACATTTGAAGAGACTATATTTTAAAGATTTATGTTATGTTTAAAACATTTGTGATCTTTTGAAAACATTGTGTTTTTATGAAAACTGTTGGGACCTTTGCAAACTCTGAGGTTTTAATGTATCAAATGTGAAACACTTTTAAAACGTCTCTTTTAAAGGGTCGTTTTCCATGACTTGTACTTTGTGCTAGGAAGTAATACCCCAGTGAACTATCTTCCGCTGCGATAATTTTGGGGGTGTTACAGATTGGCATTAGAGCTACAGTTAGAGCTACACTAAAGAGTCTCTCATTGCCGTATCCGATATCCGTGCGCGTATACCACCAGACTGCCTATGCTGTTATACATATGTCATCACTATTGGTATTATATAAAGTATACTTATATACACTCTTATTTATATAAAGGATAATTATATAAATACTCGAACATTTATGCTTATTCCTGGAGCACCGCTATTCTATCGACTTACATGCTATTTATATACACACTTGCTGTACTTTCCATCACTATGCTTATTTATTAAGCATCACTATTTATTTATATAAAGGTTAATTATATAAATGTTTGACTGATTTTGACCTCTTACGCTTATTTCCGGAGCTTGAGCTCAAACCCTGTTTTCCCCGATTACATACCTACACTTACATTTTAATGGTCTCTTTTATTTTCTCAAACATCGTGAGTAATACTGTGGTTCACTAAAACTTTTTCATAACCTTTCGTAGCATCATTTTACGCAAAACCCGTTACAGTCTATCGATTTCCCTCGGTTGTCTTACTATCCGCCTTCGAAGACGCGTTGGAACATTGGTCCCATACTTTTAGAACACCGATATCGCCTCGTAACCATCGCCTAAATACACACCGATTGATTAGAACATAACTTTAACGTGCCGCCTTGGAACACCGTACTTTCGGAACACGACTTTTAACGTCTCATCCTTTTTCACTCCTTGTTTTTTGAAGAATCACGCCGCTGGGAAGGTAACGCCGAAGCTTGACAACAATGTTTACCTTAATTTAATACTATCTTTCGATTCCGAGGACAAAATTTAAAAACTTGTCGGCCACCATTCTGACACCCACTTCACCGACTTATATACTAACGTCTAATAGTGTGACAAAGCCATTCGAGGACAAGGCTATAGAGTGTGAACTCAAACCAGAAGATTACTCACTTGAAGAAGAATCCCTCGGAAGACAAGGAGGAGAACTATTACTGCACCTACTCCTCTCACTCGACCAGAGTCTATCACCAGAGAGCCCATCCACCACAGCATCCCATCGTTGGTGACACACATGCCACATCACAAGAGATATTACACGTCAGTAGAAACGAGCTGTAATGGCCAGCCTACAGTCTCGTTGGAGCAGAGTAAAGCTCAAGGAGCCAAGTGCAGATCTTACTTAATCAACATTCATGATATTTATTGACTTTACCATTTATTATTTGTTCTCATTTAACCTCAAACAACTTTCGTGATACTCAATGCCTTTCTCATTTTATGTTGTTCTTATTTAGAGTGCATGTTTTCAACGTAATGCTTTTCTCATTTATTGTTGGTCCCCATTCATTCTCAGTTAACATTCACAATGCTTATTGTCTTTGTCACTTATTGCATTTCTCATTAATTGTTTACCCTCAACTAGCATTCGTGTTGCTTGTTGTATTTCTCATTTATTGTTCGTTCTCATTTCTTCTCCTTATTTAGCATTCGAGATGCACATTATCTTTCTAATTTATTGATTTTCCCAGTTATTCTCATATAACATTCGTGATATTTATGGATTTCATCATTTACCGTTTGTTCTCTTCCATGGCATTTATCGTCTTTCTCCTTTATTATTTGCCTTTACATTTATTGCCTATCTCATTTGTTCACATTTAAAGTATCGTTACGCTTATTGCTTTCTTAATTCAATTCTATTTCACTTCATCTCTTTTAACAATCGTGTGTCTATTATCCTTCTCAGTTTTTGATTTTCCTTATTTATTCTCATTTGACACTCGTAAAGAATATTGTCTGTCTCATTTATTATTGAACCTCATTTAGAATTATGTCTTTCAGTATTGGTCTCTTTTGACTATTGGTTTGAATTGTTGGTTTTCTCGATTAATTGATTATTTGTGTTAATATTCTATATCTCTTCGCTTTACTATTATTGTGATTTATGGTTCTTCTGTTTGCATTAATTTGAGTCATTGATCTCTCTTTTACACACCATTTCATTTGCTTCTTCGTTCGTATAAATATCAAATTTTCTTCCGAGCACTCTATGCTCATACTAGTATGAATGATATGGACATCTTAATCCATTCATTATTGTTCTGATTAATTGATCCTTTCATTTGCATTGATTGATAACAGTTTGCTTCTTTGTTCGTACAAATACCTAATCTTTCTTTTGAACCCTTTTACTCATGCTAGTACCAATATTTTTGACATCAAAATTTTGATCCACTAATGTTATTCATTGACCCTCTGGTTACATTATTGGATAATGACTTGCTCCTTTGTTCATACAGATATCTAATCTATCCCTTTTAAGTAGTCTTTGCTCCTAAAACATTACACTCGACAGAATTCTATTACTATTTTTGAGATTCATCAAGATCTTTCATTGGTATTATTAAATACTCCTTGTAACTATCTTTTACTCCAAAGCATTGGCATCTACTTCTTTCGACTGATAGTACGCTCCCGTAGTAATCCCATTCGCATTAATCGTTAGTACGCATCAGGGTGTGGGAACCACACTCCAGGACAACAGGCTACAAGCAGTACAAGATCGTCAGGAGAGTTACGTGAAAGTTCGCCACGAAAGAACGTGCTATGCTTCGAAAAATGATGAAAACTGAACTCGATGTACGTTGAACCCTACAATAATTTGGCAAAAGCCGGACCGGTAGCTTATTCACTCGAACTTCTGCAAGAGCTCAGTAGTGCTCACAACACGTATCACGATTCAAACTCGAAGAAGTTCCTAACAGAAGAATCCCTCGTCATTCCACTAGAGGAGATTCAACTTGATGACAATTTTAACTTTGACGAGGAACCAGTTGAGATCATGAAGTAGGAAGTTAGGCGACTCAAGCAGAGTGCATTCCCATTGTCAAGGTTCGTTGGAATACTTGACATGGACCCGAGTACACATGGGAGCGAAAAGACCAGATTGCGACGAGAGTACCCTCATTTTTTTTCTATACACCGTCAACCGATAAGATAAACTGAATCACGAGGACGTGATTCCTTTTTAACGGATGGGTAATGTAACAACCGTGAAATTTCAAGTCATTATTTTTACTAATTTTATTTGCTTATTATGTTATCTTAAGTAAATAGGCTTTTGCCGGGAAAGTTGCCCGCGTACGTCGTGACACGTACACTTAAATTAGTAATTTGACTCAGACTATGCCCAGTCTACCCATAAATATGATTTATTTTCCCCCACGTACTTGTTTTCATAAGGAATAATTTAATTTTCCATTTCTACGCGAAGTGTGCAAAGTTTACGTTTTACGCGTTTTCGGCTCACGTTTTAAGCTTTGATGACATTATAACACTCCGAAAGGCTCGGGAAATTTATGAAACATCAATTTGGGTCATTTTTAGTTAAATGTGATATTTTTATGAAAATATTATCCTTGTGACATTTAATTTTACAAACTATGCATAAAAGTACCCGATTTAATGATTTTCGCGTTTCTAGCTATTCATAAGAATGCTTAG